>CM038709.1:1444416-1616916 GCA_021613375.1 Megaleporinus macrocephalus
ACATCTACTCTGAGGAAACACCTGGACAAAAACATGTAACCTGAGGAAACACCTGGACAAACACATCTACTCTGAGGAAACACCTGGACAAACACATCTACTCTGAGGAAACACCTGGACAAACACATCTAATCTGAGGAAACACCTGGACAAAACATGTAACCTGAGAAAACACCTGGACAAAAACATGTAACCTGAGGAAACACCTGGACAAACACATCTACTCTGAGGAAACACCTGGACAAAAACATGTAACCTGAGGAAACACCTGGACAAACACATCTACTCTGAGGAAACACCTGGACAAACACATGTAACCTGAGAAAACACCTGGACAAACACATCTAATCTGAGGAAACACCTGGACAAAAACATGTAACCTGAGAAAACACCTGGACAAACACATCTAATCTGAGGAAACACCTGGACAAACACATGTAACCTGAGGAAAAACCTGGACAAACACATCTAATCTGAGGAAACACCTGGACAAACACATGTAACCTGAGGAAAAACCTGGACAAACACATCTAATCTGAGGAAACACCTGGACAAACACATGTAACCTGAGGAAAAACCTGGACAAACACATCTACTCTGAGGAAACAATTGGACAAAAACATGTAACCTGAGGAAAAACCTGGACAAACACATCTACTCTGAGGAAACACCTGGACAAAAACATGTAACCTGAGGAAAAACCTGGACAAACACATCTAATCTGAGGAAACACCTGGACAAACACATGTAACCTGAGAAAACACCTGGACAAACACATCTACTCTGAGGAAACACCTGGACAAAAACATGTAACCTGAGGAAACACCTGGACAAACACATCTACTCTGAGGAAACACCTGGACAAAAACATGTAACCTGAGAAAACACCTGGACAAAAACATGTAACCTGAGGAAACACCTGGACAAACACATCTACTCTGAGGAAACACCTGGACAAACACATCTACTCTGAGGAAACACCTGGACAAACACATCTAATCTGAGGAAACACCTGGACAAAACATGTAACCTGAGAAAACACCTGGACAAAAACATGTAACCTGAGGAAACACCTGGACAAACACATCTACTCTGAGGAAACACCTGGACAAAAACATGTAACCTGAGGAAACACCTGGACAAACACATCTACTCTGAGGAAACACCTGGACAAACACATCTACTCTGAGGAAACACCTGGACAAAAACATGTAACCTGAGAAAACACCTGGACAAACACATCTAATCTGAGGAAACACCTGGACAAAAACATGTAACCTGAGAAAACACCTGGACAAACACATCTAATCTGAGGAAACACCTGGACAAAAACATGTAACCTGAGGAAAAACCTGGACAAACACATCTAATCTGAGGAAACAATTGGACAAAAACATGTAACCTGAGGAAAAACCTGGACAAACACATCTACTCTGAGGAAACACCTGGACAAAAACATGTAACCTGAGGAAAAACCTGGACAAACACATCTAATCTGAGGAAACACCTGGACAAACACACGTAACCTGAGGAAAAACCTGGACAAACACATCTAATCTGAGGAAACACCTGGACAAAAACATGTAACCTGAGAAAACACCTGGACAAACACATCTACTCTGAGGAAACACCTGGACAAAAACATGTAACCTGAGGAAACACCTGGACAAAAACATGTAACCTGAGGAAACACCTGGACAAACACATCTACTCTGAGGAAACACCTGGACAAACACATCTACTCTGAGGAAACACCTGGACAAACACATCTACTCTGAGGAAACACCTGGACAAACACATCTAATCTGAGGAAACACCTGGACAAAAACATGTAACCTGAGAAAACACCTGGACAAACACATCTAACCTGAGGAAACACCTGGACAAAAACATCTAATCTGAGGAAACACATGGACAAAAACATCTAATCTGCATAAAAACATCTAACCTGAGGAAACACCTAGTCAAACACAGCCAACATGCAAAGATACCTGGTACAACACCTGGTCCAACATGCCTAACATGAATAAAAACCTGGTCAAGCACATGTGACCTGAGGGTCCTATTGGTCAAACACATCTAACCCAAGGTATCACCTTGTCAACGCATTAAAAAGACCTGGTCAGACACAACTAACCTGGGGAAACACCTGCTCAACCACATCTAACATGCAAAAACATCTGATACAACACAACAAACCAGAGGAAACACCTGGTCCAACATGTCTAACCAGAGGAAACACCTGATCAAATATGTTAAACGAGAGGAAACACCTGATCAAATATGTTAAACGAGAGGAAACACCTGATCAAACACATGTAACCTTAAAAAGCACCTAGTCCAACATGCCTAACCTGAGGAAACACCTGATCAAACACATCTATCCTGAGGAAACACCTGATCAAACACATCTATCCTGAGGAAACACCTGATCAAACACAACTATCCTGAGGAAACACCTGATCAAACACAACTATCCTGAGGAAACACCTGATCAAACACATCTATCCTGAGGAAACACCTGATCAAACACATCTATCCTGAGCAAACACCTGAACAAACACATCTATCCTGAGGAAACACCTGATCAAACACATCTATCCTGAGGAAACACCTGATCAAACACAACTATCCTGAGGAAACACCTGATCAAACACATCTATCCTGAGCAAACACCTGAACAAACACACTCTGAAACCTATTCATAACAAGTCTTACTGCCTGTCTACCGTCAATCCTGGCATGGCAGGATATTATATAAATGAAAAAATAAATAAAAATATTATTGTAAAAATAAATACAAATAAAAAATAAAACGCTCAGGTCAGATATTTGCCTCGTGCGGAATGAGCTACCACAGCCTTCACATCACGACCCGCTCCAGATCCCGCCGTGTTAAAAATACGCCATGGCATTCTTGAGAATCCAGAATACCTCTTTTACAGCGGAAAATAGTATCGACCATTATACCAAGTAATCAAACCCAGTTGTCTGGAAAACACAAACATAGTTCATATCAACCAGGCTTCCTTTGGACAGCAACGCGAACAAGTCAAGCAGACTTTCCACGCCATATTTTATACACGCAAGTGGCAGGTCTATTCCCTCACCCCCCCTTTTTTCCTAAACCAAGAGAGTGAATCACAACAACTGGAAACTGCTGCTCAGGGAGTGAAATCTGGAAACTTACTTCTTTCTTCCTTCCTCCCCGAGGCTTTCCCATCTCTCTTTCACAGCAGCAGTGACATCCTGCAGACTGGCCCGTGGGTTCTCCTGGAGGACGGACGATCTGGTGTCCTGCTCAAACAGGGCGAAGGCGGACAGGGGCTGACGCACGGAGCGGCTGCTGATCAGGTCATAAGCCGTCAGCTTGGCCACTTTCTCCGTTATTACGTTGGAGGGTTTGCTGGCCTTGGTTTCGGGGTCCAGCACTTCGTCACTGCTTGAGCAGGCTTCTGGCAACTGGAGCTTGACGGGCTCGAGGCACCGGCCCGTGGCCTGGTCCTTGAAAGCCGTGCCCATTGCCCAGCTTTCAGGACGTACCTCGTCCACTTGACCTCGATCGCCGGCATCAATTGAGGCTCTCGGCGAGCTGCGGTCTGGGTCCGCTGTAGAGTTCAGAGCAACGTTGTCAGAAAACAACGAGAAACTGACACCATCAAAACTCGAGCTCTTGTTGAGTATCCAGTCCTCCGATGAGGATGAAGAGCTGGTGTTAGCAGTACCGGGTAAAGATGCCTCACTGACTTGGTCCTTAGTGTTTGAGGTGGAACATTCTAGCATCACAGGTGGATTCATCACATGGCTGTCCAGGCTGTCTTCTGAAGCTCTGTCAGGCTCCTTCCTGCTTTCAGGTCTAGGCAACACCTGGATTGGTTGAGCGTCCACAGACCGAGGGTGTTCCTCACCTGCTGACTGGTTGCTTGGTTGATTGGCTGACTGGTTGTCATTTCCAACAGAGTGTGATCCGTACAAGGAGATCAATACGGACTCCACCGCCAGCAGCACTGCCTCCTGAGAAGCACACAAGTGCAAAACATCAGAATTCTAGGTCAAACCCTTCATCCAGAACATGACGATGTAGTCGCGTACCTTGTTCTGTAGCATCACTTGAGTTTTGTCTGGCGTCAGGTTAACGTCTACAGCCGAGGCAGGAACGATGATGTTCATCATTAAGATGGGGAAGCGGCGGCTGGCTGACTCGGCATTGGACTGGGCTGAGTGAACGTAGTACTGCTTGACAAGCTAAAAGCAGTTAAAACAGAGATCAGGGACACTATCACATTGCTAACAAACAATAGAAGAAGCCAATAGTCACCCAAACGGTCCCTCCTCCTGCTCAAACCGCATACTATCATCTCCAACGTCTTGCCCATGTGGTTTAGGACAGTGATTCTCTAACAGGTCCACATTTAAACAACTTGGGGTCTGGATAGGACACCGTACACTTCCAAATGAAGCAAAACGCGGTGGGCTTTCAACCTTAGACGAGGGTGTTGTGCTAAAATCTGACAGATGTATACTTATAAATAGGGCTGGACGATATGGGAAAAAAATCTTATCACGATATTTTTTTTCATATCAGTCGATATCGATATATATCATGATATATATCTAATCACTATTGCCTTTTTACTTTAAGTGAGAAGTGAAGAAATCAAAAATCATTATATATACACACACATATGTATATGTATATGTGTATATATATATATATATATATATATATATATATATATATTGTAGAGCCTACTGAACACTCATGAACAGTATTCAAACACAGACACAGTGTTAAGCAGGCTGCTGGCTCTTTAAGTTGGTTCTGAGTAAAGGACTCTGTTTATGTTCACTCATAGCGGTGAGTCAACTCTCTGTCTGCTCTAATGGGGAGCTGTTGGTTTAGTGATTCTGTTTTCGGTAGAAAATAAAGTTTCCTACTCAAGATTTTTGGTTATAAAGTCAACTTTGTCTCAGCGTTCTCACTCGAACCCCTACAGTATACATATATTTATTTTTATCCATTACCAAATTACATCGATTAGCATAATGTGCGTAGACGCTTTGCTAAGGTGGCCGCGCCCACTGAAAGCATGGATTTATCCGGAGCGCGAGCTGCAGCTTCAAACAATCACTCGTGTGTATCTAACGTTGTGGGAGTGTTTCACACAGAAACACAACAGTGTGGTGCTCTGTCAGCTCTGCACAGTGGAGATGATCACAACAGTACAACTGCTATACACGAGACCTTGAAGATCAAACATCCCGTAGAGGCTTCATCAACACAGCAGCAGGACAGCACCTGTTTACCTGTTTATCTTATCTTATAGATTATTTATAGATTATTAACACGTGTATCATGTTTCTTTCAGTAGTAGTTTAACGTGTTCTGTTATTTTCTCTTATTTTATTCTCTCTGCTCGACTGTGACGCCTGCAGTAACCAGATAACTAGTACGTGGGTTAAGCTGCCGCTACGTCTACACTCTGTGCTATGTGCTTCAACCAAACATGAAATGGCTGGAACTCTAGTTCAGCCACCTGATTGGTTTGTGGTGGCTCTATTCTCATTCTCATTGGCTGTTTGTGTTGTCTCACAAAACACGGACGGAACTTAATTCTATTGACTTTCGATCGACTACGTCTTATAGTTCTATCAAGGAAACATTATTTCGTAATAATTATCGTTATCGTTTTATCGCCCAGCCCTACTTATAAAGAGGCCTGGGATAACCATTCATTCGTAGCTGATAATTAATTGTCATTTAAATAATTGCAATTAACTTTACGAGCAACTACTGAAGTACAGACGGCCAAACAGCTAATACTTGTTGTACAGCCAAATTGATACCCTACCCTATTGCAGCTACACAGCTAAAACACCAACATTACTCAGTACTGCCCACTAAACAGGTGAGCATCGTCTCGATGCTTTAGTTTATATGCTCAGCACAGCCACTTAACAAAAGTTATTGTAGTCTTTAGTCATTACTCAGGTAGAAGTATAGACACTAGAGTTTAATAATACTTCTGTAGAAGTTGAAGTATCAACTCAAGATTTTTACTCCAGTAAAAGTGTAAAAGTACTGCTTTCAGAACTACTTAAAGTATAAAAGTAAAAGTAATGTAAGGGGACAAAAGCTTAGGCCGCACCACAGGGGTCTATAGTGCACTAGCCCACCTCCCCAAAAACCCCATTCTTCTAAAAGCCATAATGACTATAATGTTATATTAAAATGTTAATGTTGATAAATTTGGGATGCGCTAGGCTTCCTGTTTCAGCTCATATACACCCATTAAACATGAATGTAGTTTAGTACAATGTAAATATATTAAAGAAGTGTAAGGAGTAGAAAGTACTGATAATGGAGTGTAAATGTAAGGAGTAGAAAGTACTGATAATGGAGTGTAAATGTAAGGAGTAGAAAGTACAGATAATGGAGTGTAAATGTAAGGAGTAGAAAGTACTGATAATGGAGTGTAAACATAAGGAGTAGAAAGTACTGATAATGGAGTGTAAATGTAAGGAGTAGAAAGTACTGATAATGGAGTGTAAATGTAAGGAGTAGAAAGTACAGATAATGGAGTGTAAACATAAGGAGTAGAAAGTACTGATAATGGAGTGTAAATGTAAGGAGTAAAAAGTACTGATAATGGAGTGTAAATGTAAGGAGTAGAAAGTACTGATAATGGAGTGTAAATGTAAGGAGTAGAAAGTACAGATAATGGAGTGTAAACATAAGGAGTAGAAAGTACTGATAATGGAGTGTAAATGTAAGGAGTAGAAAGTACTGATAATGGAGTGTAAATGTAAGGAGTAGAAAGTACAGATAATGGAGTGTAAATGTAAGGAGTAGAAAGTACAGATAATGGAGTGTAAACATAAGGAGTAGAAAGTACTGATAATGGAGTGTAAATGTAAGGAGTAGAAAGTACTGAAAATGGAGTGTAAATGTAAGGAGTAGAAAGTACTGATAATGGAGTGTAAATGTAAGGAGTAGAAAGTACAGATAATGGAGTGTAAATGTAAGGAGTAGAAAGTACAGATAATGGAGTGTAAACATAAGGAGTAGAAAGTACTGATAATGGAGTGTAAATGTAAGGAGTAGAAAGTACTGAAAATGGAGTGTAAATGTAAGGAGTATAAAGTGCAGATAATGGAGTGTAAATGTAAGGAGTAGAAAGTACAGATAATGGAGTGTAAATGTAAGGAGTAGAAAGTACTGATAATGGAGTGTAAATGTAAGGAGTAGAAAGTACTGATAATGGAGTGTAAATGTAAGGAGTAGAAAGTACTGATAATGGAGTGTAAACGTAAGGAGTAGAAAGTACTGATAATGGAGTGTAAATGCAAGGAGTAGAAAGTACTGATAATGGAGTGTAAATGTAATGAGTAGAAAGTACTGATAATGGAGTGTAAATGTAAGAAGTAGAAAGTACTGATAATGGAGTGTAAATGTAAGAAGTAGAAAGTACTGATAATGGAGTGTAAATGTAAGAAGTAGAAAGTACTGATAATGGAGTGTAAATGTAAGGAGTAGAAGTAAAAAGTAAGCTGAAAAATAATGATTACTCCAGTAAAGAATCAATAACCATCATTTCTACTTAAGTAGGGTAACAAAGTATTTGTACTTGGTCACTTGACACCTCTGGTCTTATGTAACTGCGTCACTGCGATTATGCGATTACTGTGTAACACTTGGGAACCCTAGTGTACTGTTCATAAGGCTACATTACAGCTACATAAACTTATCAAGACAACTGACATAACCCCACTAAACATGTTTATTCCAATAGACGTCATCTGTCGTAAAAGCTTTGATCAAAATTGGCGAACGTAACCTTGGTAGCGAATGATGTTTATTGGAATAAGCATTAACGTAAGGATATAGGCTGATTGTTATTACAAGCTTATGTAGGTGTCATGCAGCCTCATGAACAGTACCCTACAGTAAAGTCTTACCAACAATTGTGATGGCCTGCTTATAAATATACACACCAATGGTTTCCAGCAGCAGTGATTCTACACCATGAAGTCAACAGTAAGTCATACTGACTACAACTGACTAAGACTATTGGGGCTGTTAGTAATGTTAGTAGTAAACAAAGGAGGCTACATTTGGGCATGTAATGTCTTGGTTAATCAACTACATCAAGGAAAATTGGAAAATTGTGCACAACTCCTTTCACTTGTGTGCTCAAAAATGGATTAAATACTTAAAATAAGCATAAAACAGGACAAGAAGTGGTTCAAAGTAGCTCCTCCAGATTCTAGGACTGATGGTCACCCATACAGACTGTGACGTAAGTATTAAACACTAAACATACTGTAAAGCATAAAAAGCAAATAGCAAACAAACCTTGAGGACGTCTTTGTGATGGACAGGCCGCCCGTTCACAAATATGAAGGTCTTGTCCGAAGTGTTGGAGCTGGTCGAGTTGAGATCGGAGTTCGGCTTAGGAAGGTATCCCTCAATGGAAATCTGATCAAACAGGAGAAGATGCTTCTTATCGTTCCAGGTCATGGGGATGTTTACAGAGAAGTAGATTTGAGAAATTTCAAGCTTCCCAGTGGAGCTTGTGGCCAGCAGGGGTTGCTGATGAGCACCAGCATTTGTATTTATATTATTACTATTATGAACTCGTTTGCATTGTTATTTTTATTGGACGGGTACTGACACTACAGTTACACTATATTTCTATTCTCTAATAATTATTATTAATAATAGTTTCCTTCCAATTACCTCATATCTCTATTAGTGCAATAATACTTGTGCTGCTCTAGTAATATACACTGTATTGCCAAAAAGTACTCACCCATCCAAAATCACTGAATCAGGTGTTCCAATCACTTTCATGACCACAGGTGTATAAAACCAGCACCTAGTCATGCGGACTGCTTCTACACACATTAGTAAAGAGTGGGTCTCTCAGGAGCTCAGTGAACTCCAGCGTGGTACCGTGATAGGACGCCACCTGTGTAACAAGTCCAGTGGTGAAGTTTCCTCACTACTAAATATTCCACAGTGGACTGTCAGTGGTGTCAGAACAAAGTGGAAGTGATTGGGAACGACAGGAACTCAGACACCAAGTGGTAGAACACATACAATGACAGAGCGGGTCAGCGGATGCTGAGGAGCATAGTGCACAGAGGTCACCAACTTTCTACAGAGTCCATCACTACAGACCTCCAAACTTCATGTGGTCTTCAGATCAGCTCAAGAACAGAGTGTAGAGAGCTTCATGGAATGGGTTTTCATGGCCGAGCAGCTGCATCCAAACCTTACATCACCAAGAACAATGCAGAGTGTCAGATGCAGTGGTGTAAAGCACGCCGTCACTGGACTCTAGAGCAGTGGAGACGTGTTCTCTGGAGTGAACAATCACACTTCTCGGCCTGGCAATCCGATGGACGAGTCTGGGTTTGGCGGTTGCCAAGAGAACAGTACTTGTCTGACCGCATGCTGCCAAGGGTAAAGTTTGGTGGAGGGGGGATTATGGTGTGGGGTTGTTTTCCAGTGAAAGGAACTCTTAATGCTTCAGCAGATCAAGACATTCTGGACAATTTCATGCTTTCAACTTTGTGGGGACAGTTTGAGGACGGCCCCTCAGAGTAGGGTTTCTGAATAGGTGGTTACGCTCGGTTACCCATCTCTGACCTAGACTGCTTAAAGAAGAGTTTTACCTTCACAAACATCATCTGGTTGTCCAGAAAAGCCAACACACTGTGTACTGGGGCTGTGTAGCGGCCATAACCTGGCGATATGATATACATCGCAATACCGGGGTCACAATTCAAGACAATCTGCTATACCGTGAGCAAAACAATCTAATTTAATTTGATTATTATATCAGGACTGCTCTCTGAGAACCAGCTGAACACCATCTCAGAGCACCAGCTGTACATTCCTATTACATAAAGATCTCTTTACTCAGATCTATATGCATTTCATACGCCCTACTTACCTTTGTTATATTCTTATTATATTATAGATTTCTTTGATTTGTATCTGTATGTGTATGAAAAGTTATTAAGCTAATGCTTGATATTCGCTGTACTTCTATGCTGCTGTAGCCTATTATAAAAACAAACATTATATATATATATATATATATATATATATATATATATATATATATATATTTCTTAGCTAAATTTGGACCAGACTGCCCTACTGCCATCACTGGGCTACATTGTTGTCTTGGGATCATCAGTTCATCACAACAGACCCATCTTCAGCTCATTTTTTGTGTTATTATTCCTTTTGTTGATTTATTTTTAATCCAGTGTGTGTTATTGCAATGTGTATTTAATATGTGTATGAAGATAATACATATAGACACACCAAATTATTCATAGCTGTTGTCCTTTGTCATCCTTGGGGTGGAGGATTTTTTTGGTTGTTATATTAACTCATCCAATCTCCCTAAAGAACCTACAACCCCTGGCAAAAATTATGGAATTACCGGCCTCGGAGGATGTTCATTCAGTTGTTTGATTTTGTAGAAAAAAAGCAGATCACAGACATGACATAAAACTTTCTGACTTCAAGAAACACTATAAGAAATCAAGGAAAAGAATTGTGGCAGTCCGTAACGGTTAATTATTTAGACCAAGCAGAGGGAAAAAAATATGGAATCACTCAATTCTAAGAAAAAATTATGGAATCACTCAATTCTGAAGAAAAAAATATGGAATTGTGAAAAACAAACAAACAAACACTCCAACACATCACTAATATTTTGTTGCACCACCTCTGGCTTTCATAACAGCTTTCAGTCTCTGAGGCATGGACTTAATGAGTGACAAACAGTCCTCTTCATCAATCTGGCTCTAACTTTCTCTGATTGCTTGTTTAGATCAGCTTTGCATGTTGATTTGTCATAGACCATTTTCTTAAAGTTCCACCAAAGATTTTCAATTGGATTGAGATCCGGACTATTTGCAGGCCATGACATTGACCTTGTGTGTCTTTTATCAAGGAATGTTTTCAGTTTTTGCTCTGAGGCAAGATGCATTATTATCTTGTAAAATGATTTCATCATCCCCCAAACATCCAAACAGAAGATCCAACATCATCACCTTGCCCAACGCAGATTCGTGATTCATCACTGAATATGACTTTCATCCAGCCATCCACAGTCCACGACTGCTTTTCCTTAGCCCACTGTAACCTTGTTTTTTCTGTTTAGGTGTTAATGATGGCTTTTGTTTAGCTTTTCTGTATGTAAATCCCATTTCCTTTAGGCGGTTTCTTACAGTTTGGTCACAGACGTAGACTCCAGGTTCCTCCCGTTCGTTCCTCATTTGTTTTGTTGTGAATTTTCTGTTTTTGAGACATATTGCTTTTGAGACAAGTTTTCTGTCTTGACGCTTTCATGTCTTCCTTGGTCTACCAGTATGTTTGCCTTTAACAACCTTCTCATGTTGTTTGTATTTGGTCCAGATTTTTGACAGCTGACTGTGAACAACCAACATCTTTTGCAACACTGAGTGATGATTTACCCTCTTTTAAGAGTTTGATAATCCTCTCCTTTGTTTCTATTGACATCTCTCATGTTGGAGTCATGATTCATGTCAGTATACTTGGTGCAAAAGCTCTGTTAGTTTTGGGGATGAACATTTACAGGAAGATTACATAATTTTTTTCTCAGAATTGAGTGATTCCATATTTTTTTTCCCTCTGCTTGGTCTAAATAATGCCACAATTCTTTTCCTTGATTTCTTATAGTGTTTCTTAAAGTCAGAAAGTTGCCATTTGAAATGACTTGTTTTGTGTCATGTCTGTGATCTGCTTTTTTTCTACAAAATTAAACAACTGAATGAACATCTTCCGAAGCCAGTGATTCCATAATTTTTGCCAGGGGTTGTAGATCAGGAGTATTTAATTAGAGTCAGGTCCAGTTAGAGGAGATCTCCTCAGGCCAAGGTCTGGACCATCATCATTTCTAACGAGTGTTTTGATTCAGTGGTGTATCCTGTTTACTGAAGTAGTCTAGTATCAGCATCTCATACCATCAACTACTGAAACACCAACACACCACACATACCGTTCAGTATATTTCAGTATATTTACTGTTTAAATGCAGAACTGAATTAATTATTTATAAACTTCTAATATATGTTGTTTACTCGCTTCAATAAAAACAAGAACTTTGAAAACAGTAAATAAAGCAGCGTCTACTCGTTAACTCACAGCTGGATCTGTTGGTTTGGAGCCGTCTACGTGAAAAATAAACATATAAGTCTCTCTAAAACTTTTCTTTTTAGAGCTCGTTACTCTTTCTCCAACCTGCTTTACTTTCTAACTGCTGTATCTCGCGTCGTACCTCCCCAGACTCCCCAATATGCACAGATCTGATTGGCTGAGGAGCGCACTGGCTCTGTGAGCTTACTGCTCCAAAAATCCCATATACCAGAGGTCACTAATAGGTGGACCGCGGTCTAGATGAACTGTCGAGAAGGATTTAGATCTTTGCGGCGCATAACAGACCAATTGTGTGCGCCGTGAGATCTCCAAAGGTGCTCCTCAGCCAATCAGATCTGTGCAGATTGGGAAGTGAAGCGCGCACACAGGCAAGGTACGAAGTGACATGCAGCAGTCAGAGTATAAAGCGAGTCAGACTGTAAAGTGAGTCGGAGTATAAAGCGAGTCAGACTGTAAAGTGAGTCGGAGTATAAAGCGAGTCAGACTGTAAAGTGAGTCAGAGTATAAAGCGAGTCAGACTGTAAAGTGAGTCGGAGTATAAAGCGAGTCAGACTGTAAAGTGAGTCGGACTGTAAAGCGAGTTGGAGAATAAAGCGAGTCGTAGAATAAAGCGAGTCAGAGTATAAAGTGAGTCGGAGTATAAAGCGAGTCAGAGTATAAAGTGAGTCGGAGTATAAAGCGAGTCAGACTGTAAAGTGAGTCAGAGTATAAAGCGAGTCAGACTGTAAAGTGAGTCGGACTGTAAAGCGAGTTGGAGAATAAAGTGAGTCGTAGAATAAAGCGAGTCAGAGTATAAAGTGAGTCTGAGTATAAAGCGAGTCAGACTGTAAAGTGAGTCAGAGTATAAAGCGAGTCAGACTGTAAAGTGAGTCGGACTGTAAAGCGAGTTGGAGAATAAAGCGAGTCGTAGAATAAAGTGAGTCAGAGTATAAAGTGAGTCGGAGTATAAAGCGAGTCAGACTGTAAAGTAAGTCGGAGTATAAAGCGAGTCAGACTATAAAAGTGAGTCGGAGTATAAAGCCAGTCAGACTGTAAAGTGAGTCGGAGTGTAAAGCGAATCAGATTGTAAAGTGAGTCGGAGTATAAAGCGAGTCAGACTGTAAAGTGAGTCAGAGTATAAAGCGAGTCAGACTGTAAAGTGAGTCGGAGTATAAAGCGAATCAGACTGTAAAGTGAGTCGGAGTATAAAGCGAATCAGACTGTAAAGTGAGTCGTAGAATAAAGTGAGTCAGACTGTAAAGTGAGTCAGAGTATAAAGTGAGTCGGACTGTAAAGCGAGTTGGAGAATAAAGCGAGTCGTAGAATAAAGCGAGTCAGAGTATAAAGCGAGTCAGACTGTAAAGTGAGTCGGACTGTAAAGCGAGTTGGAGAATAAAGCGAGTCGTAGAATAAAGCGAGTCAGAGTATAAAGTGAGTCGGAGTATAAAGCGAGTCAGACTGTAAAGTGAGTCAGAGTATAAAGCGAGTCAGACTGTAAAGTGAGTCGGACTGTAAAGCGAGTCGGAGAATAAAGTAAGTCGGAGTATAAAGCGAGTCAGAGTATAAAGTGAGTCGGAGTATAAAGCGAGTCAGACTGTAAAGTGAGTCAGAGTATAAAGCGAGTCAGACTGTAAAGTGAGTCGGACTGTAAAGCGAGTTGGAGAATAAAGTGAGTCGTAGAATAAAGCGAGTCAGAGTATAAAGTGAGTCTGAGTATAAAGCGAGTCAGACTGTAAAGTGAGTCAGAGTATAAAGCGAGTCAGACTGTAAAGTGAGTCGGACTGTAAAGCGAGTTGGAGAATAAAGCGAGTCGGAGAATAAAGTGAGTCGGAGTATAAAGTGAGTCGGAGTATAAAGCGAGTCAGACTGTAAAGTAAGTCGGAGTATAAAGCGAGTCAGACTATAAAAGTGAGTCGGAGTATAAAGCCAGTCAGACTGTAAAGTGAGTCGGAGTATAAAGCGAATCAGATTGTAAAGTGAGTCGGAGTATAAAGCGAGTCAGACTGTAAAGTGAGTCAGAGTATAAAGCGAGTCAGACTGTAAAGTGAGTCGGACTGTAAAGCGAGTTGGAGAATAAAGCGAGTCGTAGAATAAAGTGAGTCGGAGTATAAAGTGAGTCGGAGTATAAAGCGAGTCAGACTGTAAAGTAAGTCGGAGTATAAAGCGAGTCAGACTATAAAAGTGAGTCGGAGTATAAAGCCAGTCAGACTGTAAAGTGAGTCGGAGTATAAAGCGAGTCAGACTGTAAAGTGAGTCGGAGTATAAAGCGAGTCAGACTGTAAAGTGAGTCAGAGTATAAAGCGAGTCAGACTGTAAAGTGAGTCGGAGTATAAAGCGAATCAGATTGTAAAGTGAGTCGTAGAATAAAGCGAGTCGGACTGTAAAGCGAGTCGTAGAATAAAGCGAGTCAGACTATAAAGCGAGTCAGAGTATAAAGCGACTCTAATTAAACACCTATACCATAAAGACAAGAAAAGCTCGGCCGCTTAAAATAATTTTAAGGCTTAAAAAAATAAACACTTTTAAAATTAAATCACTCTTAATAGTTTATCAGTTTGGGTCCGCACTGGACCCCGTCTGGGTCCAATTAGTGACCCCTGACCTGGAGT
Organism: Megaleporinus macrocephalus; assembly: GCA_021613375.1. Classification (NCBI taxonomy): domain Eukaryota; kingdom Metazoa; phylum Chordata; class Actinopteri; order Characiformes; family Anostomidae; genus Megaleporinus; species Megaleporinus macrocephalus. Next base: position 1,459,210 of record CM038709.1, read on the forward strand.
GAAGAGAACAGAATTCAGATATATCCCCTGCTTGCACTCGTTAAGAGTACGCGGCTACAATTACACTGAATGAACGGACCGACAGAGATGCTTCAAAACATTCCGGTTCCATTGACTTCCATTAAAAAAAAGACCATTTTCATCCTTTCCCGTAAAGCTGTTTCGGGGACACTCGTTTTCCTTTGATGTGATCTTTGTCCGTAAGGGTTTTCGGAAAGAGCAGCACAAGCGATCGCACTTGTCACGGTTCTCAGGCCCCTCTGTTCTCAGCCTTGACCGCGAGGAAGACCCCTGATTGAACACGGTTTACGCCTATTTCAGCGCTGAACTCGCGCGTCCCAGCACTTTAGCCCCAACTTTAACCCCAAACAAACAAAACTACACCCCACATCTCGGTGCCTAATTACGACTTCGCCGGCCAGTCAGAACTCATTTGTCATCTCGTAACTAGGCACTTGCCAGGCTCCTACAAGCCGCAATGAAAACAGCACCCTTGGCACGCCGCGGTACTACACCGGGAAAGTGTTGAGATGAGGAACGCTTCCAAATGACTCCTATACTGTGAGTTATGAATTCAGGCAGCTGCCGGCTAACAAGAGGCCTGTTTTTGGTTTAATTGCCGTCTCATTCAACCCATGATTGCCGGTATTGTGACTTCCACAATAAGCGCTTCTGGTAACTCCACTTTGCCATTACAACATTTGTCAATTATCGCAGGTGACCCTGTCCCTCGAGCCTCGCCGGCTCAATGGACCCCATTATTCCAGGATAGCGGGACGCGGGCCACCCTGCCAACACGGAGCCCTCGGCCATGAAATTTAATTCGTGTTATTGGGAAAGCACAAGGACGCGGAACAATAAAAAGCCTAATTTCTCAATCCAAACTGACCCCAGCTTATTGTGAATACTTGTCAACATGACCGGAGCAGGTGAGGGATTAGGGGGGAAACAGGGATTCAATTAGAAGGACGACTGAAAAATACGGACGAGCCAGAATAAACATCCAACGCCAACAGCCTCGGTCAGAGCCGCAGCTCTAAACACCTGTAAACGCAGCCAAGTTAAAGGGGCCCATATAATCACACGCACACGATTTTAAGGCTACTGTGCCTTTAAGAAAAATTTATGGTCACCGTCCAATAAAAAATAAGTTTCTCCAAAACGGTAACTTTACACTAGAGGCCAAAAACTGGAACCGGAATTTTTTACAAGCTATTTTGGAGCATTTCTATTAGTCCATTCATCACGAAACGTTCACACAATGTAAACAGCAGTAGTTGCATTCAAATGACAAAGAAAAATAAAAACCAGACAAACTTGGAAATGGGTGGAGCTAAACCGCTATAGGCTGAATATGTGGATATATGTAAACAGACTGGATTTGGGGCATCACAAAAACTAAGATTTTAAGATTTTGCGCCGTTCTTGCAGGCCAATGTTGCTTAAATATTATTTTAAAGTTGTAATTTGGATTTGAACAGTGGTGTAGTGGTCAGTATGGTGGTGTAGTGGTTAGTATGGTGGTGTAGTGGTTAGTATGGTGGTGTAGTGGTTAGTATGGTAGTGTAGTAGTTAGTATGGTGGTGTAGTGGTTAGTATGGTGGTGTAGTGGTTAGTATGGTGGTGTAGTGGTTAGTATGGTGGTGTAGTGGTTAGTACGGTAGTGTAGTAGTTAGTACGGTGGTGTAGTGGTTAGTACGGTGGTGTAGTGGTTAGTACGGTGGTGTAGTGGTTAGTACGGTGGTGTAGTGGTTAGTACGGTGGTGTAGTGGTTAGTATGGTGGTGTAGTGGTTAGTACGGTGGTGTAGTGGTTAGTATGGTGGTGTAGTGGTTAGTATGGTGGTGTAGTGGTTAGTATGGTGGTGTAGTGGTTAGCATGGTGGTGTAGTGGTTAGTATGGTGGTGTAGTGGTTAGTATGGTGGTGTAGTGGTTAGTATGGTGGTGTAGTGGTTAGTATGGTAGTGTAGTAGTTAGTACGGTGGTGTAGTGGTTAGTACGGTGGTGTAGTGGTTAGTATGGTGGTGTAGTGGTTAGTATGGTGGTGTAGTGGTTAGTACGGTGGTGTAGTGGTTAGTATGGTGGTGTAGTGGTTAGTATGGTGGTGTAGTGGTTAGTATGGTGGTGTAGTGGTTAGTACGGTGGTGTAGTGGTTAGTATGGTGGTGTAGTGGTTAGTATGGTGGTGTAGTGGTTAGTACGGTGGTGTAGTGGTTAGTATGGTGGTGTAGTGGTTAGTATGGTGGTGTAGTGGTTAGTATGGTGGTGTAGTGGTTAGTATGGTGGTGTAGTGGTTAGCATGTGAAGTATTCTTATATCACAGAACTTAACATTGCAATACTCTACGGTATCAATATTTGGTTACGGCAAATTCTACTTTGAATTGAGCTCAATAAGCTGTTAATACTGTTTGACCAGAGGAGGATGGGTCTCCCCTTGTGAGTCATGGTTCCTCCCAAGGTGTCTTCCTCCAGTGTGAGGGAGTTTTTCCTTGCCAACCTGGCCTCTGGCTTGCTCACTGGAGGATACAGGTTGAGTTTTCAAACTCAGTAAAGCTGCTTTGTGACAACATTGTTGTAAAAAGCGTCTTCCAAATAAACGTAACTATTATTACTGACTATTCCAGCGTATCACGCCAAGCAGCTGCTCCACATCGCACTCTCCCACTAACCTATACGCAGCTTCCTCCATTGCTCTACCTCCAGTATGACTTAATGTGTCACATCTATCAGGTGGAGGGCTTGGCGGGAAGTGGGAACGCTGTGCTTATGGTCTCCACGCTGGCTCTAGCCTGCTCCTCTTAGGCTAATGACTGATTACCGAAACAGACTCCGTTCAGTAGGCGTCACGCAAAACAAATAAATTCATTTCTATCTCCGTGCACATACGCTGTGATTCCAAGAAAGACTTATAAATAACGCAAAGACGCATCCGCGGCCGGAACAAGAGCTTTGCAGAACGTTGGCCGCAGCACAGCCGTAGACAACACGCTCTACTGTGCGACCGCAAACGACAACACGGAGGAAAACGAACACTGGCGTGCTTGTGTGCTGAGATGTTCTCTAGAAGATCACTAATCCATTCAAAGTCCAATCAAAATATCTTACTTCTAAGAAGATTTGACCTGAAAAGATATTTCAGGATCAAGCTACTCTCAAAAACATCACATAATGTCTATATGATGGGGTTTAATAGCCACGCCCCACACCCGGGCATCTCTTCTCTTGGTAAAGCCAGAAAACATGTCATGTCCTACTACAGAGACTGTGAGCCTGGCAATGCTACGTAAGGCATCGTTCCTGTTGTCGTGTTTTTGTCCATCATATCCTGCATGAATTGTGCAAATATATCATACATACATATATTAAATCGATAGCAGGATTCCATTAACAGAATAAAACTTTTTTAAAACCAGTAAACACACCCACACCACTCACTCTCCAGTGCAACGATCAAACATGGTGGTGGTATTATGATGATGTGGGGACACTTACAGACTGTAGTTCATCTGATTCTCTGTATACTTTATTTATTCTTTAATGATCAGGACCCCCACAGGACCACCATAGAGCAGATACTATTAGGGAGGCAGATCAGTTCTTAACATTCTCCTTGTCTTAGACTAAATTATGTATTAAGATCTGAAACCATTCTGCCCAACACATATGCATTAGGTGTGTAAAAAAATATTGAAATAATAAATATTGTGATATTATGTTTAGTGATACTGTGTCGATTCTCAAAAACACAGTATTGTTTATTAATTAACAGTTTACATGCACAGATTTGCAAACTTTTTTCATATAGTGATGTGTTTTTATTGTGGGTTTTAAAAAATCACTATGCAGTATAACAGTATATCACAATATATTAAATATCTCTATCAGAATACTTATTGTATTACCAGGTTCACAGCCCTAATATAAATAAATACAGAAAATCGTAGAGGGCAAAAACTACCAAACATTAATTAACAAGGTATTAAAGTATAAAAAATCAGAAGTACAGATACTACTAATGCTTGTAGTCATATGCAAATGTTTGGGCAAATGACCTGTTTTATTAATATTCTAAGTAAGCATGTTCTCTACATGGAGAACATTTTCATGCACAGTCAATGCATATTGGCTCAAATTCAATTTATAATAAAATGCAATTAAATAAAAATACACTATTGTAGAGGTCATTTGTTCTCTCTTAGAGAAACATATTTTAGCGCCCCCTACTGGCCTGTTTGGCCTTGGGCGCACAGGAGAGGTGGCCATGCACAGCAGCGATGCACCAGACGCACCCAGACCTGCAATAAGAGAGACTACAACCTTATAAATAGGTTTGACAGTACGCTTTAGTATTTGTAAAGGTGTTACTTGTGTTGTTCAGTGCTGGGCTGCTGGTTAGTAGAGCAGTGTTTGTGCTACAGGTGTGGCTACAGCTGACCTGCCTGCTATCTCAGACGTTTCAGCAGCACAGGTCGGTGGTTCACTCCTGCTGTAGTGTTCGTTAAGGGGCATTTGGTGAGAGCACTGTTTCCTGTGTCATCACTGGTGCTACACTGGTGTTAGAAGTGGGATAGACTGGGGAGGCCAAGCAGCTCAAGGCCAGGCAGCAAAGTAGACCATGCCCGAGCAGGAGACCGCAAGAAAGACGCAGCACAAAAAGGACAGACAGTGAGGACTGCAGAGGAGACAGCACAGTGAGGTTCACCAGCAGAGACTAGCTAAAGGACAGCGGAAGAACCAGCGCTTGAACTTGCCGACAGAGGCACCACCAGTGGCATGGGTGGCCGAGAGCGTTCGTGTTAAGCGCCCTCGCTGGAGTCTATGGCATGGTGGGTGACGGAGGATGTGTAGAGGGACCAAGGGAGCACTCCCAGTGGGGCTAGAGCTCAGGTGGCCATCCAGTGACACTTTCAGCTGATACCAGTGGGTAGCTATGTAGCTTATGTGAGCACTGGACTCACAGTAAGGCGAAGCCCTTTGATAAATATATGGTCACATTAGGGTAAAACTGTTTACTGGGCTCCCACCCGACCGTGGGGCTGGATAGTGTTTCTGTGTGTTCACCACACTGTAATGAATTGCTGTAAATTTACTGTGGATATACATCAGTATCTCACTGTTTTTTATAATAATAGTAAATACTGTTAAATAATCACACAGCGTATGTAAATTAACAGTAATGCAATCAGTTTCCCAATAACAGTAAATAACTAATTTATGAGCTAATACAGTATTTCTGTTAACCTTTTAAAATATACACCATCATCCCTTTACAGTCCTGTCACTATCCATCAAACTCATACTGGAGATTACAGACTAATGTTTATTTTAATGATAACTCTTTTTAATTAAACTGTTCAAACTGCTTCTACTCATTGAAGTGATGAAATGGGATATGCAGTGGGCGGGGCCAGCCTATTGGGTTTAGCTGAGTTAAGACTCTTTCAGTTCATTCAGTCAGTGCAGGAAGTGCTGGGCAGCTTGTATTGAGTTCATTAGTAAAATAAAGAAAGATAATCTAAATCAGTTCTTAGACGAGGAGACGCGAACTGGAGCATTTACAACTGACACGTTTGGACTGCAGCTGTGGTGGTCCTCATAAACTCATAAAAAAGCTAGCTGTTTACGTCTCATCTCCTAAAGTTTGCAGTGATGTGGTTTTGTTAGTATAATTATGAAACTTCTAAGATATAAGATGTTGTTAGTTCGGTCTGTTTCATTCAGAAACTGTAGCTTGAACTGTGTTAGCTGGCTGGCTCGTTGGTCAGTAACATAAATACACGGTTATTTTACTGTCATATACTGTAATTCAATTTACAGTACAATACTGTTAATATACATTACAGTAGATGCACTGTAAAAATTTACAGTGAAATTTTTTACAGTGCATGTATGTGGCTATTGATGACCATTGCCGCTTAGGCAGTGCTGGTGGTGGTGGTTCTTCACCGGCATTTGCTTAAAGCACTATGTTTTCTGTGTTGTCTTCTATGCAGGCATCTCAATGTAATTTAATCAGGGGGTGTCCAGCTCACTCTACAGTTTGGATGACCATTAGAGAGACTCAAAAGCTGAATTACTGGGATATCCACCATCAATATATTTATTATACACAGTGCCCAGGGAGCAGTTAGCGGTTAGGTCCCTTAAACATCCAGTCATGGACCAGGGAAGGCCCTGCTTAGCTTCTTCTTACCACTCAAGCCTATGGCTCCTCAATCCCATTCAGTCATTGGCTGTAAGAGGTGACCATGCAGGAGTAAAATAGATGCATCAGTGGTTACCTTCTGAGTTTCCCCTTTAAGTCACTAATCACTAACATCTCACAGTTCCCATCAGAAGCGATGGCTAAACATAAGATCTGACGACGCCAATACGCCTTCAGTGCCGAAGGTCTGAAAGCTCAAGAGATAGAATTCAGGTTTGGTGACGCCGATTTCCCGACAGTGGGGTGAAAAAACCAAACAGCTCAGCTTTTTCACCTCTGCCGAGAAGCTGCTTCTTCAGAGACGAGGGGTCTTCTTGTGACGCTCCTGAAAAGAAAGTAGGGCACCATGTGTGCACCAACAATAGCCTCGCCTCCAACAGAGCATGGACACGCATTCTGTCCAAACGCTGGGATTGGTGTCACCACGTCCAGCGCATAAACGACCCCACCTCGCACGACGACCGCTAATCCATGAATGAAAGGAACCGGACTTCATGACGGGAAGGCCGCGCTAGGGAAAACAGTGTACGCAGCTATCGCAACAGGAAGCGGAGGTGAGCAAGGTCACGGGCTTATATAATGATCTGGCCTGAAGACGGGTTTCCAAAACAAAAGCACGAAGGCTTTCGGCTCTTTCTTCACGTGTATATTTATTTGTTTTTCTGTTTTTAAGTGGCCGAGGAACCACGCTCCACATCTGTCAGGTGGCATCAGCGGAGCGAGCACATTACACCTGCCATGACCAAGCAGAAACCAGCTCGGTTACCAACGGCAACTTCTCCCGGGAAGAAAAACCATTAAATCTTCCCAAGTATGTGTGCGTGCAAGAGAAGGGTGCTGTAAACAGGTGGTGCCGGGGGGGAAGCAGCGTTACCACCTGCTCTGAAATCAGAAGCTGTCGGCTTGTTGGAATAATAAAGAATCTGTATGCCACACAGCCTGCCATGTGAGCGAATGCTTTCTCCTTGCATTCCCTGCCCTGTCAAAGTATAATTGGTGCCAGCGCAGTAGGGGTGTGGCTGCGGGCCAGCACAGCCCAGCTATGGCCTTCTGATACGTTCCCTTCGCATGAAAAGTGGTCCACGCAGGCCTGCTTCAAACCACCGCTGGGGTCATTACCACAATCTAATGCCTTTGTGGAAATGAGTGTACAAGTGTGAACACTGTTATGCAATCCCACGCTTGTACACACGCTAGTGAACACACAGACACAGTACCCGTTGGTCATCGAACTCAGCATCTGTCAAGAAACGTGTTATATATCCAGTGGCAGCAAGCTTTACACGTCTACAGTCGACACTTGGCATCGTACACAGTGCTCCAGCTCCTAAGCCACCACTTCAATGAAGCTCTCCATGCACAGCTATTAGGCTGATGTTGCTTCCAGTTGCAGGCAATTTGAGTGAGTCTGCATGGTCTACTGCTTCTTGGCTGTTGTTGCTGTTGCTCCAAGATGCCTCCATTAAACTCACAGTCATAGCACTTACAGTTGACCAGAGCAGCTCTAGCAGGGCTAAGAAATTCACACGCTGATTTGTTGCAAAGCTGCCGTCTTATTACAATCTCTCATTCTACGTCCCTGAGCTCTGCAGTACGACCCAATCTACTGTTAGTGTTCGTCTATGGACACTGCACAGCTACCCAAGTGCGGCTGAAATGCTGGAACTGTTCAGTTAGGAGGGGTGTCCACATACTTTCTTCCATTCTGCCATGTGATCAGAATCAGAATGAGAAATACTTTATTGATCCCAGGTGGAAATTGCAGTTATTACAGTAGCAGCCGGTTATATAGTAGAATAAACACTCTAATAATAATTTACAACATAAAAGAAATTTGTAAGGTCAAGTGGATCCATATATATATATATATATATATATATATATATATATATATATATATATATATATATATATATATATATGAGCTTCTCTAACAGGACTGAAGAAGTTAGTGTAGATGCTGAGATCTTGTTCTGATAAACAGGTTTGGGGTTTTATTGCTCTTATAAAAATATTCATTCTCATTTTTACATTTAAACACAGTCACATTTTTGTTTCAGTAATATTTTTGTTTTAACACAACTTTAGACTAATAGTATATTTTATCACTGGCTATAGAAAAACAGTGTTTGTTTTCAATATAAGGCAATGGAACCAGAATTTTTTCAAGCTATTTTGGAGCATTTCTGTTAGTCCATTCATATATATATATATATATATATATATATATATATATATATATATATACATACACACACACACACCAATTATTGGTCTATGGCTAATTAACAAAGCTGAATCTTTTGAGCTGGTCAGGAACCACAGGTTTGGATCCTCTGTTATATCAGTTGCTCCTGAAATAATAAACCAGGTACTGGATGGTAACTGCAAGTACTGCACATACTCTTTAGAACCTACTTTACAGATAAACAGACCTCTGCGCGGCACTCTGCTGTGAGCTTTTACCAGCTCAATCTGGCCGGTGCGCGGGTCATACATGAAAGAAAAATTAGGCATGCCCAAAGTTCAACTATTGCCCACAGGCAGAGAGAGTAGGGGGGCTTTTATTGAAGGGGCTACCTGGGCAGAATGCTGAGTCATTCATGCAAAAATTCATTGCTGCGGAATGCGCAGGCAGAGAGGAGAAAAACAGCGCTCCTGGGACGGGAGAGCCGCACGGAGCGAAACTGTTACACGAGTCCCTGAACTCTGCAGCTCAGCGGGAGCCCAGCAATGTTTTAAAGCTGAGATTCAGCACAACATGACGTGTCAAGGCTTCACTGTTGATTCACTTGGAATAGAGTGGCCGTGGGGAAAGTCAGCACTGCTGCTGCTGCTGCTGCTGCCGGGCCGCTGCTGCTGCTGCTTTCCCAAAGGTTCACCTTTAGCCTCGTGTACGCCTCTCTGCCTTTCCGTGCTGTTATGGATTAAAACATATCGTCGATGTCCAATGAAAAACATGTTAATTTTAGCCGATTTTGAGTTGTCTACATCATTTGAACACGTCAATGGTTGTTAACATTGTGTGAAAATTTCATGATGAATGGACCAATAGAAATGCTCCAAAATAGCTTGGAAAGAATTTTGGTTCCATTGACTTGCATTGAAAGTAAAGTATGTTTTTGGCCTCTCCTGTAAAGTTGCAATTTTGGAGCAATGCTATATACATATACACACATATCTGGGAAATATATAATTAAATGTATAGCATTTATAAGTATATACTGAAACAACACCCCCCTGTGCTCATCTCTAAGCTTCTGAACTCTTGCCCCAGCTGCCCACTGCTCCGGCCGGGAAGCCATAACTCCATAAGTGTGTGTTTTTAATCGGAGCGTCACTGACCTCTGGTTGCTCCTGGCGATGCTGGACGGGCAGCAGGTTGGCTGCGGAGGCTGCTCCGAGCACGGCCATGAGCGCTGCGCGGTGATCCGACACCCTGGCCTTCTGCCAGACCGTGGCCTGAAACAACACGGTAAAACGGGTCAAGCTATTTTCTCCCATCCTAAAATAAGACCACCTGTGGTATTACGTGCTCGCGCACACACCGGCCTCCAATCAGAGGCCTTTCGATAAGCGATTAACCCCCGCCGGACCCTTCTGGGGATGAGGAAGAAATCAAGCTCTAAGCTTTCCCAGGTCAGCGGCCAGCAGAAGGGAGCGCTAAGGCCCCCCAAAAACAAAAAACGTGTGCACTGCTGGCTGCTGGCCTTGCACTCTTCAGCAACTCCAGCTTAGTTCTTCTGTTGTGCTGCACGCTTTCGCTTACGGTCTATGGGACGACTGCACCGAGGCGCTGTGCGCTGCAGATACAGACACTTTAATGGCAGATTTGTGATGTTTCACGTTCACCGCTCGACCCAAAACTCCGTGGATGGCAGCTGTACATTGCGGCGTGAGGCGTTTCGGTGCATGGAGGGCGATATGGACCAAAAACAATATCTCAATATTTTTTAGCTGAATGTTAATATATACAATATATATCTCAATATTTTTTAGCTGAATGTTAATATATAATATTTCAATATTTTTTAGCTGAATGTTAATATATAATATATATCTTAATATTTTAGCTGAATGTTAATATATAATATTTCAATATTTTTTAGCTGAATGTTAATATATAATATATATCTTATTATTTTTTAGCTGAATGCCTATATACGATATCTCATAATTTTTTAGCTGAATGTTAATATATATGATATATGATATATATCTCGATATTTTTTAGATGAATGTTGATCTATAAACAACATATCTCGATAATGTTTAGCTAAATGGCGATATATGATATATATCTCAATATTTTTTTAGCTGAATGTTGATATACACAATATATATTTCAATATTCTTTAGCTAATTGTTGATATACAAATGTTTATATATATGATATATATCTCAATATTTTTAGCCGAATGTTTATATATGACATATTTCGATATTTTTAGCTAAATGTTGATATATATTATATATATATCTCGATATTTCTTTGCTGAATGTTGATATATACGATATATATATCTCAATATTTTTTAGCTGAATGTTAATATATATAATATACATCTCAATATGTTTTAGCTGAATGGCGATATACGATATATATCAATATGTTTTAGCTGAATGGCGATATACGATATATATCAATATGTTTTAGCTGAATGGCGATATACGATATATATCAATATGTTTTAGCTGAATGGCGATATACGATATATATCAATATGTTTCAGCTGAATGGCAATGTACGATATATATATCAATATTTTTTAAAAAGCTCGATATATCGCCCAGCCCTAGCGGTTCCGTTAGAAATGGACACATATTTTCACACCCGTGCGTTTGCCTGTCGTTGGCACTTCCACTAGCGAGTATATATATCCAAGGTGTTGATTTCTGGGGTGCATTCAGTCCACAGCACGCATCTCTGCTATGAAATACACAATTTGGTGCGTGTAAAAGGATCAGGCTAGTAAACAGCTTTTGGAGAACTCATGAAACCCAACACGGGACGAAGTGCAAAGTTTGTGACAGGGGACACCGCTGGAAGTGCTGATTGGATGAAAATCACTGGACGCTCCTCCCCTGACCATCTACAGACTTTAATTTAATAAAAAGCGGAGGTGTTTTGGGGGGGGGGCAGCGTAAAGCCTCAAAACCTTCTTTCTGTATCACTTACACGTCCACCTGTTACACGGGCCATTCACTTCCACGGCTGCGGATCTCATAAGGCCAATCTGCTATTGCACTTAATACCGGGCCAGTAAACCTCACACCCGCTCTGCTTGTTACATTAGGCTTAGGTGACAGTCTTAGGCCTTCAGCCATAGCCTTATATGATTAGGCTTTAGCTGCTGCTGCTGCTCTAGTCCAGTCAAAGATGACCACTTTCCTCGGCCCGGTGCTGGCCGAGCTTGAACCGGGACCGCCGTCGTAAAGGTTCTCGGCCGGCTTGTCGTCTGAGATCGATACGTTAAAGCGTATGGCTGGTCCGCATTCCTCAAATGCTTCTCATAGGTGGAAGTCCGACGCAAATCATGTCTGGGTAGCAGACCTGGGCTTCTGCTTTCCAGGAAAGCCGTGATTGGTGACGGAAAATTCTCTCCGTCCGAGCGGATCTCCAGGATTTATCTCTTGGCAGGGCGGCTCGTCTTATGTTATCTTTGACTGCTAACAGGGTCTGATTGTTGAAAGCAACCCAAGAACATATTTACGGCTTCTCCAACCGGTGGGAGAAACCATCAGCGACAAACAAATTTACAATCGACCAACGCTGCAGAAAAACATCTCAGGTATGGCCGAGAAGAGAGGACGTCCTGGCGCGCGACGCCGGCCGCAGCGGCCTAGTGATGGGAAGCTGGACGTTAGCAAGTAAATAACTGTGAATAAGCAGGAGGCACATGTACTGTTGTAGCAGGACCAGTGGTAGGCAATTTGTTGATATAGGATGCCACCATGTGGCCAAGAGTCATGTTGCATCCCCAAAAAAAACAAAGGGAACAAGAACTCTAACTCTAGAACCTGCACACAAGTCATCAGTTGTGTACTCAGAAGACAATAAAAATAATGGTCTTCAATTTAAAAAGGACTAAAAATGTAAATATGTAAACAAAGTCTTTCTCAGAGCGGTTTAGTGTGAAACGCTCCACTCTAGATAAATCAAGATTTATGATTTCAGGGGTCACAATGTCTACTAGTAATAACTGTGAGTGATAATAATCCAGTATGAATCTGCAGTGTGTGTAGTGTTTACAGTCTGACAGTAATAACTGGGTGGTGATTATAATCCAGTATGAATCTGCAGTGTGTGTAGTGTTTACAGTCTGACAGTAATAACTGTGGAGTGATTATACTCCGGTATGAATCTGCAGTGTGTGTAGTGTTTACAGTCTGACAGTAATAACTGTGCAGTGATTTTAATCCAGTATGAATCTGCAGTGTGTGTAGTGTTTACAGTCTGACAGTAATAACTGTGGAGTGATTATAATCCAGTATGAATCTGCAGTGTGTGTAGTGTTTACAGTCTGACAGTAATAACTGTGGAGTGATTATAATCCAGTATGAATCTGCAGTGTGTGTAGTGTTTACAGTCTGACAGTAATAACTGTGGAGTGATTTTAATCCAGTATGAATCTGCAGTGTGTGTAGTGTTTACAGTCTAACAGTAATAACTGTGGAGTTTATGAGTTTAGGAGATGCTTTATATGTACAATACCGTATGTATGATATATAATAATTAAACAGATTCTGTCCTGTAATGCTATGTGCAATTAAAGGATTTTGAGAAATATGTGTTTAGGCTAAACTGTAACAAATTATTTTGGGCAAAGTATAAATAATAGTTTTGTAATAATAACAGTTTTATGTCTGGTTTAAATTAGACTAAACTCTTCAGATGTCTGGTTCCTATCACCACCACTGTAAACAATTCTGACTCTGATTCTCTAGCAGTTCAACACCAAACCACTCTGAATTACTTTACATTAATGAGGCCTATTTGAGCTTCACCTGAGCACATACTGCAGTGCTTTAAAGTGAAATCAGCGCAAGACCTGTGTCAAATAACATACACTGTTGGTCCATTTGGGACTTTATAGCTGTGTGGATTTCTGATATGGCAGAGTGACATCGGCATGATATGACACAGCTCGCCAAGTTGGAAAGTAGAACAAAGGTGAACACTTCAAATTGATTTTGTGTGCAGGCTCTCCTGTTTGAGGTATTTGGCAATATTAAAAACTTGTTGCATTGGCTCTGTAGTCTGCATCTCATAGGATGTGAACTGGAACAATAACTTTTTGAAAGATTAGAGTCACTTATGTATACGAATGTGAGGCATTATGTTGGAGGGATCGTTTGTGAACAAATCAGACTTGAGCAATGAGGCCTGTTACGTGAACATAGCTATTTACAGAGTGACAGTTATTTGAATGATAATTTGGAGCTTAAAGTATAGAAGGTCCACTTTACTTTGAGGGTATTTACGTCTTGACTGGTCGAATTGCATCTAAATACTTTTTCACACAGCACCCCTTCGCCAGGAGAATACAAACAGAGCTAGACTTGAATCTAGATTCAGTGGTTTCTTGTGGAGACTGTTGCCTTTTTAAAAAAATCCTTGCAAATTCAATCACTACAGACCTCCAAACTTCATGTGGTCTTCAGATCAGCTCAAGAACAGAGTGTAGAGAGCTTCATGGAATGGGTCTCCATGGCCGAGCATCTGCATCTAAGTCTTACATCACCAAGAACAATGCAGAGTGTCAGATGCAGTGGAGTAAAGTACGCCGCCACTGGACTCTAGAGCAGTGGAGACGTGTTCTCTGAAGTGACCAATCATGCTTCTCCGACTGGTAACCCGATGGACGAGTCTGGGTTTGGCGGTTGCCAGGAGAACGGTACTTGTCTGACTGCATTGTGTCGAGTGTAAAGTTTGGTGGAGGTGGGATTATGGTGTGGGTTTGTTTTTCAGGAGGTGGGCTCGGACCCTCACTTCCAGTAAAAGGAACTCTTAACGCTTCAGCAGACCAAGAGACAACTTTGTGGGGACAGTTTGGGGACGGCCCCTTCCTGTTCCAACATGGCTGCCCACCAGTGCACAGAGCAGCTTCATAAAGACATGGAGGAGCGAGTTTGGTGTGGAAGAACTTGACTGGCCTGCACAGAGTCCTGACCTCAACCTGATAGAACACCTTTGGGATGAATTAGAGTGGAGACTGCGAGCCAGACCTTCTCGTCCAACATCAGTGTCTGACCTCACCAATGGTCTTCTGGAAGAACGGTCCAACATTCCCATAAACACTCTCCTAAACCGTGGGGAGAGACTTCCCAGAAGAGCTGAAGCTGTTATAGCTGCAAAGGTTGGGCCGACATCATATTAAACCCTATGGATTTAGATTGTAAGTCAGTGATCTCTGAAGACACAAATCTGATCTGATCACCTGCCTATAACAGTGCAGACAGTCATCTCCACAGATATGAACACAGCCTTAAAGACTGCCTTATATATTCCACTCAGGGTCCAAAACTATGTAGACGTTGTCCAAATCTATAGACTGTTTTTTGGAAACATTGTAGAAACATTTAAAAACTAAACCACTTCTGCCCACGACTGACAGGAGAACATCCAGGTTTCGTGTTCAAACCTTATTGTGAGTGAATGTGATCCTCAGCTCTGGCTTGATAACTGCGTAGGCCATCAGCAAATCCTGCACCTTCTTCACCTCCTCCTTGCACTTCTTAGCGTTGGAGTAGTACTGTCTCCTCACAGGGAGGTTCTTGAACAGTTTCAGGGCGCACACTGTGGTTCCTGTGTGAAAAAAATAATTTAAATTATTTATGTTTTGAATTAACAGCATAACCAACAGGTAGACTGCTCGAGCTGTGGATTGGGAGAACTGCTTGCCTTGACCAAGATGCGACGGCCTCTGAGAGATGACACACCCATTGAGGTCAAGCGTATACTGAGTGCTGACATCATCGTCGGCGGTTTTGGTTGTAACAGTTACCTGAAAGGCGACAACAACAAACAGACAGTAAATATGATTGCAGCTTTCTACAGCAAGCTCTGTTCACACTTCACCTGTACAGGTAAAATTAATGTGTTTTAATCCAGTATGAATCTGCAGCATTTTTATACTCTGACAGTGATACTTGTGGAGTGATTTTAATCCAGTATGAATCTACAGTGTGTGTAGTGTTTACAGTCTGACAGTGATACTTGTGGAGTGATTTTAATCCAGTATGAATCTGCAGTGTGTGTAGTGTTTACAGTCTGACAGTAATAACTGTGGAGTGATTATAATCCAGTATGAATCTGCAGTGTGTGTAGTGTTTACAGTCAGACAGTAATAACTGTGGAGTGATTTTAATCCAGTATGAATCTACAGTGTGCATAGCTTTTAAAGTCTTGACAGTAATAACTGTGGAGTGATTATAATCCAGTATGAATCTGCAGTGTGTGTAGTGTTTACAGTCTGACAGTAATAACTGTGGAGTGATATTTAATCCAGTATGAATCTGCAGTGTGTGTGGTGTTTACAGTCTGACAGTAATAACTGAGGGGTGATTATAATCCAGTATGAATCTGCAGTGTGTGTAGTGTTTACAGTCTGACAGTAATAACTGTGGAGTGATTATAATCCAGTATGAATCTGTAGTGTGTGTAGTGTTTACAGTCTGGACAGTAATAACTGTGGAGTGATTATAATCCAGTATGAATCTGCAGTGTGTGTAGTGTTTACAGTCTGACAGTAATAACTGTGGAGTAATATTTAATCCAGTATGAATCTGCAGTGTGTGTAGTGTTTATAGTCTGACAGTAATAACTGTGGAGTGGTTTTAATCCAGTATGAATCTGCAGTGTGTGTAGTGTTTACAGTCTGACAGTAATAACTGCAGAGTGAATTTAATCCAGTATGAATCTGCAGTGTGTGTAGTGTTTACAGTCTGACAGTAATAACTGTGGAGTGATTATAATCCAGTATGAATCTGCAGTGTGTGTAGTGTTTACAGTCTGACAGTAATAACTGTGGAGTAATATTTAATCCAGTATGAATCTGCAGTGTGTGTAGTGTTTACAGTCTGACAGTAATAACTGTGGAGTGATTTTAATCCAGTATGAATCTGCAGTATGTGTAGTGTTTACAGTCAGACAGTAATAATTGTGGAGTGATTATAATCCAGTATGAATCTGCAGTGTGTGTAGTGTTTACAGTCTAACAGTAATAACTGTGGAGTGATTATAATCCAGTATGAATCTGCAGTGTGTGTAGTGTTTACAGTCAGACAGTAATAATTGTGGAGTGATTTTAATCCAGTATGAATCTGCAGTGTGTGTAGCGTTTACAGTCTGACAGTAATAACTGTGGAGTGATTATAATCCAGTATGAATCTGCAGTGTGTGTAGTGTTTACAGTCTGAGAGTAATAACTGTGGAGTGATTATAATCCAGTATGAATCTGCAGTGTGTGTAGTGTTTACAGTCTGACAGTAATAACTGTGAAGTGATTTTAATCCAGTATGAATCTGCAGTGTGTGTAGTGTTACAGTCTGACAGCAATAACTGTGGAGTGATTTTAATCCAGTATGAATCTGCAGTGTGTGTAGTGTTTACAGTCTGACAGTAATAATTGTGGAGTGATTTTAATCCAGTATGAATCTAGAGTGTGTGTAATGTTTACAGTCAGACAGTAATAACTGTGGAGTGATTTTAATCCAGTATGAATCTGCAGTGTGTGTAGTGTTTACAGTCTGACAGTAATAACTGTGGAGTGATTTTAATCCAGTATGAATCTGCAGTGTGTGTAGTGTTTACAGTCTGACAGTAATAACTGTGGAGTGATTTTAATCCAGTATGAATCTACAGCTGTGTGTAGTGTTTACAGTCTGACAGTAATAACTGTGGAGTGATTTTAATCCAGTATGAATCTACAGTGTGTGTAGTGTTTACAGTCTGACAGTAATAACTGTGGAGTGATTATAATCCAGTATGAATCTACAGTGTGTGTAGTGTTTACAGTCTGACAGTAATAACTGTGGAGTGATTTTAATCCAGTATGAATCTGCAGTGTGTGTAGTGTTTACAGTCTGACAGTAATAACTGTGGAGTGATTATAATCCAGTATGAATCTGCAGTGTGTGTAGTGTTTACAGTCTGAGAGTAATAACTGTGGAGTGATTATAATCCAGTATGAATCTGCAGTGTGTGTAGTGTTTACAGTCTGACAGTAATAACTGTGGAGTAATATTTAATCCAGTATGAATCTGCAGTGTGTGTAGTGTTTACAGTCTGACAGTAATAACTGTGGAGTGATTTTAATCCAGTATGAATCTGCAGTATGTGTAGTGTTTACAGTCAGACAGTATAATTGTGGAGTGATTATAATCCAGTATGAATCTGCAGTGTGTGTAGTGTTTACAGTCTAACAGTAATAACTGTGGAGTGATTATAATCCAGTATGAATCTGCAGTGTGTGTAGTGTTTACAGTCAGACAGTAATAATTGTGGAGTGATTTTAATCCAGTATGAATCTGCAGTGTGTGTAGCGTTTACAGTCTGACAGTAATAACTGTGGAGTGATTATAATCCAGTATGAATCTGCAGTGTGTGTAGTGTTTACAGTACTGAGAGTAATAACTGTGGAGTGATTATAATCCAGTATGAATCTGCAGTGTGTGTAGTGTTTACAGTCTGACAGTAATAACTGTGAAGTGATTTTAATCCAGTATGAATCTGCAGTGTGTGTAGTGTTAACAGTCTGACAGCAATAACTGTGGAGTGATTTTAATCCAGTATGAATCTGCAGTGTGTGTAGTGTTTACAGTCTGACAGTAATAATTGTGGAGTGATTTTAATCCAGTATGAATCTAGAGTGTGTGTAATGTTTACAGTCAGACAGTAATAACTGTGGAGTGATTTTAATCCAGTATGAATCTGCAGTGTGTGTAGTGTTTACAGTCTGACAGTAATAACTGTGGAGTGATTTTAATCCAGTATGAATCTGCAGTGTGTGTAGTGTTTACAGTCTGACAGTAATAACTGTGGAGTGATTTTAATCCAGTATGAATCTACAGTGTGTGTAGTGTTTACAGTCTGACAGTAATAACTGTGGAGTGATTTTAATCCAGTATGAATCTACAGTGTGTGTAGTGTTTACAGTCTGACAGTAATAACTGTGGAGTGATTATAATCCAGTATGAATCTACAGTGTGTGTAGTGTTTACAGTCTGACAGTAATAACTGTGGAGTGATTTTAATCCAGTATGAATCTGCAGTGTGTGTAGTGTTTACAGTCTGACAGTAATAACTGTGGAGTGATTATAATCCAGTATGAATCTGCAGTGTGTGTAGTGTTTACAGTCTGAGAGTAATAACTGTGGAGTGATTATAATCCAGTATGAATCTGCAGTGTGTGTAGTGTTTACAGTCTGACAGTAATAACTGTGAAGTGATTTTAATCCAGTATGAATCTGCAGTGTGTGTAGTGTTAACAGTCTGACAGCAATAACTGTGGAGTGATTTTAATCCAGTATGAATCTGCAGTGTGTGTAGTGTTTACAGTCTGACAGTAATAATTGTGGAGTGATTTTAATCCAGTATGAATCTAGAGTGTGTGTAATGTTTACAGTCAGACAGTAATAACTGTGGAGTGATTTTAATCCAGTATGAATCTGCAGTGTGTGTAGTGTTTACAGTCTGACAGTAATAACTGTGGAGTGATTTTAATCCAGTATGAATCTGCAGTGTGTGTAGTGTTTACAGTCTGACAGTAATAACTATGGAGTGATTTTAATCCAGTATGAATCTACAGTGTGTGTAGTGTTTACAGTCTGACAGTAATAACTGTGGAGTGATTTTAATCCAGTATGAATCTACAGTGTGTGCAGTGTTTACAGTCTGACAGTAGTAATTGTGGAGTGATTTTAATCCAGTATGAATATGCAGTGTGTGTAGTGTTTACAGTCTGACAGTAATAACTGTGGAGTGATTTTAATCCAGTATGAATCTGCAGTGTGTGTAGTGTTTACAGTCTGACAGTAATAACTGTGGAGTGATTTTAATCCAGTATGAATCTGCAGTGTGTGTAGTGTTTACAGTCTGACAGTAATAATTGTGGAGTGATTTTAATCCAGTATGAATATGCAGTGTGTGTAGTGTTTACAGTCTGACAGTAATAACTGTGGAGTGATTTTAATCCAGTATGAATCTGCAGTGTGTGTAGTGTTTACAGTCTGACAGTAATAAATGTGGAGTGATTTTAATCCAGTATGAATCTGCAGTGTGTGTAGTGTTTACAGTCTGACAGTAATAACTGTGGAGTGATTTTAATCCAGTATGAATCCAATTTTTTGCTCGATTGTGATGCAGATGTAATGTTTTCAACCAGAGTTGCATTTATATGTGGTTCTAGATCGGATACATATCAGAATTATGGCCATTCTGTCCAGTTAGAGGAGATCTCCTCAGGCCAAGGTCCAGACCCTCATCATTTCTAATGTGTGTTATGATTCAGTGCTATAGCTTGTATATTTAAGTAGACTAGTATCAGCATCTTATACCATCAGCTACTGAAACACCAACACATCACACATACCGTTCAGTATATTTCAATATATTACTGTAAATTGAAATTTACAAGAGCTACATTTAAAAAACAGAATGCATTTGATAAAAATTGCATCTTAAAGTGTTTATTTATAGAGAAAGTTAATAAAACGTGTGTCTTCTTGTTAACTCAGCTTCAGATTAACATGTTGGTTGTACAGAGCGGTGTTCTCCAGAACTAGACGAGCAGGTCCATTCCAGAACCGTTCCTGTTAAACACTTAGTTCTCTCTGTTCACTTTTCTGTTTTTAGAGCTCCTTATTCTTTCTGACTCGCTTTAGTCTCCGACTGCTGCTCCTCGCTTCGTACCTCACCTGTGTGCGCGCAGCACGCCCCAATCTGCACAGATCTGATTGGCTGAGGAGCCTTCAGTGATGTTACAGTGCACAAGATTGGTCTCTGAGTTCACTGCGCCATAAAGCCCGTATACCATAAAGAGAAGAAAAGCTCCACCGCTTAAAATAAACACAGTCAGAATTAAATCATTCTCAGTAGATTATCAGTTTGGGTCCGGATTCGGACCGCGGTCGGCCTCTTAGTGACCCCTGTTCTATAGTATAATAAACAGTACACTACCTCAGAAATGGCACATATGGATGCGAGCGCTTCTCCTCTGAAGCCGTACGTCTCGAGGCGCTCCAGGTCTTCATGGCAGGAAATTTTCGACGTGTAATGTTTCACTGCCATAACAGCAGCATCAGCAGCCTTGATTCCACAGCCGTTGTCTCGCACCTCGATACGGTCCAGACCATAATTCTCCTGCAATTGAAACACGGCATGAATTCTTAATGGGTCACAGTTTCATGTTTCAGAATAGTTGAATACCATGTATACACATCACATGTTTACCAATTTTACTTCCAGACTCGAAGAGCCAGCATCCAGAGAGTTCTCAATCAGCTCCTTCACGACGTTCAGCACAGATGTGATCACTTGGGAGCTGGAGAGCAGACGCACGGTCTCTTGTGGAAGTGCCTTCATGGTCTTCTCATCTGGAGGGTCAAGAGAGAAAAGCAGTGCTTTAGTATCACAGTGGTCACCATGAAGCACACTAATCATCAACCTCTCCTCAAGCTGGATGAGAAGTGAACAGGGATGCATTGCAGAGGGCAACTCTATATATATATATATATATACACACACATGCATTAAGATACATTCCTAGTAGTGAAAACACAAAAACTACACAGTGGACGATGGCCGTACAAAGACTATTACATGATATATGATTATTATGATTATTATTTGATTATTATATGATTATTATTTAACAAGGCACCACCACAAACTTACTACATTCAGTACAGAGACAATTAAAGGCACAGTATATAAATGTTTAGTGAATATCTTCCCACGGTCCGCTTGGTATGCAAACCTGGATCTGTAAATGAAAAATACACGCTGCACAACACTCTACCAGCCACAGGAAGGGGAGGGGCTATGAGCTAAACTACATGCATTGTCAGGAATGAGAGATGGCCAAGAAAAAGAGGACAAGATCTGAAGAACAAACACAGAGAAAGAAGTTTTTAGATCAGGTAAGGGCGTCTCAGAGACCTCTGGGAGCTAATGGTGAGATGTTTCAATGGTGAAGAGACCTCTGAGACCCTAGTTGCTGCATTCTCTCATTCCACCTTAAATGGTGAAGCAGTTCACTTCTGACTGCTGCAGCATTTAAGGTTGAACAGAAAAACTTAAACAAGAGGCTGAGGCACCACAATGTAACTGCTGCCCCATTTGAGGTGGACTGGAAAAACAATACTCAAACAAGAAGCTGGTAAATAAGAAGCTACATTGAGCTTCATCGAGAATAGAAAGTCGTGAAATAAAGAGGAGGTTGCTGTGATTCTGCCGAGAAACTGGTTAGCGCCACAGTAGCAACTGTAGCAACAATTAGTTAACCCACAATCTAACAAAATCTTGTTCACTCATGTTATATTATGATATTTGTCTGTATAGCAGCAAAATATCATGATATATTTAATTTTAGTGAAGGAGCACTGCAGAGATGGGTGAACTTGTTTTGCTGTTGAGTGCAGATATCAACAATCATCCTTCAGAATCGCATACTGCACCTTTAATTTGTGACCTCAATATGGAAATCTGTAGTAAGCCACGCATTCTTAAAAATAGTCACCATCTCAATCCATAAATTTTAATGACTAGGCAAAAGGAAACCCAGTAGTCGTTTAGTCAGTGTCCACCACATCATAGCAATGTGAGCAACCAATCATTTCATATTATACAATACAGATTAAAGGAGTGATAGATTCTACAAGTTTATGCAGCAGTTGAGAAACTGCATGTTTCCACATGACATAAAGTGTTAGCGATGACAACGTGACACCAAGCAGACCCAGAGGAATAGAAATATTAATAAATTAATAAGCTATACATTGA
Source organism: Megaleporinus macrocephalus (assembly GCA_021613375.1). Taxonomy (NCBI): domain Eukaryota; kingdom Metazoa; phylum Chordata; class Actinopteri; order Characiformes; family Anostomidae; genus Megaleporinus; species Megaleporinus macrocephalus. The sequence goes on from CM038709.1 coordinate 1,481,421, forward strand.
AATACAATAAAGCGGAGGGCACAATAATAACATCATAGAGTTCTGCAGCTGGAAGGATTTGACTTTAATCTCAAATTTAAACTACTTACGTACGAACTCTCACAGTGGAAGGAAGACAGATTTAATAGCTATTAAACAAAAAATCAGCCGTAACGTGAAACTTTGCAGCTCTCAAACACTCCAGCCGCTCATGCTGCTGCTACACGCACCCAAACACCCTGCAAGAGCGGAAGTAACGCAAAAATCACAATAAGGCGCCTTTTTTACGTCACGAGTTTTTCTTTGCGCTGATTGGCTGTTTAATTTGTCGGTCAAGCTCACGTTTTTGTGTATTAGTCTTTATTGTTTATTTATTAATAGGTGTTACTATCGCTGCCTTTCTTTTAATGTATGAATACAAATAAATTAATAAATAAAACTGACGATCAACGGCAAAAAAAATAACGGGTTCACTGGATCTTTGCACTGATTGGCTGTTCAGATTGTCTGTCAACCTCACGGCCCATTTTTTTTTGTCTGTTAGTGTTTTAGTGTATTTATTCATAGTTATTAATATCGTTGATTTTATATAAATAAACACGAATAAATAAACAAATCAACGGCAAAAAAAAATCACCGGTTCCCTTGTTCTCTGCGCTGATTGGCTGTTAAGATGATCGCTTATCTTATTTGCATATTAACGTTGCATATTTGCATGTGAATTCGATTCGCGTAAATATTGGCCATGCTCATTTGCATATTCCTTTGTGATTCGCCGCTAGAATGAGCGTTTGCCCATAACGTCCAATGATAAAGCACAACACATACGCCTCTCCGCGCAGCATCCAATCACAAAGCAAAATGCAAATGATTATGCTAATATCGCGCCTATCCGCCTCCCTTTCAGTATAGACACAGAGACGGGCAGCGGGTTCTGGCCGTTTCGCTGCATTGGGTCGTTGTCGAGTATTGGAGGAAAACCAGGGTAAATATGAGAGATTATGTTTGTTCGTGTTGCTCTTTACGTTTCTATTTATGTGTACGTGTTGTAAAGGACTTTATATCAGCATTTTAATCTTGACCTACATATTCCAAGATAGCAGCCAGCGTCAAAACAAATCAACTGGTGTGGCGGCGGTGGTTCCTACGCTGCAGTCTATGTAACGGTGTTTTTGTGCCAGTCATTAGCCTCGCTCTAGCATTTTATACATAAAAGTGACTGAAATTAACAAAAAGAGAGCCGCTTATAAAATGTCTAAAACGTCCAGCTGTGTTATGAAACTTGCTTTCAGATGCGGTTCGTTAATACTGTACGGTTCGCTTAACTTGAGAGGAAGAATTGGTCTGCTAGCTCGGAGGCTAAAACGAGTTAGCCAGCAAGCTAACGTTAGCTAGCAGGCTTGTGGAGAAAGTTGTGGCGTATAGAGCTTCAAGCTCAGCGAGTCCGAAAGATTCTGGAGATATATTTGGCCACAAATTCTTAACATAACGACGAGGCAGCTGCAAAACAAGCAGCTGGCTACCACAGAGCTAGCAGCACTTGCATTTAGACTGACGGTAAAGTCGTTTGAACGAGCGTCCAAAAAAAATAAGAAGCTGTTGGGAGTAAATACGTGAAACGTGGCAGCTGCAGAAGCCGAGACTTTTAATCTTATCGTATTGAAAGTTACGCAATCGAGCAGTAATATTGAGGGAGGATGAGTTGGGTAACGGTGAACATTGAACTTAAAACCGCTGTTGTAGACTGACCTGGCAGTGCTAAAGTAAACAAGCAGGTCAGGAGGGTGAAGATCTGAAAGGACTGACAGATTTAGCTGGTTCAGCGTGCTGGCAGGATCCTTTTTCCCTTTCAATACCATTACATGATCCTTAAATACGTGCTGATAGCAGTACCTGATCTAATACCGGATCAATAAATATGGGCCAGATACAGAGTTCCAGTACAGATCTCATATTCATAAATGTATGCCAGTACAAAGTTCTGATACCTGATCAATAAATGTAGGCCATCACTGAATTCTGATACTTGGTCCATAAATATAGGCAGATACTGATACCTGATCCTGATGTAAATGTAGGTCAATACAAGTTCCAATGGCAATACCTGATCGAGGAATATAGACCAAACCTGAATTTCAGTACTTGTAAAATAAATATAGACCAATAATGAATTCTGATACCTGATCCATAAATATAGACCACTATTGAATTCCGATACCTGGTCCATGAATATAGGTCAATATCGAATTCCGATACCTGGTCCATGAATATAGGTCAGTATCGAATTCCGATACCTGGTCCATCAGTATAGGTCAATATCGAATTCCGATACCTAGTCCATCAATATAGGTCAATATCGAATTCAGATACCTGGTCCATCAATATAGGTTACTATCGAATTCTGATACCTGGTCCATCAGTATAGGTCAATATCGATTTCCGATACCTGGTCCATCAGTATAGGTCAATATCGAATTCCGATACCTGATCCATCAATATAGGTCAATATCGAATTCCGATACCTGATCCATCAATATAGGTCCATATCGAATTCCGATACCTGGTCCGTAAATATATAGGTCCATATCGAATTCTGATACCTGGTCTATGAATATAGGTTACTATCGAATTCTGATACCTGGTCCATAAATATAGGTCAATATTGAATTCTGATACCTGGTCCATAAGTATTGGTCAATATTGAATTCTGATACCTGATCCATCAGTATAGGTCAATATTGAATTCTGATACCTGATCCATCAGTATAGGTCAATATCAAATTCCGATACCTGGTCCATCAATATAGGTCAATATCGAATTCCGATACCTGGTCCATGAATATAGGTCAATATCGAATTCCGATACCTGGTCCATAAATATAGGTCAATATTGAATTCTGATATCTGGTCCATAAATATAGGTCCATATCGAATTCTGATATCTGGTCCATAAATATAGGTCAATATTGAATTCTGATATCTGGTCCATAAATATAGGTCAATATCGAATTCCGATACCTGGTCCATAAATATAGGTCAATATCGAATTCCGATACCTGGTCCATAAATATAGGTCAATATCGAATTCTGATATCTGGTCCATAAATATAGGTCAATATTGAATTCTGATACCTGGTCCATAAATATAGGTCAATATTGAATTCTGATACCTGGTCCATAAATATAGGTCAATATTGAATTCTGATACCTGGTCCATAAATATAGGTCAATATTGAATTCTGATACCTGGTCCATAAATATAGTTCAATACTGAATTCTGATACCTGGTCCATAAATATAGGTTACTATCGAATTCTGATACCTGGTCCATAAATATAGGTCAATATTGAATTCTGATACCTGGTCCATAAATATAGGTCAATACTGAATTCTGATACCTGGTCCATAAATATAGGTTACTATCGAATTCTGATACCTGGTCCATAAATATAGGTCAATATTGAATTCTGATACCTGGTCCATAAATATAGGTCAATACTGAATTCTGATACCTGGTCCATAAATATAGGTTACTATCGAATTCTGATACCTGGTCCATAAATATAGGTTACTATCGAATTCTGATACCTGGTCCATCAGTATAGGTCAATATCGAATTCCGATACCTGGTCCATCAGTATAGGTCAATATCGAATTCTGATACCTGGTCCATAAATATAGGTCAATATTGAATTTTGATACCTGGTCCGTAAATATAGGTCAATATATAAATATAATATAACACTATGTTACCACAACTATAACTAACCTTGAGCTCCCAGCAGCTTCTCTGGTTCAGCAAAACTGGAGCTGAATATTGTTTCACATGCAAAAGTCGTTTGTCTTATACGTGCTTCTTGTTTGCTCATGCTACATCCCGGAGTGTCGGACTCTGCTATCTCCGTTGTTTTCTCTGGCTTGGTTGAAGTAGCGGGCCGTGAGGCCCCATTGCTGAGTGATACAGCTGACCAGCAGAGGTGCACCCCAGGCATGCTAGTGGGCCATTCTGCTGGCTCAAGGCTAAATCCAAGTTTAAGGTTATTGTTTAACAGAGAATCTGGTGGCTCCATCCTCTTCTTCAGTAACAGTGTGGACTACCATTAACTTGGACTGTAAGAGATGAGACTGTAGCGGCTCTGTCTGTGTTATTCCCACAGAATCCTGTCAGAACATATTTAGCCATGAGCATTATCACTGCTGCTCGTCACCTCACAGTGTCAGCTTGTGCAAATGCACACATCAGCTCGTGTGCATGTCAGGGTCAGGGTCTTTGTGGGGTCAGTTGTCGGTATCAGTATCTCCTGGGTTTCAGTGTCAACATCAAGGCTGATAGTAATGAAGTATTTGTGAAAAACTTGTTTGCTGGCATTAAGGATTTTAATGTACAACAATAGAGCATATGTTATATAACTCACCCTTATTATTATTGTTGAAACAAAGTGGTTGTAGATGTTATTCCTTTGCCTCATGACCTCTTCTCTGCTCCCTCCTCAGAAAGTCAGGATGAATGTTGGCGTAGCCCACAGTGAGGTGAACCCCAACACTCGGGTTATGAACAGTCGGGGGATCTGGCTGACGTACGCGCTAGGGGTGGGAATGCTTCACATTGTGCTGCTGAGCATTCCTTTCTTCAGCGTTCCTGTTGTGTGGACCCTCACAAATGTTATTCACAATTTTGTAAGTCTTCGCTCTGAAGTGACTCATTGTTTTACCATCACCCTTTTCCCATGTGACGCTGATTATATTCTAAAGTGCTGTTGTCTGTGAATGGGGACCGTTTGCAGAGTCCAGGATTCAGTCTGTACAATCAGCACTTCCTTTTAATTTCAGACACATTTGATAACTCCCTTAAAGGCTAAGCACCACTTATGGACAGCCCTGGTGATCTTGCATTGTTATAGATACTGAAAATATATAAACATGACTTAAAATGAAATTCGCTGCTTAATTTGCTGTAAAATAGATGGTTTTAATTAAATTGACAATCTGAGCTCGCTACGGAAATTCCTGAACTCTACCGTGTGACGTCACTGGTGGACAACAGTGAACAGCTCCGCGGTACAACAGCACTATGACTGACTGGGACTGAGAATGTTCCAGAGCTGCTTCTTCAGATTCTGATGATATTTCTGAATTTGAATCTGAAAGAGCTGTAATGTAGAAATAGACCACCATATCACTTAGTCCTGACACTTTTAGACCACCATATCACTTAGTCCTGAGACTTTTAGACCACCATATCACTTAGTCCTGATACTTTTAGACCACCACATCACTTAGTCCTGATACTTTTAGACCACCATATCACTTAGTCCTGAGACTTTTAGACCACCATATCACTTAGTCCTGATACTTTTAGACCACCACATCACTTAGTCCTGATACTTTTAGACCGCCATATCATTTAGTCCTGAGATTTTAGTCAAACCACACCCACAACTGCAGCTCATCCTGAGTGTAAACAGTATCTAGCTAAATTACCAACAGTATTCATAACAACAGCCTAGCAACCAGCCTAGCAACCAGCTACACTCAGATATAGAGGTACAGTTATTGTAGTAGATATGATTAAAGTGAACTCGCTCTCATACGACTCTATAAACCTTCATAATTCAACTACGTTAGCTTAGCATAACTTGAGCCACTGAACTTAGTAAGTGAAGCTAACGTTAGCTAACATCAGCTAAAGCAGGCTCAGTAACTGAGCTTACCTGGTTTACCTCCACGTACACAGAGGCTCTTAAACTCCTCTCGCTGGTTTCCTACACGCCCATATTGTTGAACAGCGTCAGACTTAAGATCCAGTCCTCGTGTAAGCCTACGTCCCATAGTGATAATCTTCGTTTAGAGTTGACAGGTTTAGTCCACTTTCTGGATATTTGGGGGTCTTTGGGTCGTTTGTGTTCGGGGGTCCACTGTATATCCAATTACTGCAGCCAGAAACACCAACACCACCTTTCTGTCATTGTGTATTACTGTAAGTGCGTCTTCTAGCATTGTTGTCCGCCATCTACACCACACACATGACGTCTACAGCAGTTTCCGAACAGTGGGCGGAGCTAAACAGTCTTTTAAGCCGTATTTCTTGACTTGTTTAAAATAAAACATTTCTGGCTTTTAATAATCTCAATAGTCTCTAATAGTCAAGTTATGATCTCAGTAGTCTCTAATAGTCAAGTTATGATCTCAATAGTCTCTAATAGTCACAAGTGAGGATCTCAATAGTCTCTAATAGTCACAAGTGAGGATCTCAATAGTCTCTAATAGTCACAGGTTAGGATCTCAGTAGTCTCTAATAGTCACAGGTGAGGATCTCAGTAGTCTCTAATAGTCACAGGTGAGGATCTCAATAGTCTCTAATAGTCACACAAGCGAGGATCTCAATAGTCTCTAATAGTCACACAAGTGAGGATCTCAATAGTCTCTAATAGTCACAGGTTAGGATCTCAGTAGTCTCTAATAGTCACAGGTTAGGATCTCAGTAGTCTCTAATAGTCACAGGTTAGGATCTCAGTAGTCTCTAATAGTCACAGGTGAGGATCTCAATAGTCTCTAATAGTCACACAAGCGAGGATTTCAATAGTCTCTAATAGTCACACAAGCGAGGATTTCAATAGTCTCTCATAGTCACACAAGCGAGGATTTCAATAGTCTCTAATAGTCATACAAGCGAGGATTTCAATAGTCTCTAATAGTCACACAAGCGAGGATCTCAATAGTCTCTAATAGTCACACAAGCGAGGATTTCAATAGTCTCTAATAGTCACACAAGCGAGGATTTCAATAGTCTCTAATAGTCACACAAGCGAGGATTTCAATAGTCTCTAATAGTCATACAAGCGAGGATTTCAATAGTCTCTAATAGTCACACAAGCGAGGATTTCAATAGTCTCTAATAGTCACACAAGTGAGGATCCCAATAGTCTCTAATAGTCACACAAGTGAGGATCTCAATAGTCTCTTATAGTCACACAAGCGAGGATCTCAATAGTCTCTTATAGTCACAAGCGAGGATCTCAATAGTCTCTAATAGTCACACAAGCGAGGATCTCAATAGTCTCTTATAGTCACAAGCGAGGATCTCAATAGTCTCTAATAGTCACACAAGTGAGGATCTCAATAGTCTCTAATAGTCACACAAGTGAGGATCTCAGTAGTCTCTTATAGTCACACAAGTGAGGATCTCAATAGTCTCTAATAGTCACGCAAGCGAGGATCTCAATAGTCTCTAATAGTCACGCGTGACTAGTCCGCTGTAGTGACGTGTTTGACATTTTGATATCAGCTGGTGCTTAGCCTTTAAACAAAGACGCAAGGTCACCCATTCAAATCATGACTTCCTGCCATTTGAACTGGTTATTTTAATCCCCCCATCATTCTTTAGCAGCAGTAATGAATGAATGAAGCGAGTGAGTCTAGAACCTGATCTCAAATGCTTTTAGATGCAGTTACATTTAGTGAGCTGTTTATTAATGCTGTGAATAGCAGTGCTGGGGTTGAAATGTCTGCTGTGCCTAAGGGATTGCTTGTTGTGTTTCCCTGTAGGGTATGTATGTGTTCATGCACGCAGTAAAAGGCACACCGTTTGAGACTCCAGATCAGGGCAAAGCCAGACTGCTCACGCACTGGGAACAGCTGGATTATGGAGTGCAGTTCACGTCGTCCAGAAAGTTCTTCACAATCTCGCCAATCATTTTGTATGTGTACTTCCTTTCTGTTAAGTCACTGTCGCTTTAACGAGCTCTCTAGAATTCAGCCAAGCAGAAACGTGTACAGGGTTGTAGAGCTGAATGACTTTATTTCATCTGTATTGTAACCAGTTTAAAAGTATGAATGTTTTCTATGAATTAAGGGCTAGGATGAGCGGAATTGACAGCTTTCTGGCTTGAGGTTAGAATACAGAGCATAGTACATCAACAAAAGAAAAATTATGACTGTAATAGACCTGGGCGATAGGGCCATGTAATCAGATATATTGATATTTGACACGCAATAATTGCACACACTGTGTGGGTCAAACAACTTAAATGTCCTGAAAACACACACACACATTTCCACAGTAAAGAGGAGACCTTCGAATGTAGTCTTTCTAAAATATACAGGACAATGAAACTGAAACACCTGGTTTTAGACCACAATAATTTATTAGTATGGTGTAGGGCCTCCTTTTGCGGCCAATACAGCATCAGTTGGTCTTGGGAATGACATATACAAGTCCTGCACAGTGGTCAGAGGGATTTTAAGCCATTCTTCTTGCAGGATAGTGGTCAGGAGGACCACTATCCTGGTGGAGGAAAACGTTTCCTGACTCGCTCCTCCAAAACACCCCAAAGTGGCTCAATAATATTTAGATCTGGTGTCTGGGAGTCCGGGGGGCTGCAGATCACTACTTTCGTCTGTTTTGTCTCCTTATTGCTTTAAATTATTATTTAGTATTATTTAATGTGATTTTGAGTAAACCAGAATCAACACAACACTAAACAAGTCAAGTTCATACCGAAGTAAAGTTTATATTATGTGCCCAACTTCCAAAAAAGGGTGGGGGCGATATCACAGATTATTCCAAATATAAATTCTCAGTATCGCCCAGACCTACACTATAACAATAAAATATCAACATATTGTTCACCTCTATGGGGGTCTTCAGTTGCTTTTGTTTGACCGAACTCATTTACAGACTGACCACAAGCTCCACATTTCTCAGTCATGATATACAGGCTTAAGCTCACTCTGATTAGAATCCTTTTTGATGATTAATACTGATTACATATGATAATTCTGCAGTGTAATTGACAGCACTGAAAAAAATACAAATGTAGTTTTAAAACAGAATTTTATTTGTGCCCTTTACGAAAGTATGTATGAAAGACAGAAAAAGTAGTAAAGTAGAAAAAATAGTAAAAATGAAACCTCCTTTTTTCCATACCAGCGGTTGGATGACATGAACAAATGGATTAGGCTTTGTAAAAACCCTTTTTGTAAACGTATGAATGGGCTGTTCTGTAGACACAGACAGTGTAAGTAGGCCATAGAGTGAAAAACTGATGAGATTTTGCTCTCAACAGTGCTGTCGTTTTTTGCAATGATTATATATATAAAAATGTTTGCGTGATGCTGGGCTAGTATGCCACAAAACACTGTGTCTCAGTTAGCTGAATAACTTGAGCCCAGCGGTGAAGTCCATCTTCTCTTTTTCAACTGGACAGACTTTGGGCTGAAGTTTATCAGGCCTACAGAGACATCCTGCTCTGTGTAATCCCCCCGGGTCATGCACAAACCTAGCTTTCAAAACTTCAGAGCCATAGATTAATTTTAGCCAGCAGTTTGAATGATTATGAAATGTTTATCTAGATATTTGTTCAGACTGTGATGTTACACTGTAGTTACACAACACTGCTGTTGGAACAAAACTTCATATCATTAAAATGATAACTTTACAGGAGAAGAAAAAATGTGCTTTACTTTAAGTCACAATGTTTTTGTCAATGTATAATTTAATGTCAAATAAAGTAATATATATATATATATATATATATATATATATATGTGTGTATATATATGTATATGTGTGTGTGTGTGTGTGTGTGTGTGTGTATGTAGTACACTACCGGTCAAACGTTTTAGATACACTACCGGCCAAACGTTTTAGATACACTACCGGCCAAACGTTTTAGATTCACTACCGGCCAAACGTTTTAGATTCACTACCGGCCAAACGTTTTAGCTGTATGTATGTGTGTATATATATACATATATGTATGTGTTTTGTTCCAACAGCTGTGATATTCCTGGTGTATAATTTAATTTAACATGTGTGCTGTTTCCTTTTCCTCAGATACTTCCTGGCAAGCTTCTACACAAAATACGACACGGCTCATTTTGTGATAAACACGGCCTCCCTCCTGAGCGTGCTCATCCCCAAACTGCCGCAGCTCCACGGCGTACGAATTCTTGGAATCAACAAGTATTAAGCTCACCGTTCAGAGGGGCCAGCGCCGAGACCAACTCTCCACTGAGCTGTTAGGAGACTAGGTACCCCTCTGTGCCCCGTGATGCGGTTTTGTACAGTGTGTATAGTTTAGTGTCTGTCTTTGCTTAGATGCACCTGAACTTATTCCAGGCGTATGTGATAATGCCTTGAGCATTAACTTAAGTAAATATTTAATATTTTTTTTTCTTCCCTTTGGTCCTCATGAACCTGGGCTGGCCCAGGTTTCTACATTTTGTCCCCTCCCTCGTTTCCTTTTCCTAATCCTTTCTACATGTTTTGTTCGTAAGGCGCTCACGAAACTGAGAATCTAACCTTTTCCGTTTGTCACGTTTCTAAACACAATTATAAGAAGCTGTTTTTAAGACCAGTTCTTTGTAAGAATTGGACCCTGTAGTTGAAATGCTGGTTTTTTTTTTGTTTTTTTCTTTTTCTTTTCTTGTATCAGTGCTTTACAGAAACAATAAAGATGTCTTGCATGATTTTCTGAAAAACATGTTTGTTAGAGCAAGTATTTTGATAGTATACATAGTCATACGGTGGGTTGACGTCTCGATGCTTAAGTGATAAGCAAACATCCATTAACAGTGCGCTTGTGTTTACTTATACCAGTCAGACATGTTTATGTACTCATTTATTCAAGTGTGCTTGTTTAGGACATAACTGTGAACCTCCTTGATTACCAAGGCAGCTAGTCCTTCCCGGCCTCTGCTTTATTCATGGTGTTAATGGAGCTCAGATTGGACCCCTGTATGTAATATAGGCCCATTAAAAACCTTTGTGCTCATCTGTGGTACGTTCTCTCTTTTGGCACTGGTGCAGTTTGAAGTGCTTTATCTGAAAAACACTCAATATCTGAAGGATTGTGCATGCAGGCACTGTTGTAATGTTGTTTATCATCGTTGAACTTTGTCAGTATGTGGTAAGAAGCCAGACTGAGCCGCCAGACTGAGGCAAAGCATTGGCTCGTTCACCAATATCTGCCTTCTTTAATATGTTCAGAAGAAAGGTCCTAAGATGTGTTCCTGAACTATGTGTGTAGACACTGTTGATTCTCATTCATATATGTATATATATAATATGAGATGGAAAGATCGATCAGCTATGTATCAGTGTCGGGAGATTTTTTATTTAAATATGTGATCGACTGATATTTCTCTAATTTAGCCGATCCCGAGAGCCGATCGATGGCGTTAAACAAATGAGCCTAATTTCTGTATTCCGATCTGAACCACATACCCTTTCACTGTGACGCAGATTCATCCAGGACGTTTTGTAAAATTTGTAAGATCCACGTGTCTCGTTGAGGAACCAAAGATAAAGATATTTAACTACTAATCTGATACACACTGTACGCGGCTGAATACAGTGAGTATCAGTAAACAGCAGAGCTAGCACGCACAGCTAACACCTGCAGACCAGATCTGACCGGTACAAACAGAACAGCAGCAGCAATTCAATATTCTACATTTAATGATTACAGATTTAGTTTAAAATAACAGAGTCTGAGTTTAATGACTGCAGTTCTGACTGTATTTATTTAATTAGCTTTTTTAGTTTTAAATTAAGGGTCTAAATGTAATGATTGCAGTATTGGAGATATTTGTTTGATGTACTTTGTTTATTTTCTGTTAATTTAGTTTAAAATATTATACCGTTTCTTATGAACTCGTTAAAAATGGTAATAAACCAGTTTAGACATGTTTCATGACTTGCTTGCGCTAATAACTACATGTAGCCCTGCTGTGGCACATAGAACCGGCCTCGATCTGTATCAGCTATTGGCCAATCCTGCTGAAAGGTGATCAGCAATTGGAATCGGCCTCAAAAACACTGATCGGTCCATCTCTAATATTAATATATTTATTTATTTATTTATATTTATATATATATATATATATATATATATATATATATATTTATTAGGTGAATGAGGAAACCCATTCAGGGTTACTGACACAGTTAGCTACTCTGAACTCCTATCAGTACAAAGAACTATGACCTTTCAGATTGTGTAACTGGACCCACAGAACTGGTAAAAAAATTCTTTAAGGGAATTTATTAACTGTAATTTCAGTTATTTGAATGTAAACAGAGCCGTGTGAGAAGTGGATCCAAGGGCCTCCATGTCTACAATGCAAAAATTGGTATTTTATTTACTGTCCACAACCACCAGTGAGCCCACGTGTTATTGTTTTGTTGGTGGCACGTTGGTGCAGCGTGCTTGAGTGAGTTTCCTCCCACAGTCCAAACACATGTATATTAGGATCCTCACTCTAAACTGCCTGTAGGTGTGAGTGTGTGTTGGCTGCTGGGATTTAGAGTGAGGATCAACCCAACATGCATGTGTTTGGACTGTGGGAGGAAACTGGAGTACCCAGAGGAAACCCACTCAAACACGGAGAGAACATACACACTCCACACAGAACCACCCGGACCGGGAATCCAACCCAGATCATCTTACTGTGAGGAGACAGGCCTGACAACTTTCTTTCTCTATATCATGACTATCCAATGCATGAATTTTGAAAATCAGTGGTCTTGCCCTTTTACTTTCACAAAAAGTAATGCATGTTTTATCTTCTCCTATTTTTTGGGACAGCAACACTTGGTTGCTTCCAAACTGTCACTGAAAATTGATCCTTTATGTGATTTATGCCTCAAATCTTCACAAAGCTGACTCAAGAAGTGACCAGCGGCTGTTCCTGAATGGTTCTGTTTAAGATCTGACCACACAAAGTGCTTCACTGTTGTGAGACGGACACACTATGTGGGGTAGTGATGTGATTACGTGCTCTGTTATCTACTTTTGTTAAAAGAAGCGAGCGCAGCCAAAAACTGTATCTTCTCCTCCAGAGACCTGCTGACATGACCTCCTATCCGCCAGTCTCTGTTTTAGGGATGATGGTTTATTGTAAGAGTGCAATTTTAATTATAATCTATTTTTTTAACCATCTTCTCTTACATGAGAAACACAAACCTGATATCAGAGCCTGTAAACCACAGATGAGCTAAACCAACCAGAAGCAAGTAAACAACGATATACTGTGACATCACAACCACAACTAACTGGCCATCTGGCCCCCTGGGAAGTCTCAGGCCAGGAGACTGGATGCTCTGCTTCATTCAGCCCTACTGTTACATGTAAAGGAGCTGTGTTCTGATTGGCTGACCCGCACTGGGCCTGATAGAAACCCTATCTGGGCTGAAACACTCCTTCAGTTTGAATAGCGGAGCTAAACTTTTAAAGTCTGGGTATATGTAAATGTTTGTGACATCACAGATAAGCCTATAAACAGACAGTTTTTTACAGCTTACGTTCTCCAGTGCATGAACTTTGAAAAATCAGTGGTGTTGCCCTTTTGCCTACCCTAACAAGCAATGGATGTTTGATCATCTCGCATTTTTGGGGACAGGGATGATGGTTTATTGTTTAATATCGGGTTCAATTTTAATTATAAACCACCCACGGAAAAGCTAGACCAATCAGAAGCAAGCAAACAACAATATGCTGTGACATCACAACCACAACTAACTCACAGTCTGGCCCTGCTGAACATCTCAGACCAGGAAACCTGATGCTCTGGACCAGATCACAGTCATGATGGTAAACAATTCAAAGTCTTCAGGCTGATGTCCCTCTTAGACTGGTATATGTAAATGAGATGCGTTCTGATTGGCTGCCCTGCTTTAGACTTGATTAAAAACACTACCTAGGTTGAAACTGTCCTTGAATTTAAAGAGCAGAGCTGAACCTTGAAAGACTGGGTATGTGTAAATGTGTTGGGTTTTGTGACATCACAAATGATTTTACAAACGGACTGTTTTTACAGATACTATCCAGAGTCCATCTCCAAAATAGTAGCTTTACAGGAGAGCTCATAACTTTCAATGGAAGTCAATGGAACCAGAATTCTTTCCATTGGTCATTTTTATTTTTCTACATTATTTAAACTGGCCAGTTGCTCTTTATGTCCTGTGACAGTTTCAGGATGAACAGACCAATGGAAATGCTCCAAAATAGCTTGGATGGAATTCTGGTTCCATTGACTTGCATTGAAAGTACAGAAGGTTTTTGTCCTCTCCTGTAAGGTTGCTAGTTTGGAGATTCTTTGGACTAGTTCTTTTATTTAAAAGTTTTTTAAAAAGTAAAAACTGGGAAGCATGGCTCTTAGAAAAGGTCACTTCATGTCCAGCAGTTCCTCGCAGGCGTGTAGCATCAAACCCTTGTACACATCGAAGTGGTGATTCAAATCTTTCTGACAGTGAATCTTATACTTGGTCCCTAAAGCCCCGTCTGCGGAAGCTGCCCCATAGAAGACCCTGCTTATCCTCGAATGGACCAACGCCATGGCGCACATCACACACGGCTCCCTGGTGACGTACAGGTCGTATCCGGTGCAAATGTACGGCTGTCCACTGTCTGCTGCGCTGTCAGAGCTGCGGTGGTCATGGTGACCTGTGGTGACCAGTGACTCTGAGGCAGTGTATGTGCAGGCTGGGTACTCCTCATACTGGTAGGCACCTCCTCCCTGCGTATACGCCACAAGGTCAATGGACACCATGACAGCATGATGAAGCGAATGAGCACCTCGTCTACAGTCATGGCCTACAGCCACAATCTGGCCAGACTGGGGGTCAACGATCACGGCCCCCACTGCCTCCATCCCCAGGGCATGGCCTGACCTCGCAGCCCGTATGGCTGTCATCATATATTCTCCCATTCTAGCTTTCTCACTGGACGAGAACAGCTGCCCTCTCAAGGCAGACGTGACCTGCTTGTCCTCGTGAAAGGACGTAGGCCAGTGTCTGCTCGCTCGCTCGAACTGTGGTCTGGTTAGCGGAGGACAGGCTGGAATTTGGACCAGAAAAGGCTCCCCCAGGCCTCTGGGGTCAAAGGTCCTGGAGCTCAGCAGGTCAGCGAGGGTAGGAATTTGTGACACATCGCTAGCCAGACACACGATGACCTCTAGTGGATGGGGGGCGTCCTTGTCTTTGCGAGCTCTGACCCTCTTTATGTGCTGAAGATCCGGCAAAGGGAAGAGCGCAGCCAGCGCTTTGACCAGACGTGAGGTTTCCCTCTTCTCGGTGATGGGGGCTGCGTAAGCGTCCAGCAGTTTGGTGTCCTGGGACTGTTCGTCCGAGAGCACGGGGAGGACGTCCCACAAGTCCGTGTCCATTCCTTTCCTCCGTTTACTGTCAGGCTCCATTTTCAGTCACTGAAAAAAAGCAGCAGCTCAAGCGTCTCCTAACGACATCTGTGAACACACACACACAAATACACACACACACATTGAGATTATATATATATATATATATATATATATATATATATATATATATATATATATATATATATATATATATGAATCAGCCATAACATTAAAACCACCTCCCTGTATCTCCATTCACCGTCCACTGTATCAGCTCCACTGACCATACAGGAGCTACACTTACAGACTGTAGTTCATCTGATTCTCTGTATACTTTATTACTCTGTTCTTTAATGATCAGGACCCCCACAGGACCACCACAGAGCAGATACTATTAGGGAGGTGGGTCATTATCAGCACTGCAGAGAAATTGACGTGGAGGTGTTGTGCTGGTGTGAGTGGATCAGACACAGCAGTGCTGCTGCTGCTGGAGTGTTTAAACACCTCCTCAGTGTCACTGCTGGACTGAGAATCGTCCACCAACCAAAATTATCCAGACAGCAGTGTCCTGTGGGCGGCGTCCTGTGTCCACTGATGAAGAACTAGAGGAACACAAACTGTGCAGCAGCAGATGAGCTACTGTCTCTGACTTTACATCTACAAGGTGGACCAGCAAGTAGTAGGAGTGTCTAATAGAGTGGACAGTGAGTGGACACAGTGTTTAAACACCCCAGCAGCAGCACTGCTGAGAATGATCCACCACTCAAATAGTATCTGCTCTGTGGTGGTCCTGTGGGGGTCCTGATCATTAAAGAACAGAGTAATAAAGTATACAGAGAATCAGATGAACTACAGTCTGTAAGTGGAGCTCCTGTATGGTCAGTGGAGCTGATACAGTGGACAGTGAGTGTAGATACAAGGAGGTGAGTTTATAAAGCTTGTGATGGATAAAGGAGGTGGATTCTGGTTACTATCGCTGCCACTTATAAAGAAAGCTTCTCTGCAATGAACAAATTCTCCTCAAACTACACTTAATGACAGTATTTACACCATAAAGACTAAAAAGAAGTGCAGAATTTTTTAAAAAGCTGGTGGAATTCCCCTTTCGGCACTAGTTCTAACTGAAGGGGTGAAATGGAACAGAAAAGAAAAATGAAAAAAGCAGGAATAAAAAGAAAAAGGAAACTAGTTAAGAGGGGAAAAGTCTCTACAGACCTCTGATGGGTTTAGGTTTATATCTGTGTTTAAATCAGAACTGACTCTCGGATCACGCTGTTCCTGCGACGGAGAGATAAAACAGCTTTAACTCAAAACTAGGCGCCGCAAAAAGTCCCACGCGAGTTTTTTAAAAATCTAATAAAATAAAATAAACCGTGTACTATATAGAAAAATAATTAAAACGCTTTAAAACCCAAATTTAATCCGAAACTCGTCAGAAAACCACACGCGTTGCTCTTCGTTTTTCCCTTCCCCCTCGAAACAACGTGGCGTACACATGGTTCCCGCTACAGCGTAAGTAAGTACCATCCCACAAAATATAAAATTGATCAATATGTTGCTTTGATTTACGTAAATATAATTCCTTGCTTATATTTTAATCATACATACAGTCTACGTATATATTAATTTTATAACGTTCTTGTACATAGTCCTCTCTCCACGATGTGGTAAGTACCAAAATAAATCTAGATATTTTTACTTAATATACATTATTCTGAGTTAGGTAAATATAATTCCATGCTTAGCTTTTAACTATTCATATAATCTAAGTATATATTTATTCTATAATGATTATGTCTTATACATAGCTCTTTCTCCAGGTGTGGTAAGTACCATCCAACAACATATAAAATTGATCAAAATGTTACTTTGATTTACGTAAATATAATCCCATGCTCATATTTTAATCATACATACAGTCTACATATATATTAATTTTATAACGTTCATGTCTTATGCATAGTTCTCTCTCCACAATGTGGTAAGTACCATCCAACAAAATAAATATATATATTTTTTAATTAATATAAATTATTCTGCGTTAGGTAAATATAATTCCATGCTTAGCTTTTAATCATTCATACAATCTAAGCATATATTAATTCTATAATGATTATGTCTTATACATAGTTCTTTCTCCAGGTGTGGTAAGTAAGTACCATCCAACAAAATAAATACAACCTTGTTTAATATACATTACTCTGAGTTACGTCAATATAATTTCATGTTTATATTCAGTCTAAGTGTATATTAATTCTATAATGATCATGTGCTTTAGCGGAACGCTGTTGTGTGTGTCGCAGATGCACGTCGGAGGTGTTTTTGTGCTGAGCCCACGTGAACCTGGGGTCCAGACTAAATGGGTGTAGGATGTAGATCGTGTTTCTGGGTTTCTGATTAAATCCAGCGTCGTGCTGCAGGAGGAGTGCGGGTGTAGAGGCGGCGTCGTGCTGAAGGAGTGTAGGTGTAGGAGTGCGGGTGTAGAGGCGGCGTCGTGCTGAAGGAGTGTAGGTGTAGGAGTGCGGGTGTAGAGGCGGGCGTCGTGCTGAAGGAGTGTAGGTGTTGGAGTGCGGGTTGTAGAGGCGGCGTCGTGCTGAAGGAGTGTAGGTGTAGGAGTGCGGGTGTAGAGGCGGCGTCGTGCTGAAGGAGTGTAGGTGTAGGAGTGCGGGGTGTAGAGGCGGCGTCGTGCTGAAGGAGTGTAGGTGTAGGAGTGCGGGTGTAGAGGCGGCGTCGTGCTGAAGGAGTGTAGGTGTTGGAGTGCGGGTGTAGAGGCGGCGTCGTGCTGAAGGAGTGTAGGTGTTGGAGTGCGGGTGTAGAGGCGGCGTCGTGCTGAAGGAGTGTAGGTGTAGGAGTGCGGGTGTAGAGGCGGGGGTCGTGCTGAAGGAGTGTAGGTGTAGGAGTGCGGGTGTAGAGGCGGCGTCGTGCTGAAGGAGTGTAGGTGCAGGAGTGCGGGTGTAGAGGCGGCGTCGTGCTGTAGGAGTGCGGGTGTAGAGGCGGCGTCGTGCTGAAGGAGTGTAGGTGTAGGAGTGCGGGTGTAGAGGCGGCGTCGTGCTGAAGGAGTGTAGGTGTAGGAGTGCGGGTGTAGAGGCGGCGTCGTGCTGAAGGAGTGTAGGTGTAGGAGTGCGGGTGTAGAGGCGGCGTCAGGCTGAAGGAGTGTAGGTGTAGGAGTGCGGGTGTAGAGGCGGGCGTCGTGCTGAAGGAGTGTAGGTGTAGGAGTGCGGGTGTAGAGGCGGCGTCGTGCTGAAGGAGTGTAGGTGTAGGAGTGCGGGTGTAGAGGCGGCGTCGTGCTGAAGGAGTGTAGGTGTAGGAGTGCGGGTGTAGAGGCGGCGTCGTGCTGAAGGAGTGTAGGTGTAGGAGTGCGGGTGTAGAGGCGGCGTCAGGCTGAAGGAGTGTAGGTGTAGGAGTGCGGGTGTAGAGGCGGCGTCGTGCTGAAGGAGTGTAGGTGTAGGAGTGCGGGTGTAGAGGCGGCGTCGTGCTGAAGGAGTGTAGGTGTAGGAGTGCGGGTGTAGAGGCGGCGTCGTGCTGAAGGAGTGTAGGTGCAGGAGTGCGGGTGTAGAGGCGGCGTCGTGCTGAAGGAGTGTAGGTGTAGGAGTGCGGGTGTAGAGGCGGCGTCAGGCTGAAGGAGTGTAGGTGTAGGAGTGCGGGTGTAGAGGCGGCGTCGTGCCTGAAGGAGTGTAGGTGTAGGAGTGCGGGTGTAGAGGCGGCGTCGTGCTGAAGGAGTGTAGGTGTAGGAGTGCGGGTGTAGAGGCGGCGTCGTGCTGAAGGAGTGTAGGTGTAGGAGTGCGGGTGTAGAGGCGGCGTCGTGCTGAAGGAGTGTAGGTGTTGGAGTGCGGGTGTAGAGGCGGCGTCGTGCTGAAGGAGTGTAGGTGTAGGAGTGCGGGTGTAGAGGCGGCGTCGTGCTGAAGGAGTGTAGGTGTAGGAGTGCGGGTTGTAGAGGCGGCGTCGTGCTGAAGGAGTGTAGGTGTAGGAGTGCGGGTGTAGAGGCGCGTCGTGCTGATGGAGTGTAGGTGTAGGAGTGGGGTGTAGAGGTGGCGTCGGTGCTGAAGGAGTGTAGTGTAGGAGTGCGGGTGTAGAGGCGGCGTCGTGCTGAAGGAGTGTAGGTGTAGGAGTGCGGGGTGTAGAGGCGGCGTCGTGCTGAAGGAGTGTAGGTGTAGGAGTGCGGGTGTAGAGGCGGCGTCAGGCTGAAGGAGTGTAGGTGTAGGAGTGCGGGTGTAGAGGCGGCGTCGTGCTGAAGGAGTGTAGGTGTAGGAGGGGGCGGGTGTAGAAGGCGGCGTCGTGCTGAAGGAGTGTAGGTTGTAGGAGTGCGGGTGTAGAGGCGGCGTCGTGCTGAAGGAGTGTAGGTGTAGGAGTGCGGGTTGTAGAGGCCGGCGTCGTGCTGAAGGAGTGTAGGTTGTAGGAGTGCGGGTGTAGAGGCGGCGTCGTGCTGAAGGAGTGTAGGTGTAGGAGTGCGGGTGTAGAGGCGGCGTCGTGCTGAAGGAGTGTAGGTGTAGGAGTGCGGGTGTAGAGGCGGCGTCGTGCTGAAGGAGTGTAGGTGTAGGAGTGTGGGTGTAGAGGCGGGCTGGGGCTGTGGTTGTATTGTTATGGCGAGGTTGGGTGGGGTTAGCAGGTGGACTGTGCACAGACTGCATTGCTGTGCGACTCACAGAGCAGCTGCTCAGATCAGACCCAGACTGGTTCTGGGTATCGAGACCAGCTGTGATGAGACCGGGGCTGCAGTCCTGGACGAGACGGGGAGGATCCTGGGAGAGTCTCTTCACTCCCAGAAAGAAGTGCACTTGAAGTAAAGGATGCCTTGTTTTTATCTTCTGTTACACATACAGTACATCTATTACAGATACAGGTGATCAGCTGCACACACACAAAGTGGAGTCTCATTATAATGACTTGTGTCCAGTCTTCTGCTTTTGTGGCATTCTCTAGACCCACTCATCCGTGTGGAAGACCCTCTCAACCGATTTGGGTCTGAATCCATCCTTGCAGATCATGTACACCATGCATGCTGATTTTCTTCTCTGGGGCGGATGGGATCTTCTAGCAAGACAATGAAATGCAATACGTCACACAGAGCTGACTAAGACTTCCAAGTACTGCCCTGGACCCCTTATTCCTCAGACTTGAACCCAATGGTGGTCTGGGGGATGCACTGCAGTCAGCATGACTGTGACAACCTACCAGGACCTTATTGAGTCCCCTAGTCCACACAGCGGTTACACTGGGTATAAGTGGTCATAATAATGTGACTCCACTGTGTATAATGTCTATAGAAAACATATTGACCCATGCAACTGATGGGAACCAGGAGTCACCATGTCTCCAACACAAATATACACATTTTATTTACTATCAAAGCCACCAGTGAACCTACATGTGTCTTCTGAGTGTTTATATACAATGTTGATGATGGTAAAGTAGTCATACATCTGAAAATGGTTTTCTTTGGCCTCACAAAGCTCTGCATGCACCTCTCTGCCATAAACTGATTAAAGCAATTGATTAAAATGTCTTTTAGTCCAAAATGTTTGAGACAAAACTACCATAAGATAATGTATCAGACGTCAGGCAGCATGTATCTAACCATTAGTATGCAACGTCTGTCTGTGAGGGAGCTTTCAGTGGCATTAAATTCTTCAGACGTCTGGTTACCATGCACCACCACTGTGAACAGATCAGACTCTAGAGTTCACACCAGACCACTCTGAGTAACTAATCATCCAACATTAGTACATCACTACAGCTTCTCTGATGAAATGCCTCCAAAACATGTAAAGCACCCCCCCACCAATAGATATATGGGAGCAACCCCCCCATTTGATGACTTGGTTTTGGATAAAACACCAGATGAGCAGGTTTCCTCAGTCCGCTGGACAAACAGGGTACATACAGCATGCAAACTTAAAGCTGCCCTACTGAATTCTTTGCTTTTGTGATGAAGATCAAATGATGAAGATTTGACATTAATAGTTGATGATTACCTCACGTCCTTCAGGTTTTTTACTTAGATGCTCTTTCAACATGCTTGCAATCATCAGATTCATAGACTCAGATCAGGGCCCTGAAGCAAAAACCATGTTACAAAATGTTCTACCGCATATCGCATGCAATTACCCATTTCCACCAGAGAGGTCTCCAAATCCCCAACTCTTACATAGTGCAGCTTTTATTAGTAGTATTTGTAGTTTCAGGAGCATACTCAAGGAATTCTTTACTTCCCATCCTGGAGGGCTGGTGTACAACATGATACCCCAGGTCAACTCTGTGTTCTATTTGCTCATATTTCATTCTCAGTGTAGACCAGCCTGGTGACCTGAAAATGTTTTCCCGCCTCATTGGCCATCAATTAATAACCTTAATGTTTAGCCACTGTGGTCAGTCACACATTACCTGAACTAGACACAAGAACTCAATTGTAACATGTTGTTTATGGTTCTCCTCCAGAACAGGTGGGATCATCCCAATGGTGGCCCAAGGTCTCCATAAGGAAAACATCTCCAGAGTGGTCCAGGAAGCCTTAGACCGAAGCGAGGTTGCACCAAGTGAACTCTCCGCTGTGGCCACCACGGTGAAGCCTGGTCTGGCCCTGAGCCTGGGCGTCGGTTTGCACTTCAGTCTGAGTTTTGTACGGCATCACCAAAAGCCTTTCATCCCCATCCATCATATGGAGGCTCACGCCTTGACTGTGAGGATGCTGCAGCCGGTGGAGTTCCCCTTTCTGGTGCTGCTTGTGTCTGGAGGTCATTCTCTGCTTTCACTAGCGAAAGGAATTGATGACTTCTTACTTTTAGGGCAAACGCTGGATGAAGCCGTGGGAGACACTTTGGACAAGGTATCAGACACATGACCTACCTGAGTACATGATAAACAGCGTTAGAAAAGTTCTTTTAGTTCACTGGAGGTTAAGAAGTTAATACAATAATCAATCAATCAATCAATCCATCAACTTTTATTTTAACTCTGAGTACATTGAGGGTGGCCCTCATTTACAATGTAGCCGAGCATTATGCATTGTAACTGACAAAGTAAAATGTTGAAAAAAATAAAAAGACCCAGCATTTTAATAAGATATTATAAAATAAAAATTTTAATATAGGAATCAATAAAATAATAGGTAAGAAAATCAAAGGTAATAAAAATAATAAAGACTACAGAAAAATAAATAAAACTAAATACATAAAAGAGTCAAATGTAAATAAACAATAACTAAGAACAATAGAGGAAAATAAGGAAACGCTAAAAAGCTAAATAAAAGATCTAAAACAGCTAAAATAACAAAAAATGTTAAATAAAACAAAAAACTAACTAAAAACAAAATTACTAAAATCTAAAATTAGCTAAAACAGTGGCAGGCTGTCTGAAGGTGGTTAGAGACACGGTGTTTAAAATGATCGAGTGGCTGGTGCACAGTAGCTAAAAGCAGATTTTCCCAGTTCACTAAAAACTCTCGTTCACATTTTCTAAAACAATATGATAAATTGACCAATAGAAATGCTCCAAAATAACTTGGAAAAAATTCTGGTTCCATTGACTTACATTAAAAGTCAAGACAGTTTTGGCCTCTCCTGTAAAGTTACTATTACTTGTTTTCTGGGGGTAATTAATGATGATAATTAAATTGTTAATATGTAAACTCAGTCATTTAGAGCAGGTTTGGCTTGAAACGCTCTCTTCTAGAGAAACTTACAGAATTGTCAGAATTGTTCACAGTGGTGGTGAATGGAACCAGATGTTCACCTCTAAAAACTCCCTCATAAAAGTTATTACATAATATGGTTCCATAATGTGGTTAAGGTTTGGTGGAGGGGGGATCATTATGTGGGGTTGTATTTCAGGAGTTGGCCTCAGCCCCTTAGTTCCAGTGAAAGGAACTCTTAATGCCTCAGAAAGGATTCTGGACAATTTCATGCTCCCAATTTTTTGTGGAAAGTTTGAGGACGGCCCCTTTCTGTTCCATCATGACTGCCCACCAGTGTACAAAGCAGCTCCATAAAGACATGGAGGAGAGAGTTTGGTGTGGAAGAACTTGACTGGCCTGCTCAGAGTCCTGACCTCAACCTGATGGAACACCTTTGGGATGAATTAGAGCGGAGACTGCGAGCCAGACCTTCTCGTCTAACATCAGCGTCTGACCTCACTAATGTTCTTCTGGAAGAACGCTCAAACATTCCCATAAACACTCTCCTAAACCGTGTGGAGAGACTTCCCAGAAGAGCTGAAGCTGTTATAGCTGCAAAGGTTGGGCCGACATCCTATTAAACCCTATGGATTAAGCGTGTGAAGACAGACGAGCGAATACTATTGGCAGTATAGTGTATAGGCAGGATGTTGTAAGGCAAAAGAGTCCTCAGTAAATATGAAACTTTTCAGTTATACTCTTTCTTCTAGACTAATATTACATTTAAAGTCTCAGAAGTCACATGTAGGTGTACTGGTCATTGTGGATAGTGAATAAAACTTCTATATTTGGGTTGTAGACCCCTGTTTCCCCGTCACCACCACTGTATCTTCTAGAATTAACCATTTTTTACATCAACTCTCTCTCTGCGCATCATCGCTTACATCTCTGCCACTGATTTAGGCAGAACATTTGGCATTGCCCTTTAAGATTAAACACCATTACAACACTGGGCTGTGATGTAGATTCTCAGATGTGAAGTTAATCCGACAGGTAGCCAGAAGACTGTCTCTTCTGAAACACCCGAAGTGTTCCAGTCTCAGTGGCGGACAAGCAATCGAGCTTCTGGCGAAGGACGGTGACCGACTCAAGTTCCACTTCAGGTCACCAATGGGGCAGCACTACGATTGCAACTTCTCATTCGCTGGTCTTCGCAACCAAGTGACGATGACTATAAACAAGAAGGAGAAGGAGGAAGGTCATTATTACTTACTTGCTCAGTTGTAGATGATTATTTATATATATATATATATATATATATATATATATATATATATACTACTGCTCAAAAGTTTAGGATCACTCTAGAATTTCTTTTCATGCAATTCACAAACAATATTGTTCATTTCACAATTAATGGAAGTGTATCAGATGATTTTAAAGAATAAAAATGTTTGTATTAAAGTTTATTTTTGTATAGAGGCTTATTTTACATATAGTCTATTATCAGTAATTCTCAGTCCTCTGTCTAAATCTCCTGGTACGACCACCAATCCAAGTTTAGGATGTTATTGGACTAATTGGTTGTTAGGACACTCTTGATCAATTGTGATCACAGCTGAAAAACATTCTACTAATAAGTGAGTATAAAAGGGAACAACATTCTAGGTTAGTTTAGTATCTGAAGATCAGCAGTTGATGTCTTGCTGACCGACTCACAATGACCAGAAAGAAACAACTTTCTTTAGAGACCCGTCAGTCCATTGTTGTGTTAAGGAAGAAGATACTCCATTAAAACAAGAACATTTCACTGTGATCCCAAACTTTTGAGCGGTAGTGTACATAAGTGTATTCTATTTTCTCTCCTCATAGGTGTCCAGGAAGGCCAGTTGTTATCATGTGTAGAGGACATTGCTGCTGCCACCCAGCACACTGTAGCCTCGCACATAGCGAAGAGAACACACCGGGCCATTTTGTTCTGTAAAGCCAAAGGTCTTCTACCACAAAACAACCCCACTCTGGTAAGTTCACCGCACCGCAGGACTCCGGAGTGGCATGTAGCGTGAAAATCAGCTCCGGATTGGCTCAAGAATTTCACTGAATTTGGCACAAATAACACCCTGCTGGAAAACTGGCAACCCTTCTGAGCTTCCTTCTGCACGGTGTGCCTTGTCTAGGTTGTATCTGGAGGAGTAGCTAGCAACCAATACATCAGGGAAGCGCTGAGGATCGTCACAGAGACCACCGGATTGCAGCTACTCTGTCCCCCCTCCAAGCTCTGCACGGATAATGGAGTCATGATCGCATGGTATGGCAGAAGCTTCCCTCACATAGTTGTTTACCCCCTTAATAGGGGCTGTACTTCTGTTTACCCCTTCCCAGGCTTAAACCATCCCAGGCTCTGCATCAAGTTAAATGGTAAAATGCCTTACTGTCCACGTCTGATATGTGTGTATGAGATTTGCATTCATTCTAGTGGTGTAGTGGTCAGTAAGGTGGTGTAGTGGTCAGTATGGTGGTGTAGTGGTTAGTATGGTGGTGTAGTGGTTAGTATGGTGGTGTAGTGGTTAGTACGGTGGTGTAGTGGTCAGTAAGGTGGTGTAGTGGTTAGTATGGTGGTGTAGTGGTTAGTATGGTGGTGTAGTGGTTAGTACGGTGGTATAGTGGTTAGTATGGTGGTGTAGTGGTTAGTATGGTGGTGTAGTGGTCAGTATGGTGGTGTAGTGGTTAGTATGGTGGTGTAGTGGTTAGTATGGTGGTGTAGTGGTTAGTACGGTGGTGTAGTGGTCAGTAAGGTGGTGTAGTGGTTAGTATGGTGGTGTAGTGGTTAGTATGGTGGTGTAGTGGTTAGTACGGTGGTATAGTGGTTAGTTCGGTGGTGTAGTGGTTAGTATGGTGGTGTAGTGGTTAGTTCGGTGGTGTAGTGGTTAGTACGGTGGTGTAGTGGTTAGTATGGTGGTGTAGTGGTCAGTATGGTGGTGTAGTGGTTAGTATGGTGGTGTAGTGGTCAGTATGGTGGTGTAGTGGTTAGTATGGTGGTGTAGTGGTCAGTATGGTGGTGTAGTGGTTAGTAAGGTGGTGTAGTGGTCAGTATGGTGGTGTAGTGGTTAGTATGGTGGTGTAGTGGTTAGTATGGTGGTGTAGTGGTTAGTACGGTGGTGTAGTGGTCAGTAAGGTGGTGTAGTGGTTAGTATGGTGGTGTAGTGGTTAGTATGGTGGTGTAGTGGTTAGTACGGTGGTATAGTGGTTAGTATGGTGGTGTAGTGGTTAGTATGGTGGTGTAGTGGTCAGTATGGTGGTGTAGTGGTTAGTATGGTGGTGTAGTGGTTAGTATGGTGGTGTAGTGGTTAGTACGGTGGTGTAGTGGTCAGTAAGGTGGTGTAGTGGTTAGTATGGTGGTGTAGTGGTTAGTATGGTGGTGTAGTGGTTAGTACGGTGGTATAGTGGTTAGTTCGGTGGTGTAGTGGTTAGTATGGTGGTGTAGTGGTTAGTTCGGTGGTGTAGTGGTTAGTACGGTGGTGTAGTGGTTAGTATGGTGGTGTAGTGGTCAGTATGGTGGTGTAGTGGTTAGTATGGTGGTGTAGTGGTCAGTATGGTGGTGTAGTGGTTAGTATGGTGGTGTAGTGGTCAGTATGGTGGTGTAGTGGTTAGTATGGTGGTGTAGTGGTTAGTATGGTGGTGTAGTTGTCAGTATGGTGGTGTAGTGGTCAGTATGGTGGTATAGTGGTTAGTTTGGTGGTGTAGTGGTTAGTATGATGGTGTAGTGGTCAGTATAGTGGTGTAGTGGTCAGTATGGTGGTGTAGTGGTCAGTATGGTGGTGTAGTGGTCAGTACGGTGGTGTAGTGGTTAGTATGGTGGTGTAGTAGTTAGTATGGTGGTGTAGTGGTTAGTATGGTGGTGTAGTGGTCAGTATGGTGGTGTAGTGGTTAGTACGGTGGTGTAGTGGTCAGTACGGTGGTGTAGTGGTTAGTACGGTGGTGTAGTGGTTAGTAGGGTGGTGTAGTGGTCAGTATGGTGGTGTAGTGGTTAGTACGGTGGTGTAGTGGTTAGTACGGTGGTGTAGTGGTCAGTATGGTGGTGTAGTGGTTAGTATGCTGGTGTAGTGGTTAGTATGATGGTGTAGTGGTTAGTATGCTGGTGTAGTGGTTAGTATGCTGGTGTAGTGGTTAGTATGGTGGTGTAGTGGTCAGTATGGTAGTGTAGTGGTCAGTACGGTGGTGTAGTGGTTAGTACGGTGGTGTAGTGGTCAGTATGGTGGTGTAGTGGTCAGTACGGTGGTGTAGTGGTTAGTACGGTGGTGTAGTGGTTAGTATGGTGGTGTAGTGGTTAGTATGATGGTGTAGTGGTTAGTATGGTGGTGTAGTGGTCAGTATGGTGGTGTAGTGGTCAGTACGGTGGAGTAGTGGTCAGTACGGTGGTGTAGTGGTCAGTATGGTGGTGTAGTGGTCAGTACGGTGGTGTAGTGGTTAGTACGGTGGTGTAGTGGTTAGTACGGTGGTGTAGTGGTTAGTACGGTGGTGTAGTGGTTAGTACGGTGTTGTAGTGGTTAGTACGGTGGTGTAGTGGTTAGTATGGTGGTGTAGTGGTTAGTATGCTGGTGTAGTGGTTAGTACGGTGGTGTAGTGGTCAGTACGGTGGTGTAGTGGTCAGTATGGTGGTGTAGTGGTTAGTAGGGTGGTGTAGTGGTGTAGTGGTTAGTACGGTGGTGTAGTGGTCAGTACGGTGGTGTAGTGGTTAGTACGGTGGTGTAGTGGTTAGTATGCTGGTGTAGTGGTTAGTATGGTGGTGTACTGGTTAGTACGGTGGTGTAGTGGTTAGTACGGTGGTGTAGTGGTCAGTATGGTGGTGTAGTGGTTAGTACGGTGGTGTAGTGGTTAGTACAGTGGTGTAGTGGTTAGTACGGTGGTGTAGTGGTTAGTACGGTGGTGTAGTGGTTAGTACGGTGGTGTAGTGGTTAGTATGGTGGTGTAGTGGTTAGTATGCTGGTGTAGTGGTTAGTACGGTGGTGTAGTGGTCAGTACGGTGGTGTAGTGGTCAGTATGGTGGTGTAGTGGTTAGTAGGGTGGTGTAGTGGTTAGTACGGTGGTGTAGTGGTCAGTACGGTGGTGTAGTGGTTAGTACGGTGGTGTAGTGGTTAGTATGCTGGTGTAGTGGTTAGTATGCTGGTGTAGTGGTTAGTATGCTGGTGTAGTGGTTAGTACGATGGTGTAGTGGTCAGTACGGTGGTGTAGTGGTCAGTACGGTGGTGTAGTGGTCAGTACGGTGGTGTAGTGGTCAGTATGGTGGTGTAGTGGTCAGTATGGTGGTGTAGTGGTTAGTACGGTGGTGTAGTGGTTAGTAGGGTGGTGTAGTGGTTAGTACGGTGGTGTAGTGGTCAGTACGGTGGTGTAGTGGTCAGTACGGTGGTGTAGTGGTTAGTATGGTGGTGTAGTGGTCAGTATTGTGGTGTAGTGGTCAGTATGGTGGTGTAGTGGTCAGTACGATGGTGTAGTGGTCAGTACGATGGTGTAGTGGTCAGTACGGTGGTGTAGTGGTCAGTACGGTGGTGTAGTGGTCAGTACGGTGGTGTAGTGGTTAGTATGGTGGTGTAGTGGTCAGTACGGTGATGTAGTGGTCAGTACAGTGGTGTAGTGGTTAGTATGATGGTGTAGTGGTTAGTACGGTGGTGTAGTGGTCAGTACGGTGATGTAGTGGTCAGTACGGTGGTGTAGTGGTTAGTATGGTGGTGTAGTGGTTAGTATGGTGGTGTAGTGGTTAGTATGGTGGTGTAGTGGTCAGTATGGTGGTATTGTGGTTAGTATGGTGGTGTAGTGGTTAGTATGGTGGTGTAGTGGTTAGTACGGTGGTGTAGTGGTTAGTACGGTGGTGTAGTGGTTAGTATGGTGGTGTAGTGGTTAGTATGGTGGTGTAGTGGTTAGTATGATGGTGTAGTGGTTAGTATGGTGATGTAGTGGTTAGTATGCTGGTGTAGTGGTTAGTATGATGGTGTAGTGGTTAGTATGCTGGTGTAGTGGTTAGTATGCTGGTGTAGTGGTTAGTACGATGGTGTAGTGGTCAGTACGGTGGTGTAGTGGTCAGTACGGTGGTGTAGTGGTTAGTACGGTGGTGTAGTGGTCAGTATGGTGGTGTAGTGGTTAGTATGGTGGTGTAGTGGTTAGTATGGTGGTGTAGTGGTCAGTACGGTGGTGTAGTGGTCAGTACGGTGGTGTAGTGGTCAGTACGGTGGTGTAGTGGTCAGTACGGTGGTGTAGTGGTCAGTATGGTGGTGTAGTGGTCAGTATGGTGGTGTAGTGGTTAGTATGGTGGTGTAGTGGTTAGTATGGTCGTGTAGTGGTCAGTACGGGGGTGTAGTGGTTAGTATGGTGGTGTAGTGGTTAGTACGATGGTGTAGTGGTCAGTACGGTGGTGTAGTGGTCAGTATGGTGGTGTAGTGGTCAGTATGGTGGTGTAGTGGTTAGTATGGTGGTGTAGTGGTTAGTATGGTGGTGTAGTGGTTAGTATGGTGGTGTAGTGGTTAGTATGGTGGTGTAGTGGTCAGTACGGTGGTGTAGTGGTTAGTATGGTGGTGTAGTGGTTAGTACGGTGGTGTAGTGGTTAGTATGGTGGTGTAGTGGTCAGTACGGTGGTGTAGTGGTCAGTACGGTGGTGTAGTGGTCAGTACGGTGGTGTAGTGGTTAGTACGGTGGTGTAGTGGTCAGTACGGTGGTGTAGTGGTCAGTATGGTGGTGTAGTGGTTAGTATGGTGGTGTAGTGGTTAGTATGGTCGTGTAGTGGTCAGTATGGGGGTGTAGTGGTTAGTATGGTGGTGTAGTGGTCAGTACGGTGGTGTAGTGGTTAGTATGGTGGTGTAGTGGTTAGTATGGTGGTGTAGTGGTTAGCACGGTGGTGTAGTGGTCAGTATGGTTGTGTAGTGGTCAGTATGGTGGTGTAGTGGTTAGTATGGTGGTGTAGTGGTTAGTATGGTGGTGTAGTGGTTAGTATGGTGGTGTAGTGGTTAGTATGGTGGTGTAGTGGTCAGTATGTTGGTGTAGTGGTCAGTATGGTGGTGTAGTGGTTAGCACGGTGGTGTAGTGGTCAGTACGGTGGTGTAGTGGTCAGTATGGTGGTGTAGTGGTCAGCACTGTCTCCTCACAGTAAGATGATCTGGGTTGGATTCCCGGTCCGGGTGGTTCTGTGTGGAGTGTGTATGTTCTCTCTGTGTTTGAGTGGGTTCCTCCGGGTTCTCCGGTTTCCTCCCACAGTCCAAACACATGCATGTTAGGATCCTCACTCTAAACTGTCTGTAGGTGTGAGTGTGTATTGGCCATGTGATGGACTGGCAACCTGTCCATGCTGTACCACACCTTTGCCCAATGATAACTCTGACTAGCAGGATAAAGTGGAAGGTAATGTTTAGAGGGATTCTGTTTTTGTTTACAGTTTACACCGCATCTTATCTTTTTTGTAATCGGGGTTGTAAACAGTTCTTAGGTTATATAAGTTAAGTATATAATAAAGGTTAGGACCTGCCAGGAGGCCCAGGATATTTAAGGGGTTAGTTAAACAGCACTGCCTTTTCTTTTAGGAATGGTGTGGAAAGGCTAAAAGCTGGAAAAGGAATATTACCCCCCACTCAGGAGGTCAGCTACGAGCCGAAGTGAGTCAGAAATGCGTCACATCTTATCAGTAAGGCAAACGGTTATACGGTGTCGTGTTGGCTGGTTTAATATTGTTTATTTTTTATATCTTAGGGCTCCACTGGGCAGAG
This sequence comes from Megaleporinus macrocephalus, assembly GCA_021613375.1. NCBI lineage: Eukaryota > Metazoa > Chordata > Actinopteri > Characiformes > Anostomidae > Megaleporinus > Megaleporinus macrocephalus. The sequence goes on from CM038709.1 coordinate 1,511,898, forward strand.
ATATCTCTGCAGACGTGAAAGACACTGCAATCAAGGTTCCTTCTTTAAAACTGAGGATAAAAAGTTAACATATTAATAGTTTCCTGAACATCTTGCAGCAATGTTATTCTAATTTATAAATAAAAACATTCTCTTCACAAAAAAAAAATCTCTTTCATTCTAACAGTCCAGTCTGTCGGTACAGCTGTGCTGTTGGGGCAGTTAGTTGTGATTTCTCAGGGAAGACTCAGAACCCGAGGAAGGTTCCTCACAGTATCGGACTCTGGGCCCAGCGCTCCGGCTCCCCTGACCGCAGTGGTGCAGCGCAGGGGCCGACCTGACTCTGTCCAAGCTGCTTCTCGCCGCCGGTCTGTGTAACGCACTCCTTCTTCTAGATACACCTACAGAGAGAGCACAGAATTCATACAGGATATGCAAATTGCAGTGGAGGTCCACTCGCCCTGTCATGTGGAGGGAACTTAATTGGAAGAAGGTCATGCGGTACTTCATTGTCCCCCTGCAAAAGCAACACTTGGACGTTGGTACAGAATGCTGGAGACACTCAAGTCAAGTTTATTTGTGTAGCGCTTTTTACAACGATGTTGTCTCAAAGCAGCTTTGCTGAGTTTTGAAAACAAACAGTTATAACATATATCCCCCAGTGAGCAAACCAGAGGCAACAGTGGCAAGAACACCTCCCTCAGACTGGAGGAAGAAACCTTGGGAGGAACCAGACTCACAAGGGGAGACCCATCCTCCTCTGATCAAACAGTATTTACAGTTTAATAAACTAAACACCAAAGAAAAGAGTCTCTGTTTGAAATCTGGACAGCAAAGCTTTAGAAGCTGCACAGATAGAGGCAGTCTCTGACTGAGGCAGTCTCTGACTGAGGCAGTCTCTGACTGAGGCAGTCTCTGACTGAGGCAGTCTCTGACTGAGTCTTTATGTAAAGTGGGCGTGAGCTGAAACAGTCCCATCCTTCTCAATGCTGGTGAATCTGGATGGCACAGTGATGTAACTGAGGGTGAGCAGTTGACACTGTGGCCAAAGGGACGCTAATCACTATCACATATTCTGGGATTATAAAATTCTTCACATTTTTGAGTGTGTCACCCTGTTCAATTGTGAGGTTGTTTATTTGTGCAATATCAAAACTACAACATAGAATAAAAAAAGGACAAGAAATTAATGCTTATGCTCTTAACAGCTAACAAGAAAGGGATTACGAGGAGATGGTTAAACACTATGCCCCCCCCCCCCACCCCCCACTGTGAATGAATAGCTGGACTCGAGATATAAGTAATGGAAGGCTTATCTTTCTCTCTTAGTATGCAAAGAGACAAATTTAACCAGACATGGAAAAGATTTATAGAGTAAGATCATCATTACAAGTATAAATAATTTAATGATGTATTGCCTAAAGTATAGTGTGTATGTAAAACAAAACCTCTGTCCCAGATTTTTTAAAAACTATTATTTATAATAATAATTATTATTGTTGTTGTTATTATTATTATCATCTATTTTATTTATGTACTTTGTACGTTTAAGTTCCCAGACAAACAGGAGGAAGCCTTATGTTTATGTTTTTGTTTTTGTCTCGGGTGTGTCAGATATGTAAAAAAAAAAAAAAAGGTGGAATGCAAAACCTTTCCTCCCCAAATAAACATAGAATTAAAAAAAAGAGAGAGAGAGAGAAAGAGAGAGACCACATCAGCTTAACTCCCTCACAGCTGTTCCCAGACCAGTGGGACCCAGCAGTTCAGTCTCAAGGTGAAACGTAAGCACAGGCGTGAGAACAATGTGCAATTTAAATTTTCACTGGTTAGAGAGCAAATTGTTCATTTTTAAAAACGTTTTGATTAATGTTATTTATTTATTTATTTATTTGGGGGAAAAAACTTTCTTTTACATTCTCATCCAACTGCACTAGGATTTGTGATAGACGATAATGTGACTTCCTGTTGTTTGATTCGACATGAAATGACACTTCACTGCTTAATTTAAAGGAGAAATCCACTGATTTTTCTAAATCTTCGCAAAATTAAGTAAATCAGATTGGTTTGATGTGAAATGGTTCATTGTTTAAAAACTTGTAATATCTGTACAGTGGTGGTGATTGGAACTAGGGGTCTTGACGTCTACAACTCAAATATAGCCATTATACTTACTATCCAAAACCACCAAGATAATACCTTTCTGTAATCTATAACTTTTAGAGGCATTAAAGGAGCAATACGTAAGATTTTTACTTTTAACTTATCAACTGTTTGTGTTTAAGACGTGTATGTATTATGCTGCAATGATATTTACCCAAGTTAACATGCTAACCAGCTAGCCCTGACTTGTCTTGTCTAGTAAAGCCACTTTGTACCTAAAGAGGTTATAGTGAGTCACTGTAGTACCACTTTGTACCTGAAGAGGTGATAGTGAGTCACTGTAGTACCACTTTGTACCTGATAAGGTGATAGTCAGTCACTGTAGTACCAGTTTGTACCTGAAGAGGTGATAGTGAGTCACTGTAGTACCACTTTGTACCTAAAGAGGTGATAGTGAGTAACTGTAGTACCACTTTGTACCTAAAGAGGTGATAGTGAGTAACTCTAGTACCACTTTGTACCTGAAGAGGTGATAGTGAGTCACTGTAGTACCACTTTGTACCTGAAGACGTCATAGTCAGTCACTGTAGTACCACTTTGTACCTAAAGAGGTGATAGTGAGTAACTCTAGTACCACTTTGTACCTAAAGAGGTGATAGTGAGTCACTGTAGTACCACTTTGTACCTGAAGAGGTGATAGTGAGTCACTGTAGTACCACTTTGTACCTGAAGACGTCATAGTCAGTCACTGTAATACCAGTTTGTACCTGAAGAGGTGCTAGTGAGTCACTGTAGTATCAGTTTGTACCTGAAGAGGTGATAGTGAGTCACTGTAGTACCACTTTGTACCTGAAGAGGTGATAGTGAGTCACTGTAGTACCACTTTGTACCTGAAGAGGTGATAGTGAGTCACTGTAGTACCACTTTGTACCTGAAGAGGTGATAGTGAGTCACTGTAGTACCACTTTGTACCTGAAGAGGTGATAGTGAGTCACTGTAGTACCACTTTGTACCTGAAGAGGTGATAGTAAGTCACTGTAGTATCAGTTTGTACCTGAAGAGGTGATGGTGAGTCACTGTAGTACCACTTTGTACCTGAAGAGGTGATAGTGAGTCACTGTAGTACCACTTTGTACCTGAAGAGGTGATGGTGAGTCACTGTAGTACCACTTTGTACCTGAAGAGGTGATAGTGAGTCACTGTAGTATCAGTTTGTACCTGAAGAGGTGATAGTGAGTCACTGTAGTACCACTTTGTACCTGAAGAGGTGATAGTGAGTCACTGTAGTACCACTTTGTACCTGAAGAGGTGATAGTGAGTCACTGTAGTACCACTTTGTACCTGAAGAGGTGATAGTGAGTCACTGTAGTACCACTTTGTACTTGAAGAGGTGATAGTGAGTCACTGTAGTACCACTTTGTACTTGAAGAGGTGATAGTGAGTCACTGTATTGTGGAGTGGAATCAGTTCAACATGTGAGGATGAGGAAGTAGTGCTGCTGGTCTATTCTGGTCAGTGGTGGTGAAGGTGCTGCTCCCGGTTAGATCATTTAGGAACAGGCGGCCAATGAAAGAACAGTAAACACAACAGAGTGACCGCCGCCCACTCTCGGCAAGAAACCACGTCCAGCGGTTAACCCTAATCTTACTTATAGCTCCTTTCAGTTACCTGGCTAGCAGTTGGAATTTGGTATTTCCTCAGATTTTCTCACCTTTGCTGAAGCGCTGACGGACAGGTGGGCCGCCGTTTTGCTCCAAACTGCAGAAAGAAGGAGGAGCGGATTATTGATGGCTCATGCTGAACGTGAATAAACTGTAGACAAACACAGACCACTTTAAAGTAGACAGTGTGGAGTGAGTGGTGGTCTCAGTGGAATACCTGAGTGACGGTAGACCCACTATCTTTTGTCTTCTGAAGTCGGATGTAAACCTGCTGCATATCTTGGCGTCCTCAGGTAGATGGTCCATCAGTAGTTTGTATGTGGGAGGAGTGTTCCTGCATTCCACCAGCAGGAGGCGATGCGCGTGTCTGTTGAAGGTCAGGTAACCGAGAGCGCTGGCACAGGCTGATCGTACCTGATTAAAAGTGAACAAAGACGATGACTTACTGCTTAGTATTTCATTCTTTAACATCAGTTTACATGATGATTCTGTATTTGTAAATTTGTATTGGTTATCGTTCAGATTGTGGATTAAATGGACTGAAATACTAACTACAGAAGTTTATCTCCTGAAGGAAGCGCAGGGCGGTTGCCCAGCTTAAGCAGTGTGAGGAACGAGGGATGAATAAATGACAAGTAGAGGAGTGTGGGTTAGTGTGTTTGGGGATCTGCTCTGAGTGAGTACAGACGGTTTGGAGGCTGTGGGTTAAATGAAACCATGAGGTTTGTCTGCGTTCAAAAATGAATGGAACTCTATGGAGAGAAAAAAGAGGGATGGAAAAAAACTAGTTGGACCAACACTGCAGTCGTGGTCGGGGGTCTGTCCTGAGTCAGTGTATGTGAAAGGGTGTCTGTGGGTGGAGCAGAAGTTCAGTAGATTGGCGTACACTTTTCTATCCTATTCATTCTCTATGGAAAAACAAATCCAGAATCCGTACATCTGATCAAAAAGCTGTATACAAGCCCGAATCACACAATCAGAACGGACACCCTGGAGTTGGATTGATTTTAATATTTCAAAAAATTGAGTTACATGGTGAAGAACATAGTTATTCAACCATAATAATAAGAAAACCTTGCTCCTAATTCACCAACTGTTTCTCCATTTCTTCTTAAAAATCACGTATACGGTTTTCGGGAGGATTCTGACCGCTTGCCAGTGATTTCTTAGATTTCTTAGATTTGTGCGGTATAAGAATTCCGCATCCATCTATCTTCTGCTTTATCCCGCTAGTCAGGGTCACAGAGGGGGCTGGAGCCAATCCCAGTGTCATCGGGTGAAGGCAGGATACACCATGGACAGGTCACCAGTCCATAACATGGCCAACACACACTCACACACACACTCACACCTACGGGCAGTTTAGAGTGACCCAGTAAGATGATCAGGGTTAGATTCCCGGTCCGGGTGGTTCTGTGTGGAGTGTGTATGTTCTCTCTGTGTTTGAGTGGGTTCCTCCGGGTTCTCCGGTTTCCTCCCACAGTCCAAACACATGCATGTTAGGATCCTCACTCTAAACTGCCCGTAGGTGTGAGTGTACACATGAGTGTGTGTTGGTTGTGCAATGGACTGGCCACCTGTCCATGGTGTACCCCGCCTTCACCTGATCACGCTGGGATTGGCTCTGGCCCCTAAAGCAGAAGATACTGGATGGATGGAAATCCATACTATGTGTAACAATCTCAGGGGCTGACTTTTTGACGTTCCCCTCCTTGCTCTCCACCACCACCAATTTGGCTCTGTCCAGTTATTAAGGGGGGCATCCCGATCTAGCATCCCAAAACCTGGACCAAAGACGGCCAAAGACTACTCAATTTCTCAATAACCATATCCTTTAAATTCTATAATCTCATCCAGGATTATAATGTCTCCTGAGTCGTCCTGGTGGAGCTAAACCACTGTGTACCTCTTCGTCCTCAGAGTGCAGGTGAGCAGTGAGATGTCCTATCGCTCCCATGGCCACGATGGCGCCTGGAACACCAGCTCTGGTGTGAGCCAAGCTCGCCAGGAACTGAGCTGGAAATACAGTGACAAACTCCTGAACTGAACATCAACACCCCAGTTTGCAATACGAGACTATCGGAGCTGAGAAACTATTACCACATACCTGTAATGACCACAGTGGTGGGTTTTTCCGATGGCACTAAGGCCACCAGAGCGGTGATGCCTCTTGCAGTGAGGGTCACATTGTCCGAGTCGGTCATCACTTTAGCGAGCACCACTATCTAATAAATGTGAAATATTAGTGTAAGAGCGTTTGAATTGGTCTGTTTCTGGTAGTGATGCACCTTGAAACCATGTAAACAGGCAAGTGAGGGTTAAAACTGGGGGTCTGTCTCAAACCCTAGTGAGTGTCTAAGTAGGCTGTCTATGTAGTCAGCTGTGTAAGTATCAGCGTTCTCTCCTCATCTCTCCTCATAAAACAGATTACTGAGACGCTCTAGTTAGAGAGAGACTGCGTCACGGCTTGTTCCCGCACACTGCAGCACATGACCGGTGGTTTAGCTGGTTGCTAAGCTACCGGCCAGCGTCCAAAAGGATAGCCCGAGGCTTAAAAATCCGCTAGCATAAATGCTAATGTCTCGAGTATAAAAGTGTAAATGGTGAAGGACTCGTTACAGAGTTGATAATAAAATACTGTTTTGTGTGATTATATGACCAGAAACACATTAAAACTCCAGAGAGAATCAAAATAACTTTTTAAAACCACTTCACTGCTTATAGATTAGCCTGTGTTGCATCATGGGATTGTCTTAGCGGCTGAGGAAGCGTTCAATGCTTCCTTATAATCAGGTCTAAATAAGGTTCCTCAGTAGACAGCATGTTTAAGGTATGTAAGTATTGGGACAGTCTACATGTCGGGAGCGCATACTATGATGTAAAATGCTGCCTATGTAGGAGCTCAGTAGGATTTGAGACACACCCTGGTTTTCCTGCTACCTGAAACGCAGCCTTGGCCGTCTCCATCTCATCCGCCGAGGTCAGGAAGTCCTCAAAGGTTTGCATCAGAACACGCCCTGTTTTGCGAATAGCTGTCTGTTGGGTTGGGTTGTTGTACGCAAACAAGGCCAACGCTTGTCCGGCCTCCAGACGGATGTTCTAGTACAATATCATATCCAACATACCGATAATCACTACTCACAGCAAATCAGCACTGACTCAAGTCAACAGCCTTCAGAATGATAGTAAGGACAAAAAGTAAGATAAGCCATCATCAGGCTAGAGGTTACTCTGTCTTGGGCTTGCAGAAGCTCAACAACAGCATCGTAAGAGAAGTCCTCGTGTTCCCAGAAGGCTTTCTGGAGCTCCTGGTTCCCCATCAGGATGGACGCCAGAGTCTGAGCCACCTGGACCTGTTTCCATTGATACAAGTACCAGTTGTTTTTCACAGTGACCTCCATCCTGACTGTAGCTGTGATTATTAAAGAAAGGAGATGGAAGTCCAGTGCTTACCTTCACCTGCAGAGATTCATGGTCTTGCAGAAGCTCCAACAGTGTGGGAATAGCTTCCGCCTCATAAATCACCTTCTGACACTTGCCGTTGTTAGTGTGAGCCACTCCTACAAACAGATTAATTAAACAAAGAACGAAGAAAACACAGCACACACATTCCCATGGGAGTGAAAATGATTACTATACGCAAGCAAGGTCGTTGCTAGTCTGGCCTCCAGACGGATGTTCTAACAATATCATATCCAACATAACAGTAATCACTGCTCACAGCAAACCAGCACTGCTTCAAGTCAACACGGCCTTCAAAATGATGTACTGTTGATATAATTATGTTTAAAAAATCCATGTATTGCAGATTTCTTTGAGTGCTATGGCTTGTTTATCCCTTCGGCTGCGTTCTGGTGCCAGTTTAGACGCAATACTGCATCTACATTCATCAACCTAAGCTACAGATTGATTTACGCTACATTATTTCTCTCATTAAGTGATTTTTGTGTTTGTTTTTTGTGCAAATCATCCAGAAAACGGTGATTTATGTTAAAAGTAATAACATTTACTGCATACAAATGTTTGAAGATCTTCAGTCAAATGAAATGTTTTATTGACTTTGTAATGAAACTCTACAAACAAAATCATATGTTGAACTTTACGGCAGAGTTTAACATAAAATAATTCATTAGAATTTAAATTTCAAATTAGTTAAATTAAGTAACTAGTAAATAAAAAGTATTTGTTATACTAGAGACAATGGTGATGATGTAATTCAGAAGGCATATATATATATATATATATATATATATATTTTTTTTTTTTTTTTTTTTTTTTTTTTTTTTTTTTCGTGTGAGTGATCAGACAAAGCAGTGCTGCTGGACACCTTAGTGTCACTGCTGGACTGAGAATCGTCCACCAACCAAAACTATCCAGACAGCAGTGTCCTGTGGGCGGCGTCCTGTGTCCACTGATGAAGGACTAGAGGAACACAAACTGTGCAGCAGCAGATGAGCTACTGTCTCTGACTTTACATCTACAAGGTGGACCAGCAAGTAGTAGGAGTGTCTAATAGAGTGGACAGTGAGTGGACACAGTGTTTCAACACTCCAGCAGCAGCACTGCTGTGTTTGATGCACTCACACCAGCACAACACACACGAACACACACATATATATATATAGTTACCAATGCACAGGGTACGTAGGGCCCTGATGACGCTCAGCAGGGTTCTCTCCGTGGTGCGGGACCCGCGCAGCAGCCGTACCAGCGGTGGCACCCCGTTTTCTTTGCAAAAGCCTTTCTGGTGGGTGCGGCTGTCCCGGCCGAGGGCTATCACTGCTTGGCAACCTGCAAATATTATAAGCAGACCAGTCTGTCGTCGTCGGATGGGAAAAGGTCTAGACGTCCCGTTCCAAGCGCTGTATTTCACAAATCTAATGTGAGGACAACTCGGGCTGAAAAGGGTCCAGGGGGACGTAGAGGAGCAGCTGCTAGACAGAAGCTTTTAAACAGACCTATCAGAGTCGAGCGCCAGACAGAAGGACAAAGAGGAAGCACTCCTGGCGCAGAGACCCAGTTGTAGAATCATTGCCTTGCGATCGTGTCACATGCGTCGAGGACACTGATGGCAAAAACAAGAGGCCGGAGCGCGTCTCTCCGTAACAGGAGTGTTACGGGGGGGGTCCCAGCGGGGCCCCAAGCATTCCTGAGCACACGCCTGCCCCGCGTTATTATGAGTCTAGCAGAAAGGTAGCGTCTCGAGACAGGAAGCGCTGGCCGCCTACCCGCTGGACCTGACCCTTCTCACAGTAGCGGAGAGAAAGCTCGAGCGCACGGCCGGCCAAAGGGCCCTCAATCACGCTCGGGCGCAGCTTATCCAGTGGCTGTCAACGCCGTGTCACTGAGCGCCGGGTTTACTGCGCTCGGTGCTTCATTTTGTTAACCTCGCGAGACGGCTCCCCCTTTCCTCCGCTGGATGACAGCTTCACTGGGAAAGTTCGACTTTACATTTATGAGCACCCCAGATGCTGACAATGAGAAGAGCTTCCTGAGGGCTTGTTTTTTCTCTCCTCTATCTGTCTCTCTCTATCTGTCTCTCTCTCTATCTGTCTCTCTCTCTATCTGTATCTCTCTATCTGTCTCTCTCTATCTGTCTCTCTCTATCTGTCTCTCTCTCTATCTGTCTCTCTCTCTATCTGTCTCTCTCTATCTGTCTCTCTCTCTATCTGTCTCTCTCTCTATCTGTATCTCTCTATCTGTCTCTCTCTATCTGTCTCTCTCTCTATCTGTCTCTCTCTCTATCTGTCTGGAATGCACCGTAACCAGCCGTCAAACTTACCCACGTACTGCATTTTGTCCGAGGTGGACAGGAGCATGTTCAGGATCAAGTGGTAGCCCATGAGCTTGGCCATGTGCTTTTGCTGCCTCACAGTGTGTCCCGCAAGGGCCCAGAGAGCCGTGGCCCCCTGCTCCCACGCCTGCTGCTGGAACACCTGTGGAACGGCACACAGTGCATTAAACCACCTCCTTGTATCTACACTCACTGTCCACTGTATCAGCTCCACTGACCATACAGGACCTCCACTCACTGTCCACTGTATCAGCTCCACTGATCATACAGGAGCTCCACTCACTGTCCACTGTATCAGCTCCACTGATCATACAGGAGCTCCACTCACTGTCCACTGTATCAGCTCCACTGACCATACAGGAGCTCCACTCACTGTCCACTGTATCAGCTCCACTGACCATACAGGACCTCTACTCACTGTCCACTGTATCAGCTCCACTGACCATACAGGACCTACACTCACTGTCCACTGTATCAGCTCCACTGATCATACAGGACCTCCACTCACTGTCCACTGTATCAGCTCCACTGACCATACAGGACCTACACTCACTGTCCACTGTATCAGCTCCACTGACCATACAGGAGCTCCACTTACAGACTGTAGTTCATCTGATTCTCTGTATACTTTATTACTCTGTTCTTTAATGATCAGGACCCCCACAGGACCACCACAGAGCAGGTACTATTAGGGAGGTGGATCATTCTCAGCACTGCAGTGACACTGACATGGTGGTGGTGTATTAGTGTGTGTTGTGCTGGTGTGAGTGGATCAGACACAGCAGTGCTGCTGCTGGAGTGTTTAAACACTGTGTCCACTCACTGTCCACTCTATTAGACACTCCTACTACTTGCTGGTCCACCTTGTAGATGTAAAGTCAGAGACAGTAGCTCATCCTCTAGTGTTCCTCTAGTCCTTCATCAGTGGACACAGGGGCTACCCACAGGACACTGCTGTCTGGATAGTTTTGGTTGATGGACTGATCCACTCACACCAGCACAACACACACTAACACACCACCACCATGTCAGTGTCACTGCAGTGCTGAGAATGATCCACCTCCCTAATAGTATCTGCTCTGTGGGGGTCCTGATCATTAAAGAACAGAGTAATAAAGTACACAGAGAATCAGATGAACTACAGTCTGTAAGTAGAGCTCCTGTATGGTCAGTGGAGCTGATACAGTGGACAGTGAGTGTAGGTCCTGTATGGTCAGTGGAGCTGATACAGTGGACAGTGAGTGGAGCTCCTGTATGGTCAGTGGAGCTGATACAGTGGACAGTGAGTGGAGCTCCTGTATGGTCAGTGGAGCTGATACAGTGGTCAGTGAGTGGAGGTCCTGTATGGTCAGTGGAGCTGATACAGTGGACAGTGAGTGGAGGTCCTGTATGGTCAGTGGAGCTGATACAGTGGACAGTGAGTGGAGGTCCTGTATGGTCAGTGGAGCTGATACAGTGGACAATGAGTGGAGGTCCTGTATGGTCAGTGGAGCTGATACAGTGGACAGTGAGTGGAGGTCCTGTATGGTCAGTGGAGCTGATACAGTGGACAGTGAGTGGAGGTCCTGTATGGTCAGTGGAGCTGATACAGTGGACAGTGAGTGGAGGTCCTGTATGGTCAGTGGAGCTGATACAGTGGACAGTGAGTGGAGGTCCTGTATGGTCAGTGGAGCTGATACAGTGGACAGTGAGTGGAGCTCCTGTATGGTCAGTGGAGCTGATACAGTGGACAGTGAGTGGAGCTCCTGTATGGTCAGTGGAGCTGATACAGTGGACAGTGAGTGGAGGTCCTGTATGGTCAGTGGAGCTGATACAGTGGACAGTGAGTGGAGGTCCTGTATGGTCAGTGGAGCTGATACAGTGGACAGTGAGTGGAGGTCCTGTATGGTCAGTGGAGCTGATACAGTGGACAGTGAGTGGAGGTCCTATATGGTCAGTGGAGCTGATACAGTGGACAGTGAGTGGAGGTCCTGTATGGTCAGTGGAGCTGATACAGTGGACAGTGAGTGGAGGTCCTGTATGGTCAGTGGAGCTGATACAGTGGACAGTGAGTGGAGGTCCTGTATGGTCAGTGGAGCTGATACAGTGGACAGTGAGTGTAGGTCCTGTATGGTCAGTGGAGCTGATACAGTGGACAGTGAGTGGAGGTCCTGTATGCTCAGTGGAGCTGATACAGTGGACAGTGAGTGGAGGTCCTGTATGGTCAGTGGAGCTGATACAGTGGACAGTGAGTGTATCTCCTGTATGGTCAGTGGAGCTGATACAGTGGACAGTGAGTGGAGGTCCTGTATGGTCAGTGGAGCTGATACAGTGGACAGTGAGTGGAGGTCCTGTATGGTCAGTGGAGCTGATACAGTGGACAGTGAGTGTAGGTCCTGTATGGTCAGTGGAGCTGATACAGTGGACAGTGAGTGGAGGTCCTGTATGGTCAGTGGAGCTGATACAGTGGACAGTGAGTGGAGGTCCTGTATGGTCAGTGGAGCTGATACAGTGGACAGTGAGTGGAGGTCCTGTATGGTCAGTGGAGCTGATACAGTGGACAGTGAGTGTAGATACAAGGAGGTGGTTTTAATGTTATAGCTGATGGGTGTATGCTGCTGACCTGACAGTGTCTAAATGTCTGAAGTGCTAAGACCTCTATACCACAGCAGTAACCTATATCTCTAATGTGATCCTGAATCTTAAACTAATCCTGTTACACTGTAATCACTAAATATGGTGCCAGATTACCACAAATCCTGCCATAAATCCTAAGAGCAATTTTCCTGAAGGTCATTCTGAAGCCGAACCGTAATCGTATTACCTTAAAGAGCCGTAGAAGATATCTGGCAGCAGACTTCTTCAGAAACAGGTTCTGCATGGCAGGGTTTTGGTACGCTATGGCCTCAACAGCGCTGGCTGCTTTGACCTGGGCAGACAGCTTTCTGGCCTGCAGGACCTGCACCAGGGGGCTCACGGCACCAGCCCCACAGATCAGCTCCTGGTTCTCCCTGTGGTCACGGGCCAGCTCAGCCAGAGCCAGACAGGCCTCCTCCTGCAGGATTTCTGTGATGTACACATACCAGTACACTATAGTTCAGAGGTTTGGTACTACAAGTCACATTCAGTTACTTGTTTTTGACCGCTTAGCCTGAACCCACCCACTAGTCTTTGTACACCCCCCTCATCTTTTTGGGGGCAGTTGTGTGCTTAAGGTCAAGGAAGAAGTCTTGTGATTGAAAGGTCGCTGGTTTGATCCCTTAACTGACAGGACACGACTAAAGTGCCCCTGAACGAACCCCCAGCTCCTCCTCGGGTACTGTAGTGCAGTGTGCTCACTGCCCCCCTAGTGTATGTGTTCACTAGTGTATGTGTGTGTGTGTTTATGTGCTTGTTTCACTGCCCCTTAGTTTGTGTGTTCACTAGTGTGTGTGTATGTGGGTGTTTCACTACCCCACAGTGTGTGTGTTCACTAGTTTGTGTGCGTATGTGCGTGTTATACTGCTCCCTAGTATGTGTGTTCACTAGTGTTTGTGTATGTGCGTGTTATACTGCCCCCTAGTGTGTGTGTTCACTAGTGTTTGTGTATGTGCGTGTTATACTGCCCCCTAGTGTGTGTTTGTGGGTGTTTTACTACCCCACAGTGTGTGTTCACTAGTTTGTGTGTGTATATTGGTGTTTTACTGCCCCTCAGTGTGTGTGTTCGCTAGTGTGTGTGTGTGCATTTCACTGCCCCCTAGTGTGTGCATTCATTAGTGTGTGTGTATGTGAAACACCCCACAATGTGTGTTCATTAGTGTGTGTGTGTATGTGAGTGTTTCACTGCCCACTAGTGTGTGCGTTCATTAGTGTGTGTGTATGTGAAACACCCCACAATGTGTGTGTTCACTAGTTTGTGTGTGTATGTGAGTGTTTCACTGCCCACTAGTGTGTGTTCACTAGTGTGTGTATATATATATATGGGTGTTTCTTTGCCTCCTAGTGTGTGTGTTCACTAGTATTTGTGTGTATGTGGGTGTTTCACTGCCCCCTAGTGTGCGTGTTCACTAGTTTTTGTGTGTTTATGGGTGTTTCATTGCCCATTCGTGTGTGTGTTCACTAGTGTGTGTGTATGTGCGCGTTTCACTGCCACTATTGTGAGTGTTTACTAGTATTTGTGTGTGAGTGTTTCACTGCCCCTAGTGTGTGTGTTCACTAGAGAGTGTGTGTATGTGGGTGTTTCACTGCCCACTAGTGTGAGTGTTTACTAGTGTGTGTGTGTGTGTATAAGAGTGTTTTACTGCCCACTAGTGTGTGTGTGTTCACTAATGTTTGTGTGTGTGTGTATATGGGTGTTTCACTGCCCACTAGTGTGTGTGTGTGTGTGTTTCACTGACCCTAGTGTGTGTGTGTGTGTGTGTGTGTGTGTGTGTGTGTGTGTGTGTCATTGTTAAATGATTATGCATGTGTTATGTAGCCGCTATGAAGGTAGCCTTCAAATAAAGTCTTTTTTCTAACATCAGTCTAGAGTTCAACCTTGGCATTCGCCCAAAACATTCACCAAGCCTGGTATGTTCACTGTACCAGAGCTGACGGTGAGGAATTCTACCAGCTGTGGGATTCCTCCAGACAGAGCCACTGTGGTCTGGTTGGAGGGGCAACCGACACACAGAGTCCGGACACACCTCACAGCGTTCAGCAGTACATCCTGGAACTCGGAGCTCAGGAGCTGCACCACCGGCGCTACCCCACCCTGCAAACACAAGGGGGAGTCATGTTACTGTGATGAAAGCACACAAATACCCTGTTATTGTCCACATCATTAAGATCCCAGTATCACGTGTGGTAGGAGGGCTGGTACAATCGAGAATAATAATTTAACAACCTGAAACCTGAAATCACTATCAGCATCATCTATAATACCAGTATATGAATAAAAATAGAAAATAACAACAGTTCTAACATGTTCACAGGGCAGTCGTGGGCTGGAGGTTAGGAAACCAGACCGGTTAGATCCCATGAACTGACAGGACACCACTAAAGTGCCCTTGAGCAAGGCACCTAACCCCTGACTGATGTGGCGCTGTGGTAGGCCTGCCCACCACTCTGGGCAAATGTGCTCATTGCCCCCAATGTATCTACTAGTGTGTGTATGTGAGTGTTCCACTGCCCCATAGTTTACCTGTTCACTAATGTGTGTATATGTGAGTGTTCCACTGCCCCCTAGCGCATCTGTTCACTAATCTGTGTATATGTGAGTGTTCCACTGTCCCCTAGTGTGTTCACTAGTGTGTGTATTTGTGAGCATTTTACTGTCCCCTAGTGTGTCTATTTACTAGTGTGTGTATATGTGAGTGTTCAACAGCCCCCTGTGTGTCTGTTTACTAGTGTGTGTATATGTGAGCGTTTCACTGTTCACTATTGTGTCTGTATACTGGTGTGTGTATATGTGAGTGTTCCACTGCCCCCTAGTGTATCTGTTCACTAGTGTGTGTATATGTGAGTGTTTCACTGCCCCTAGTGTGTCTGTTCACTAGTGTGTGTATATGTGAGCGTTTCACTGTCCACTATTGTGTCTGTATACTGGTGTGTGTATATGTGAGTGTTCCACTGCCCCCTAGTGTATCTGTTCACTAATGTGTGTGTGTATGTGAGTGTTTCACTGCCCCTAGTGTGTCTGTTCACTAGTGTGTGTGTATATGTGAGTGTTTCACTGCCCCTTATTGTGTGTGTTAACTAGTGCGTGTGTGTATATGTGTCTTACTGCCCCTTAGTGTGCCTGTTCACTAGCCTGTGTGTATATGTGAGTGTCTCACTTCCCCCTAGTGTGTCTGTTCACTAGTGTGTGTATATGTGAGTGTTTCACTGCCCCTAGTGTGTCTGTTCACTAGTGTGTGTATATGTGAGCGTTTCACTGTCCACTATTGTGTCTGTATACTGGTGTGTGTATATGTGAGTGTTCCACTGCCCCCTAGTGTATCTGTTCACTAGTGTGTGTGTGTATGTGAGTGTTTCACTGCCCCTTATTGTGTGTGTTAACTAGTGCGTGTGTATATGTGTCTTACTGCCCCTTAGTGTGCCTGTTCACTAGCCTGTGTGTATATGTGAGTGTTTCACTGCCCCCTAGTGTGTCTGTTCACTAGTGTGTGTGTATATGTGAGTGTTTCACTGCCCCTTATTGTGTGTGTTAACTAGTGCGTGTGTATATGTGAGTGTCTTACTGCCCCTTAGTGTGCCTGTTCACTAGCCTGTGTGTATATGTGAGTGTTTCACTGCCCCCTAGTGTGTCTGTTCACTAGTGTGTCTATATGTATGTGATTCACTGCACGGATGGGTTAAATGCAGAGATCTTTTAATTCCCTCTGGGATCAATAAAGTATCTATCTACTTATTTTATGACTCTTCCAATAAATTCCATATTGACACTATAATATTATTCACAGCACCCAAAACAAATAAAAATACCAAACCCAGCCCACCCAGCCTCTCACACTCAGATTTTAAGAAGTTATTTTAGGAAAACATAACAACTAAGTAGACAAACACAACACTGCACCATCATAAACAAACTGAGACGCTTTGTTTATTACACATTTTGTTCTGACATTATTCCTACACTATCAGATTTGGTCAGTAGGGGGACCATCTAACAGCAGAGCTCTTAACTCGCAAGCCACTGTTGTTCTATTGGCTACTTACTGACGCAACAGCATGCATTAGAGTGTTTAGATGTAAATGATATGTAAATGAGGTGCTGGTAGACTGGCACAATGCTTTCATTCACTGAAGTATCTCCAAATGTTTTTATGATTTTAAGTTTTTTACATAATTCGAACTCTACAGTCGTCCTTTATACTGTGTCAAAAATTAATAATGACTGGACCAATAGAAATGCTCTAAAACTGCTTAGAAATAAATACCTTTCCATTGACTTACATGGAAAGTAAGGAGTGTAAAGTTATCATTTTGATATATGAGATATTTGTTTTTTTTAAACATTAATGATATGCAATGAAGAATAAGGGCTGGTGTGAAACCCCATAGAGACATGCAATCACTCATCTAGACTGTCTATAGTCTTTAACTGTAGTCTTCAGTTACTGCATATAGTCCTACATGCAGGCTCACCAGGTCGGCGATCTGGGTCTGGTACTGGCTGCTGTGGCCGGCCAGATCTGCCAGTATAACGGCGCAGCGTGAGTGCAGCTCCGGCTGCTGGCCTCTGAGGAGCTCGATCAGCACCGGGATGGCGTCGTACCGCATCAGCTCCTCACACACAGCTCTATTCTCTGTCATGTGGCACATCACCGCGGCGGCCATGCACCGAAGCATCGGCCTCCCGCTGCGCAGGATCTCCAGCAGAGCTGCTACACCACCTGTCACACCACATACAGGCTGGAGTCGTTGTTTTTTGCATTTCAATGCTAAACAACTACAGTTGCATGCAAATGTTTGGAGTTATACATACAAGTTACACATATTCTACAGAGAACAGACATTTTAACACATGATTACTGTTTACTTTTTTATATATAAATAAATAAATAAATAAATAAATAAATAATAAAAATAAGGAAAGTGTTATCACATCTCTGTTGGGCCTTATAGGTGTCCAGCAGTCGCTTATGGTATCTTGTATTTTCATAATGGGATGTTATCACAGTGTAAAGTATCCTAATGGTTTAACAGGTGTTCTAAGACTGATTCCATGTGTGTATTGGCAAGAACCTGGTGATACAATAGGTATTGTGATACAGCGGTCACGATACAATATATCATGATATATTGCGATACTGCAAGTGATATACTGCGATTTTTCAAATCCTACTATTAAAACACACCACTATATGAACAGGTTTGTCAATGCTTACTATAGCATTGCGCCCTTGTGCTGCTTGTTAATGTTGGAGTGGAGCTGAAAATGGATTACAACACTGCCATCTAGTGGTCAGACGTTTAAACCCAACACACAATGATTCACTGTCTGCCAGGAATCTGTGTCTCGATACTGTGTTTTTGAGAATCGATGCAGTATCACCAAACATAATATCCCGATATTCAATATTTCGATATTTTCTTACACCCCTAGTAACCAGTAGGTCAACTCACATTTGAACGCAAAACCAACATGTTAAATCTTAATGGTTCTCATGGTCTATTGGTTTTTCAGCCGGGATGTTAAGCTCGCCAGATAAACAAAAAACAACGTGCAGAATAAACACCATATCATCGCCGTCCAATCAGAAACAAATATCTCCAGAATGGCAACTTTACAGGAGAGGCCAAAAACTGTGTTTACTTTCAATGTAAGTCAATGGAACCAGAATTCTTTCCAAGTTATTTCGGAGCTTTTCTATTGGTCCATTCATCGGGAAATGCTCATATGAGGTAAACATCAGCTGCTGCGTTTACACAATGCAGAAAAATAAATTTTAACAAAAAGAAGTTTGTTCTCTGTAATTTGACCAGCGGCACCCAGTGTGCATGCAACTGTGCAGAAATGCAGAAAAGGTGGCTACGGCTGTGACCTGCTTCCATGATGTCCTTCCAAAAGGAGTCAGCGTTCGTACAGAGAGCCTCCAGACATCTGGCAGCCATCTCCAGCCTCCTGTGCTCCTCACTCTGCAGCATCTCTGTGGAGACACACATAGGAGAGGAAGCGGGTGAAGCTCTGTCCATGCATATGAAAAATGAACGCTCCCTGTGTAGCTTTGTAAAATTCAGCCCTAAAAATGTATATTTATTACATATATATGTATTATATTTGTTATATTACATTACATTTAGCAGATACAGCCTGTACTGATGTTTGGAACGTGAATAATAATCTGCAGCAAAGGAACATATGCAAAGTGCGGACCACTAAGACAGGGCAAGGAAGGGGAACTCTGAGAAACTCGGCTGCTGAGATTTGAAGCCAGGCACCCCTTGCCAAGCGAAGAGGGAGTACGATTTTGGAATAGAGGGAGGACCTGGGGAGGTGTGGGGTGCCGATTTCATCACGAGAAGGTGAGGGCAGAGGAGTAGATTATATAGAGCAGGTAATGTTTGGGGCGTGATCCTTATTTCATAACTTCATTAAGAAAAACATCTAGGAATATCAATAGAATCATTCTTAGATATACGGTGTCATGATAATAAGTTGATACTAGGTTGAAACCATGAGGTTTGGGTGTGACCGAATATGAATGGGACTCTATGGGGGAAAACAGGGATGGAAAAAAACAACAAACAGACGAGTGCGGGTCAAACTAATGCTGCACATGTGGTCGGGGGTCTCCCCTGAGTCAGCGTATGTGAAACAGTGTCTGTCGGTTAGGCAGAAGTTCAGTAGATTGGCGTGCACTTTTCTATCCTATTGATTCTCTATGGAAAAATTTTCGGGAAATATCTGTTGTTATCCTAAATCCGTGCATCCGATCAAAAAGCTGTACACAAGCCCGAATTACACAATCAGACCAGACTATCTGGAGTTGGAACGGTGTTGATATTTAGAAAACTGAACATTGCATTGTTTGCAATAGGCAACCATAAAAAGACTGGTGAAGAAAGTTGGACCGTGTGCTAAAGTGAACACGCCCACTCAAATGACAGGTTTTGTTGATTTTCTAGGTGAAATTAAGTTCCAATGTATTTGCTAAATTAATCATATTGAGGGAAAGAAAAAAGAATGTAAATATTAATATGACATATATACGCATGCCCTTGTTTATTTGTTTCCCCAAAATATGTTTATTTTAGTAAATAAAAGAATGTGCGTCCTCTGTAGAAGACGTGCTCACCTTCTTTCACTTAGAAAATTAACAAAACTAGTCATTAGAACTGGGGGGCCCAAACTTTTGCACCTCTCTACACCAAAAGTGGACATACCAACAAGAATCTTCCACACGTTAAGGTCCCCCACGTTCATCCGGATGAAGCGTCTCAGGATGTCGGTGTGGAAGTAAAGGGCAGCAAGCTGGACCACATTATTGCCCTTACAGTCCTTCACTGTCCAGTCCGCCCCGTGGGACAGCAGGAAGTCCAGTGTCTCCACAGAACCTGACATGGCCGAGAGTAACAGGGGAGTGGTGCGATACCTACAACACAGGGGCAGGATAGTAAATACAGAGCAGAGACAGATACACCCACCCTCCGCTCCCTCATCAGTGAACAATCAGTTACATACACACTGGACGTATTAGACAAACAAATATTATAACAGAACAACAGACGGTGAAGAATATACTACTTTTAACCCCACAACAATTGTTATTATTATTATTATTATTATTTATTATTATTATTATTATTATTATTATTATTATTATTATTATTATTATTATTATTATTATTATTATTATATATGGCTCAACAATTCAGCTGTAAATACACATTTCTACCGCTTTCATTTTCAATTTATGTAATTTATGTTAATAATGTTATCTCTGTAACAGAATGTAAAGTACATCTACACACTGACTGATAATGAACTCCTTTGGACTGCTTTGGAGACTTTATTTCACTTTGTTATTATATATATATATATATATTATTATATAGATTATTTTGGTTCACAGTTTTTAAAAAATTGTCCCTGTTTTGATTGTTTTCTTAAATTCTAAATATTTAATTTTAAGGTCTTTTAATGCTGTTTGATTGTTTTTCTTTTTCTGGGTAACAAAAATATACTCAAGTTTTGTTTTATATCTGCATCTTAAACTATTTTCATCTTAAACAATGGTGGGATAAAAACTATATACCAAGCTGTTCTAACTGTTTGGTTTACAATCAAATATTTTATTAACTATTAATTACGTTTTCCAAAAAATATGTGTTGTATTGGTAGCAATGTAGGCTACAGTGAATGATGGCTGCGCAATAAAAGACTGAAGCGCAGATCAATGATAAGCAATTAAAGATAAGATTCTTTTATTGTTATTGCACAAGAAAATTAATCATCAATCCTTATTAAAAAGCAATTAACAAGACATTTAGCAATACATAGAGTGCAAGATACAGAGGCTGTACATTTTTTAAATAAAGTAAAATAAAATAATCACATTTAATAAGCTGGCTTGTATACATGCGTACATATCATGTTACAGGGGTTACGATTCGATATGTTGTGATATATTGCGATACTGTAAGCGGTAATATATCATGATTTTAGAAATCGAATTTTAGGAAAACTAATATAATATAAAAATACACTATCATATGCATAGACGTGCTAATGCTAATACCAGCAGTGCGTCCTTACACTACTTGTTTATGTTGTTTATGTGAAAGACCCTAATGAAGTGAAAAATACTGCTATCTAGTGGTCGGGGGGTTTTTAACCCAACACTAGGGGTCTGTCTCAAACCCTAGTGAGTGTCTAAGTAGGCTGTCTATGTAGGCAGCTGTTTAAGTATCAGCGTTCTCTCCTCATCTCTCCTCATAAAACAGATTACTGAGACGCTCTAGTTAGAGAGCCACCGGTGGTTTAGCTGGTTGCTAAGTTACCATCCGCATCCAAAACTATAGCCCGAGGCTTAAAAATCCGCTAGCATAAATGCTAATGTCTGGAGTATAAAAGTGTAAATGGTGAAGGACTCGTTACAGAGTTGATAATAAAATACTGTTTTGTGTGATTATATGACCAGAAACACATTAAAACTCCAGAGAGAATCAAAATAACTCACATTTTAAAACCACTTCACTGCTCCTAGATTAGCCTGCAGTGCATCATGGGATTGTCTTAGCGGCTGAGGAAGAGTTCAATGCTTCTTTAAAATCAGGTCTAAATAAGGTTCCTCAGTAGACAGCATGTTTAAGGTATGTAAGAATTGGGACAGTCTACATGTCGGGAGCGCATACTATGATGTTAAATGCTGCCTATGTAGGAGCTCAGTAGGATTTGAGACACACCCAACATGTCTGTCGACCAGAAATCTGTGACTGTACAGTATCACAAAATTTAATATTGCAATATTCAGTATTCGCCCCGGATGGCAGTGTTTGTATGGGGGGTGTCCATGAGAGATAACTGGTCAACTTACTCAGATGACGTCTGCGTGTCCAGCAAGGTTGGGTCCTTCCTGCACAGGGCCTGGACGCACGCGGCCTGGCTGTAAAAGGCTGCGAAATGAACGGCCATCCAGCCTCTGCAGTCCACGAGTCTGTAATCCGCCTGCAGAGCCAGCAAGCAGTTCAGAGCCTCCAGAGAGCCGCACTGAGCCGCCAGGTGCAGCGGCGTGAGGCCTTGGGGGACACAAACAGAAACAGGACATTATGATAAACTCATGATGAATTCAGAATCTTGATTGACTGACTGACAATTTACATACGATTTATTAGAAACGATTTAGTGCATCATGAGATCTCATCCAATAAAATCAATATGACTTGACTTTAAAATTAATTTTATATGATTTTTAATAAAACACCGAATGCACAAATGTGACTGGAGGACCTACGTACACAGTTTAGACACTAAAACGATACACAATGAAGATTATTAGAATTTAATCTAGAACTATTTGTAGACTTTGACCTCCACGTTTAACCCGTCCATCCATGCAGTGAAACACCCACAAGTACACACACTAGTGAACACACACACACTAGGGGGCAGTGAAACACCCACCTATACACACAACAGTGAAATAGCCACATAAACACACACTAGTGAACACACACACACACAGTAGTGAAACACCCACATATACACCCACTAGTTAACATAAAAACACTAGGGGGCAGTGAAACACCCACATATACACACACAAACAGTAGTGAAACACCCACATATACACACACTAGTGAACACACAAACAGTAGTGAAACACCCACATATACACACACAAACAGTAGTGAAACACGCACACCTACACACATATTGGGCAAGAGACACACTCACATACACACACACACTAGTAAACATACACACTAGGGGGCAGTGAAACACCCACTTATAAACACAAACAGTAGTGAAACACCCACATATACACACACACTAGTGGGCATACACACTAGGGGGCCGTGACACACCCACAAGTACACACACTAGTGAACACACACACACACACTAGGGCAGTGAAACACCCACCTATACACACAACAGTGAAATAGCCATATATATACAAACACTAGTGAACATACACACACAGTAGTGAAACACCCACATATACACACACTAGTGAACATAAAAACACTAGGGGACAGTGAAACACCCACATATACACACACATATTGGGGCAGTGACACACCCACATATACACACACACACTAGTGAACAAACAAACAGTAGTGATACACCCACATATACACACTAGTGAACACACAAATAGTAGTGAAACACCCAGACCTACACACATATTGGGGCAGTGACACATCCACACACACACACACACACTAGTAAACATACACACTAGGGGGCAGTGAAACACCCACATATTAACACACAAACAGTAGTGAAACACCCACATATACACACACTAGTGAACATACAAACAGTAGCAACATTATCAATTAAAATCACTTCTACCAATCGATACACCACTTTGATGCAGATGTTTTTATCTAAACGTATCATTATATTGATTTCGGGCATAAAGAACTGACTTTAATCAATAAAAATGAATATTATTATTTACTGGATTTCAATGTTATTAATTAAAGTCACTTTTTATTTAAATGCATAATTATATTAATTTTAGGTATACATAAAAACTCCTACCAGCTCCGTCCCTGCTCTGCTCACCGGCTCCGGACTTCGCTGAAAGAACCAGAAGATATTTTTACAAACAAGGCAGAAATATATTTTCCTCTCACAGAACAATTAGGTAATATTACCAAGTGTCAGCAAAAAGCATTTCATTCTTGTTTATTATTTTTGTTACTCAGATTTTCATCATCATTCTTTTTTAATCATACTTTACAAAAAAAATGTACGTGTCATGTCTAGCAATCATACACTGTATTATCAAAAGCATTCACTCGTCTGCTTTCACACGCATATGAACTTGAGTGACGTCCCATTCTTAATCCATAGGGTTTAATATGATGTCGGCACAACCTTTGCAGCTATAACAGCTTCAGCTCTTCTGGAAAGTCTCTCCACATGGTTTAGGAGAGTGTTTATGGGAATGTTTGACCGTTCTTCTAGAAGCACATTGGTGAGGTCAGACCCTGATGTTGGACGAGAAGGTCCAACATCGAGAATTCATCCCAAAGGTGTTCTATCAGGTTGAGGTCAGGACTCTGTGCAGGCCAGTCAAGTTCTTCCACACCAAACTCGCTCCTCCATGTCTTTATGGAGCTGCTCTGTGCACTGGTGGGCAGTCATGTTGGAACAGGAAGGGGCCGTCCCTAAACTGTCCCCTGTTCCTTTAACTGGAACTGAGGGTCCGAGCCCACATCTTGAAAAACAACCCCACACCATAATCCCCCCTCCACCAAACTTTACACTCGGCACAATGCAGTCAGTCAAGTACCGTTCTCCTGGCAACTGCCAAACCCAGACTCGTCCATGGGATTGCCAGTAGAGAAGTGTGATTGGTCACTCCAGAGAACACGTCTCCACTGCTCTAGAGTCCAGTGTTGGCGTGCTTTACTCCACTGCATCTGACGCTCTGCATTGTTCTTGGTGATGTAAGGCTTGGATGCAGCTGCTCAGCCATGGAGACCCATTCCATGAAGCTCTCTACGCTCTGTTCTTGAGCTGATCTGAAGACCACATGAAGTTTGGAGGTCTGTAGTGATGGACTCTGTAGAAAGTTGGTATCCTCTGTGCACTATGTTCCTCAGCATCCGCTGACCCGCTCTGTCATTGTACGTGTTCTACCACTTGGTGTCTGAGTTGCTGTTGTTCTCAATCACTTCCACTTTGTTCTAACACCACTGACAGTCCACTGTGGAATATTTAGTAGTGAGGAAACTTCACCACTGGACTTGTAGCACAGGTGGCGTCCTATCACGGTACCACGCTGGAGTTCACTGAGCTCCTGAGAGACCCACTCTTTACTAATGTGTGTAGAAGCAGTCTATATGAGTAGGTGCTGGTTTTATACACCTGTGGTCATGAAAGTGATCGGAACACCTGAACTCTATGATTTGGATGGGTGAGTGAACACTTTTGGCAATGCAGTGTATGTGTTGTAGTGATGTTGTAGTGATTAATGGCTGGTACTTTAGCGTATGTGAGTGACTGTACTGGGGCGGTTGAATCTGGAGCTGCGGGTCTGGTCGAGGTTGATGCCGGCGGCTGCCAGATGGCTGATGATGTGGGCGTGGTTGCAGGCGGCAGCGTGGTGCAGCAGAGAGAAGCCGTGCTCGTCCAGCAGGCCAAGGTGGGACGAGGGGTTCTTGCGGCTCAGAGTGAGAAACACAGCAGACAGGCCACGTTCTGCTGCAGCCCGGAGACCATACGGAACGCTCTGCGGACCACCCTTCACTTTAGCTCATACAGACACTATTGTACATACAACTTTAAGATTGTTCATGGGTTCATGAAAACTAACAACCCTCATATACAGTCCTGTGCAAAAGTTTTAGGACACTTGAGATTATATATAAAGGCTATTGTATGTATGATTATTTACATCTGTTCTAATCAGATCTGTTGTTCTTACTGGTGAGGCAGTTGTGGGCTGAAGTTTAGGGATCTGTTTCATTGCACGGATGGGTTAATTGTGGCAAACACAAGTGGCAAATAGTTACTAATTCTAATTCTTACAGGTGAAAATACACTTATTGATAAGACAAAGGCTTTTAAGCAATCAGCTTAGGTGCCTCAGACTTTTGCACAGTACTATATATCACAGGCCCAAAGCATAGAAGCAAACATTTGATTTTATTAATAAACCCTCTGAATTATTTTGCAGTCTAATTAATTTGCCAGCAACCAGCCCAGCACAGCATGCATATTAACCAATGATGTATCTACTCAATCGATTTAAACTGATATAATTTACCTTAGAGTATAATATTATGTAATAAAAGCCAAATATTCATTATCCACAAACTCCTAATTTAACAGATCTGACTGATTTGATTGAGAATTGTTCAAATTTATGAATGAGTCTAAGTAGGATCACACTTAGACTCTGCAGGAGAATCAGCAGGAGCTGCATAATTCTATTGCTGAGAGGTAAACAAAGTCATTCCGAGTGGTGTGATGTGAAATAGTTCACTGTAGAGAAATGCATTTAATTTAAATACAGTTTAGGGTGAAAGCTTATATCAGAGACATATTCATAACTATTTTATTAATTAACTCTTCGGACGTCTGGTTCCTTACCACCATACTAACCACTACACCACCGTACTAACCACTACACCACCATACTAACCACTACACCACCATACTAACCACTACACCACCATACTAACCACTACACCACCTTACTGACCACTACACCACCGTACTGACCACTACACCACCGTACTGACCACTACACCACCATACTGACCACTACACCACCGTACTGACCACTACACCACCGTACTGACCACTACACCACCATACTGACCACTACACCACCATACTGACCACTACACCACCATACTAACCACTACACCACCGTACTGACCACTACACCACCGTACTGACCACTACACCACCATACTGACCACTACACCACTATTCTGCCTATATAAGTCAGATAGTACAGTTTCCAACTGACCATCAGTTCACGATGTTAAACAAGTGGACTAGTCGTTACCTTGCACTTGATGGCCTTGGCATAACCGAACGTCTTCTTGAACTGCTCATGAAGCTGAATGTCTGTTAAGGGCAGTTTCTGTGCCCGCAGGGTTCTGATGACGGTGTTCATGCCCTCCCACCACTGAACCGTGTTGTGTTGGGGATAGAAGGATGCCAGCTCGATGGCGATCACGCAGTACCTACAGAATGATGGTGTGATTACAGGCCAGGGTCAAAAACCACGGTAGGGATATTTCTGTTTATCATAACAGCCGTCCTAAACTTACCTGGTCCCGTCAGCAATCTCACTCAGCGGAACGGGAAAGTCCTTCCTGTACGTCGTGTCTTGCTGAAGCAAGTCCTTCAGAAAGCATGTGGCCTGCTTCTGTATTGTTGTAAAGGCCACCTGCGCAGGAAAAGCATGAGGTTTGCTTTAATAAACCCGATGAGGCCAGATTAACCCCTTTACTAGAATGGTGCAAACTTCTGTAAGTAGTATTTAACACAATTCTTTTTAAAGCTGCACTATGTAAGATCTGGGGATTTGGAGACCTCTCTGGTGAAAATGTGCAATTGCAACATTCGGAAGAACGCAAACTAGAGTCTGATCAGGCGTCTGATTGCAGGAGTTAGGAATAAGAAGCTAACTCAAGCTTCATCTAATCTCTGTCTACTCTTTGAGTTGCTATCACATAAGGAGGGGCCACGGGTTTAACCCTTCAATGACTACACATACCAACCGGGCCTGAGATTAAAACCACCTCCTTGTATCTACACACACTGTCCACTGTATCAGCTCCACTGACCATACAGGACCTCCACTTACACACTGTAGTTGATCTGATTCTCTGTATACTTTATTACTCTGTTCTTTAATGATCAGGACCCCCACAGGACCACCACAGAGCAGCTATTATTAGAAAGTGTATCATTCTCAGCACTGCAGAGACACTGACTGGTGTGTTAGCCTGTGTTGTACTGGTGTGAGTGGATCAGGCACAGCAGAGCTGCTGCTGGAGTGTTTTAACACCTCCTCAGTGTCACTGCTGGACTGAGAATCGTCCACCAACCAAAACTATCCAGACAGCAGTGTCCTGTGGGCGGCGTCCTGTGTCCACTGATGAAGAACTAGAGGAACACAAACTGTGCAGCAGCAGATGAGCTACTGTCTCTGACTTTACATCTACAAGGTGGACCAGCAAGTAGTAGGAGTGTCTAATAGAGTGGACAGTGAGTGGACACAGTGTTTAAACACTCCAGCAGCACTGCTGTGTCTGATCCACTCATACCAGCACAACACCACACACATCACCACCACGTCAGAGTCACTGCATTGTCTGAGAATGATCCTCCCTAATAGTATCTGCTCTGTGGTGGTCTTGTGGGGGTCCTGATCATTAAAGAACAGAGTAATAAAGTATACAGAGAATCAGATGAACTACAGTCTGTAAGTGGAGGTCCTGTATGGTCAGAGGAGCTGATACAGTGGACAGTGTGTGTAGATACAAGGGGGGGTGTATATACACTGGGATTTGATAGCATTCAGCCACAAAAGTATTGGTGGGGTCAGGTTGTGATGCTGAATGGTCAGTTCTGGATCACTGTGACTAATCCCAGGTGTACTGGATGGAGCTCCATCACTCCAGAGAACCCAGAGTCTCACTGCTCCACAGCCCATGTGCTGCTCCAGAGAAGCTCACTGTTCACTTACTGTAAGAGATGTGTTTCAGATTCATCCTTACCTTCATCTCGCTGGTGATGTCCTCCAGTTCAGGTGTCCCCACATCAAACTCGATCCCGCCGTGAAGGTGGAAATACTGATCCGGCTTGTACGGGAAGTGTTTACAGGAGAACTCGGGTCCGAGGACGAGAGGAGGCAGCTCCCGCTCTGTTTTCAGCTTCTCTTCTGCAAGAAAGTGGCACCAACTTACTGTTACAGCTACACAAAAGTGCTAATCTGCGACAGGGGTCCGATAGTCTCTGAGTACCACTGTGCTGTTTAGCAAAAGTTTGGGCACCCCTGGTCAAATAACATGTTTTGTTGATGTTCTAAGCAAAACGTTACACATCCTCCCCACTTCTGCACTTTATATACTATTATTTAACTTTATATACTATTATTTAACTTAGTAAGTCAAACTACTTTACTATACTACTACTAATAATAGTACTAAGTTAAATAATTTTATAATAAATAATAAAATAATCTCATATCAATAAGGCATATCAACTTGATATCAGCTCCACTGACCATATAGGAGCTACACTTACAGACTGTAGTTCATCTGATTCTCTGTATACTTTATTACTCTGTTCTTTAATGATCAGGACCCCCACAGGACCACCACAGAGCAGATACTATTAGGGAGGTGGGTCATTCTCAGCACTGCAGTAACACTGACGTGGTGCTGGAGTGTTTAAACACTGTGTCCACTCACTGTCCACTCTATTAGACACTCCTACTACTTGCTGGTCCACCTTGTAGATGTAAAGTCAGAGACAGTAGCTCATCTGCTGCTGCACAGTTTGTGTTCCTCTAGTTCTTCATCAGTGGACACAGGACGCCGCCCACAGGACACTGCTGTCTGGATAGTTTTGGTTGGTGGACGATTCTCAGTCCAGCAGTGACACTGAGGAGGTGTTTAAACACTCCAGCAGCAGCAGCACTGCTGTGTCTGATCCACTCACACCAGCACAACACACACATACTAACACACCACCACCACGTCAGTGTCACTGCAGTGCTGAGAATGACCCACCTCCCTAATAGTACCTGCTCTATGGTGGTCCTGTGGTGGTCTTGGCTGTTTCATTACTGCTGAGCAGCAGCATCTTCTATACAGAGGTGATACACTAGTCATACGAGCTGACCTGAGATGGTCGGGAGCATTCGGGACAGGTCCGGAATCCTCATCTTCTTCCTCAGCCCGACGAGGAAGGGCACGAGGAAGCCGATGAGCTTCAGGTAGGCCAGGTCTCGGCTCAGCTCCACCTTCCTGCCCAGGTGTTCCTTCACCAGCCTTGTGTGTCTGGACAGCCTCTGTTGCAGCCGCTGGTACGTGCCCAGCTCCATCATGTCCTCGGTCAGCCGGACCACGCTGGACAGGGAGTGAGCCCCCTCGAAGACGAACAGGTTCTCATGCTGTCGGACCGAGGTCAGGTAGGAGGTGATCTTCAGCAGGATGCTGTCTGCGAACTGGGAGAACAGCTTCTGCTCCTCTGCGCTGTTGGGGTCGTAGGTCGGGTCTATGTTATTCGACCCTTCGTCATATATGCCCTGATAACAGGGGTCCGCTGAGACGTCCTCTAAACCTGCAGGAAGGGACAAAGGAAAGACATCTGAGCTTCTATTATTCATTCATTCACTCATCCTCTCAGATGCTGGAGCCTTACCCAGACATACAGTGCTGTGCAAAAGTTTTAGGACGCTTGGGGACATTATTATCTTTAAAAAGCTATTATTTAGTCAGTAAAAAACTTTATTATTAAATATTAAACAGTATTAATAGAGTAAGTAGAGCTTTTACACGTTATTATTAAATATTAAACAGTAGTAATAGAGTAAGTAGAGCTTTTACACTTTATTATTAAATATTAAACAGTATTAATAGAGTAAGTAGAGCTTTTACACTTTATTATTAAATATTAATCAGTATTAATAGAGTAAGTAGAGCTTTTACACTTTATTATTAAATATTAAACAGTAGTAATAGAGTAAGTAGAGCTTTTACACTTTATTATTAAATATTAATCAGTATTAATAGAGTAAGTAGAGCTTTTACACTTTATTATTAAATATTAAACAGTATTAATAGAGTAAGTAGAGCTTTTACACGTTATTATTAAATATTAATCAGTATTAATAGAGTAAGTAGAGCTTTTACACTTTATTATTAAATATTAATCAGTATTAATAGAGTAAGTAGAGCTTTTACACTTTATTATTAAATATTAAACAGTATTAATAGAGTAAGTAGAGCTTTTACACTTTATTATTAAATATTAATCAGTATTAATAGAGTAAGTAGAGCTTTTACACTTTATTATTAAATATTAAACAGTAGTAATAGAGTAAGTAGAGCTTTACACTTTATTATTAAATATTAAACAGTATTAATAGAGTAAGTAGAGCTTTTACACGTTATTATTAAATATTAATCAGTATTAATAGAGTAAGTAGAGCTTTTACACTTTATTATTAAATATTAATCAGTATTAATAGAGTAAGTAGAGCTTTTACACTTTATTATTAAATATTAATCTGTATTAATAGAGTAAGTAGAGCTTTTACACGTTATTATTAAATATTAATCAGTATTAATAGAGTAAGTAGAGCTTTTACACGTTATTATTAAATATTAATCAGTATTAATAGAGTAAGTAGAGATTTTACACTTTATTATTAAATATGAATCAGTATTAATAGAGTAAGTAGTGCTTTTACACTTTATTATTAAATATTAAACAGTATTAATAGAGTAAGTAGAGCTTTTACACTTTATTATTAAATATTAATCAGTATTAATAGAGTAAGTAGAGCTTTTACACGTTATTATTAAATATTAATCAGTATTAATAGAGTAAGTAGAGATTTTACACTTTATTATTAAATATTAATCAGTATTAATAGAGTAAGTAGAGATTTTACACTTTATTATTAAATATTAATCAGTATTAATAGAGTAAGTAGAGCTTTTACACGTTATTATTAAATATTAATCAGTATTAATAGAGTAAGTAGGGTTTTACACTTTATTATTAAATATTAATCAGTATTAATAGAGTAAGTAGAGATTTTACACTTTATTATTAAATATTAATCAGTATTAATAGAGTAAGTAGAGCTTTTACACGTTATTATTAAATATTAATCAGTATTAATAGAGTAAGTAGGGTTTTACATACGTCAGTGTGTTTATTTAACTCTTTCCAAGCTTCTCCTAAACAACCCAGTATTATTATCAGTTCTCATCTAATACCTGCTTTGACTGCTCAGTACTTCATTAAGATAAATCAAGATTTGCTGCTGAAGGAACTGAACACATTCATACAATGTCTGGGGCGTCCAGGAGAAATCTGGAACCTAACTTTGTTCTTCAAACTGGATCAAGATCTGATCTACTTCTCTCACAATAAGACGGGTAAACTGTAACACTACCTACACCTACCTGTGTACAGGTAAACTGTAACACCACCTTCACCTACCTGTGTACAGGTAAACTGTAACACTACCTTCACCTACCTGTGTACAGGTAAACTGCAACACTACCTTCACCTACCTGTGTACAGGTAAACTGTAACCCTACCTTCACCTACCTGTGTACAGATAAACTGTAACACTACCTTCACCTACCTGTGTACAGGTAAACTGAAACACTACCTTCACCTACCTGTGTACAGGTAAACTGTAACACTACCTTCACCTACCTGTGTACAGATAAACTGTAACACTACCTTCACCTACCTGTGTACAGATAAACTGTAACACTACCTTCACCTACCTGTGTACAGGTAAACTCTAACACTACCTTCACCTACCTGTGTACAGGTAAACTGAAACACTACCTTCACCTACCTGTGTACAGGTAAACTGTAACACTACCTTCACCTACCTGTGTACAGGTAAACTGTAACACTACCTTCACCTACCTGTGTACAGGTAAACTGTAACACTACCTTCACCTACCTGTGTACAGGTAAACTGTAACACTACCTTCACCTACCTGTGTACAGGTAAACTGTAACATTACCTTCACCTACCTGTGTACAGGTAAACTGTAACACCACCTTCACCTACCTGTGTACAGATAAACTGTAACACTACCTTCACCTACCTGTGTACAGGTAAACTGAAACACTACCTTCACCTACCTGTGTACAGGTAAACTGTAACACCACCTTCACCTACCTGTGTACAGGTAAACTGTAACACTACCTTCACCTACCTGTGTACAGATAAACTGTAATACTACCTTCACCTACCTGTGTACAGGTAAACTCTAACACTACCTTCACCTACCTGTGTACAGGTAAACTGTAACACTACCTTCACCTACCTGTGTACAGGTAAACTCTAACACTACCTTCACCTACCTGTGTACAGGTAAACTGTAACACTACCTTCTCCTACCTGTGTACAGGTAAACTGTAACACTACCTTCACCTACCTGTGTACAGGTAAACTGTAACACTACCTTCTCCTACCTGTGTACAGGTAAACTGTAACACTACCTTCTCCTACCTGTGTACAGGTAAATGAAGGATGAATTTGATGGAAAGGTGACGTACCGGCGGTGCAGAATTCAGAGAACACATGTTTCTGTGTCTGAGGAGCTCCGTTAGAATCCAGGGTCATGCTGGACCTCCAGAGTTCAGAGAAGCGGACGCGCTTCTCCTTCGGTATGTGCGCTCCGTGCCAGAGAGCCTTCATGGTGTAATCGATGTTGATCAGTATCTGCCCCACTCTGGTGTCACAGTAGGCTGGGGGCAGCTGGCAGGAGGTGCTCTGGTCATAGTTGGGCTGAAGGCTGATCAAGGGCACTTGGTTGAAGCAGTATATGCCAACTGTCAGCTCCCTCACTATCTGGTGAACCACCTTGTAGTCCAGGGTCACGCTGGGGTCACAGGGAGCGAGGATGATGGCACTGGGGTGGGAGAAGTTCATCATTTGCTTGATGACTCCGGGGGGTCCATCCACAGGCAGAGGGAAGTCTTCAGGACTGAAGAGCCAGCTGTGTGTGGTCAGACTGAGAAGCTCCTGGACCTCCTTGCTGTTGTACTTCTCAAAGAAGGCGCTGGCGTTTCTCTGAGCTGCCAGAGCAGCAAACGCCTTGGTGCTCCTCTCTGGACCACAAGCAGCCGAACATCTGACTGAAGGTAGAGGAGAAAAAGACACACTGTCCATGGTTTCAGTCCAGCTGCTGTAACGTAACTTATTTGTAATGGAAACGGCGATAAAACGCACTTATAGGTTTTTTTAAATCAGTAATTTTAAATCCTGACTCCACAGAAACTCCTGCTCATCAGCCCGGTCCCGAAAAATAACTACACGGCGTTGCGCCTGGCAACCAGGGACGCGCTTCGCGGACCGGACAGGGCGCGTTACTGGATTCGACCGCCAGAGGGCGCCGTTTCATCACATTTACACTAGGATGCGTCCTAATTCACATACATGCAGCCTACGGAGGTGACTTTCAAGAGAAGTTGCTTTAACGGCATGTACTAGACATATTATTATTTTATTTTATTTAGATAGTTTTATTAGTTTAATTATATTCTTTTATTCATTTACTTATTTGTCTATTTATTATTCTTATTATTTAAAAATTTCCTTTCTCTTTTTATTTATGTACTTATTTTTTCCTTTTAATTATTTATTTTTATTTCAATTCTATTTTAATGTAATTATTTGATTTTTTTATAATCCCTGTATTCAACTGTTTGAGTTGTCTGTTTATCCTTTTATGTTGTAATCGTATTCATTTTAAATAGTTCCGCGGACTGGACGGAGCGCGTTACTGGATTCGACCGCCAGAAGGCGCCGTTTCATCACATTTACACTAGGATGCGTCCTAATTCACATAGATGCAGCCTACGCAGGTGACTTTCAAAAGAAGTTGCCTTAACTGCATGGACTTGATATACTATTCTTTTATTTTTTTATTTTATTTAATTAGTTTTATTAGTTTAATTATATTATTTTATTTATTTACTTATTTGTCTATTTATTGTTCTTATTTAAATTTTTCCTTTCTCTTTTTATTTATGTACTTATTTTTTTCCTTTTCATTACTTTTTTTATTTTCATTCTATTTTAATTTAATTATTTGTTTTTTTATAATCCCTGTATTTAACTGTTTGATTTGTAAATGTAATGTTTAGTTATAAATAAATAAATGATGTGTAAATGTAATGTTTAGTTGTAAATAAATAAATAAATAATGTGTAAATGTAATGTTTAGTTGTAAATAAATAAATAAATAATGTGTAAATGTAACGTTTAGTTGTAAATAAATAAATAATGTGTAAATGTAATGTTTAGTTGTAAATAAATAAAAAAAATGTGTAAA
Source organism: Megaleporinus macrocephalus (assembly GCA_021613375.1). Classification (NCBI taxonomy): domain Eukaryota; kingdom Metazoa; phylum Chordata; class Actinopteri; order Characiformes; family Anostomidae; genus Megaleporinus; species Megaleporinus macrocephalus. The sequence goes on from CM038709.1 coordinate 1,546,128, forward strand.
TGTAATGTTTAGTTGTAAATAAATAAATAATGTGTTAATGTAATGTTTAGTTGTAAATAAATAAAGAGTAAATGTAATATTTAGTTATAAATAAATAAATAATGTGTAAATGTAATGTTTAGTTGTAAATAAATAAATAATGTGTAAATGTAATGTTTAGTTGTAAATAAATAATGTGTAAATGTAATGTTTAGTTGTAAATAAATAAATAATGTGTAAATGTAATGTTTAGTTGTAAATAAATAAATAAATAAATAATGTGTGAATGTTATGTTTAGTTGTAAATAAATAAATAATGTGTAAATGTGATGTTTAGTTATAAATAAATAAATAAATAATGTGTAAATTTAATGTTTAGTTGTAAATAAATAAATAAATAAATAATGTGTAAATGTAATGTTTAGTTGTAAATAAATCAATAAATAATGTGTAAATTTAATGTTTAGTTGTAAATAAATAAATAAATAAATAATGTGTAAATGTAATGTTTAGTTGTAAATAAATAAATAAATAATGTGTAAATTTAATGTTTAGTTGTAAATAAATAAATAAATAATGTGTAAATGTGATGTTTAGTTGTAAATAAATAAATAAATAATGTGTAAATGTAATGTTTAGTTGTAAATAAATAAATAAATAATGTGTAAATTTAATGTTTAGTTGTAAATAAATAAATAAATAAATAATGTGTAAATGTAATGTTTAGTTGTAAATAAATAAATAAATAATGTGTAAATTTAATGTTTAGTTGTAAATAAATAAATAAATAATGTGTAAATGTGATGTTTAGTTGTAAATAAATTAATAAATAATGTGTAAATGTAATGTTTAGTTGTAAATAAATAATGTGTAAATGTAATGTTTAGTTGTAAATAAATAAATAATGTGTAAATTTAATGTTTAGTTGTAAATAAATAAATAAATAAATAATGTGTAAATGTGATGTTTAGTTGTAAATAAATAAATAAATAATGTGTAAATGTAATGTTTAGTTGTAAAGTACTGCGGTACTGATGTAAACGGTAATGACTTTGAATAAATGTACTCTATGATCAGGAGCAATACACCATTCAGTTACTCCCATTTACACACATTAACATGTCACTCCTCACTCAAGGCTGACATGTGCTCCCTTGTGAGTCTTTGTTTCCATGGTTACAACATAAACAAGTGCTACCTTTAAATAGTTCCCTGCAGAAGTCATACACTGTTGCGGTAATGATGATAATGTTGTGGATGATAATATATTGCTCAAAAATATGTATAGGTACAAATATGAAAGTAAACAGTACATTTAGTTTCTTTTTAAGTTTTTATGAAACTCATATTGAGATCTTTTTCATAAATTGATCACTTTCTAGCATTTTATTGGGGACAGAAGTTTTAAAGTCTGGGTTGGGGACAAGGCCAAAGTAGCAAATTATTTGAAAAATGATTGATCTTTTTAGTTTGTTTTGTAATAAAGTAATTTTAACACAAATTTATAACATAGGAATGTAAAAGTTCCCCTAACTGAAGAATCACCCCTATATTATAGCAGAGAGTAGGCAGTAAAGAGTGGAGAGTAGGGAGTAGGGCGTAGGGAGTAGGGAGTAGGGATCGAGGGAGTAGGCGCGATCACTTCTGAATGGAACGCGTTATACTTCGTGACGTGTCAGAGAAACATGTATAACTGTGATCAAAGTACAACACACGCCCGACTGTACATTAAAACCTTAAAGCCGATAATAAGTGTGAGGTTTGAGGACCCGGAGGTCTGGACATGTGTCTCTAACCTACAGGACACAGCTGACTTACAGGAAGTAGCATTAGCATGAAAGCTGTGGTACTAGCAGCAGGGTACGGGACGCGACTGCAGAGGGACATCGAGAATGACCCGACAGGACAGTTCCAGAGTCTGAGAGGAGTCGCCAAACCTCTGCTGCCCATCGGCCGCTGTGTCCTGCTGTCCCACTGGCTCCGCGCGCTCTCCCGGACTGCGTGTGTCGACACGGTGCTGGTTGTTGTGAGTTGACTGGTTTGCTCTGGTAACCCGGTTTAATCACATCTCTTCTAAACACTGATATGTGTACAGAGGTTCTGTTTGAATTTCTCAGTTCCACCTTATTATGGCGCCCACATTTATCTGGATCACTTATGACCCATATGCATGGTTTTGTGTTTGCCCAGCTGTATCTGGGTCCTCGACCTAAATCTGACCTGTATATACCATAAAACCAGAAGAACTAATCTGGCCCACACACTGTGAAGTTAGTACTACTACCAGACCTGGCCCATATACTGGAAACCAAGCACTACTAACAGATATGGCCCAAAGACTGGACCATACACTGTTTAATGAGTACTGCTAACAGATCTGGCCCATGTATCACCCATATACCATGTAAACCGAGTACTACTAACAGATATGGCCCAAATCTAGTCCACACACTGTTAAATGAGTACTACTAACAGATCGGGCCCATTAATCACCCATATATCATGTAAACCAAGTACTACTAACAGATATGGCCCAAATCTAGTCCACACACTGAGTATTGTTAACAAGTGTGACCCAGATCTGGCCCATGTACTGTAAACCAAGTAATACTATAACAGATGTGACCCAAATCTGACCCATATATCATGTAAACCAAGTACTACTAAAAGATATGACCCAAAATCTAGTCCACACACTGTTAAATGATTATTGTTTACAGATGTGACCCAGATCTGACCCATATATCACATAAACTAAGTACTACTAAAAGATTACCAAAATCCACCCCATATACTGTAAACCAAGCACCACTAACAGATTTGGCCCAGATCTAGGCCTCACACTGTTAAATGAGTACTGCTAACAGATGTGATGCAGATCTGGCCCATGCCCTATAAAATGAGAACAGATGGGTCTCATAATCAATTAAACACATGGACATCTGTCTAGACAGCACACAGCATTTGCGGATAAAAGCCAGAAGTGGCCCAACACCATCTGGGGTGGCACTTATGAAATGCCAGAGCTGGGCCAAAAGTACTGAGGCGTAAGTTAACTGAGCACAAGTCTGCTGAACATGATTGTGCTGTTGCCCTCTTACCTGAACCACAAAATTCACGCCAGAATTTGGACTTGAAACCTACACAGCTGTCCGGCCCCTGGACCTATTCTGACCCATGTGCCTGATATCTGCCCGAAACTCAACCAACACTCGCAGGTGAAAGCCAGAAATTGGCCCAACCCAAGCCAACGGTATTGATTTGAACTGTTCTTGTGCTCCACAGACTAACGCCCTTCACCATGAAGCATTCCAGAAATGGGCAGAGGAGTTCCCCAATGTTAAAATACTGAACGATGGCACATGGAAGAACGAGGTACAGTCACAGCTTTAAAGAGCCCATATGCTTAGGGTTAAAGGTGCAATATGTGACTGTGACCTAGACCCATGTTTTCTTTTCTCTCGCTTGTTGTTATTGTAGCTAACAAGAAATAAAAGGTTATTTAAACCAATAAGCTTAAAAAAATTTACATTTTTACCAGAACTGTACTTACTGCACCTTTAATTGCAAGCCTGTCTATTATAAGTTGTTCACTGCTGGGTCACAAGTAAAGACAGACACATTATATGCATGATTTCATGGCAAAAGACCCCCACCCCCACCCCCCTTTCCACAGGAGCGCCTTGGTGCGGTGGCTTGTCTTCAGCTGGCAGTCAAGCACTTTGGACTGGATGATGATGTCATAGTGATTGGAGGGTACGTCTTTTGGAGTCTCCTCTAAAACCTCTACTGTAAATACTAGAGATGGACCGATCAGCGTTTTTGAGGCCGATTCCGATCGCTGATCACCTCTCAGCGCGATCGGCCGATAGCTGATACTGATAGAGGGCGGGGCTACATGCCACAGCAGGGCTACATGTAGTTATTAGAGTAAGCAAGTCATGAAACCTGGTCTAAACTGGTTTATTATCATTTTTAAGGAGCTCATATGAAACAGTATAATATTTTAACTAAATTAGAAGTTGGTCTAAATTAGAAGTTGGTCTAAATTAGAAGTTGGTCTATGTGGAGTAAACCGCTTGATAAGCTCCAGAAGAGCCACATCTGAAAAGTATCTCTACTAGGAACAGCAGAGCGTGGATCCAGGTGGAATATTAAGCAGCAGAATGAACGTCTTCTACAGCCGAGAAGAGCTGCTTATCTAGAACTATAAACTCAATCACTCTGGCTGTGGTTCTTTAGCTCTCTGGCTGTTTCTGCTGCTGTTCTGTTGGTACCGGTCAGATCTGGTCTGTAGGTGTTCTGGGTTATTAGTTTTGTGTTAGCTGTGTGTTCTAGCTCTGCTGTTTACTGATACTCACTGTGTTCAGCTGTGTGGTGTCTCTGAAGTGTGTATCAGATTAGTAGTTAAATGTCTTTGTCTTGGTTCCCCCGCGAGAGACGCTGACTTTACTAATTTTACAGATGTTATAAACTGCCCTAGATGAGTCGCTGCTTTAGTCAGTCTGTGGAAAATGAAAGGTTGTGTATTTCCACCTAGTGGTTCAGATAGGAATTGCAGGGAGCTGGCCAGAGGGGGTTTCACGCACTGGATGAAATGTTAGCTGTAAATACAGAAATTAGGCTCATTTGTTTAACGCCATCGATCGGCTCTCGGGATCGGCTAAATTGGAGAAATATCGGCCGATCACATATTTTGATTAAAAAGCAGCCGATACCGATACATAGCCGATTGATCATTCCATCTCTAGTAAATACTTGTCTGAGGCGAGCAGAGCAGTTTAAACACGCACTCACAAGTGAAAGCATTTGTTGCCCTACCAAAGAAGAAGTACTTACATATAGAGTAACGTATAGAACCGCAGTGGAACGTCTTAGTACGTCCAGCATCGGTCAGCGTACTACTGCAGTGCAAAGAAAAATAAGTATCTCCAAAACAGTAGCTTTACAGGCGAAGACAAAAACAATTGTTGACTTTCAATGCAAGTTAATGTGAAGAGGTTTTATTTCAAATGATTTTGGAGCATTTCTATTGGTCCATCAGGAAACTTTCACAAGATACATAAAGAACAGCTGTCGCATTCAAATGATAGAAAAATATCAAACATGGAGATCAGATGGAGTCGCAAAGTAGTCTAGATGTGGTCACCAACAAAAAATAAATAAATAAATACACTACCAGGCAAAAGTTTGGGGACCCCTACCCAGACTGTTCTTATTTGTACTATTTAATAGTAATATTTATGAATCACTGTGAAGAGATCAATACGTCTTCACACACTGTCCACTGTATCAGCTCCACTGACCATACAGGACCTCTACTCACTGTCCACTGTATCAGCTCCACTGACCATACAGGACCTCCACTCACTGTCCACTGTATCAGCTCCACTGACCATACAGGACCTACACTCACTGTCCACTGTATCAGCTACACTGACCATACAGGACCTCCACTCACTGTCCACTGTATCAGCTCCACTGACCATACAGGACCTACACTCACTGTCCACTGTATCAGCTCCACTGACCATACAGGAGCTCCACTCACTGTCCACTGTATCAGCTCCACTGACCATACAGGACCTCCACTCACTGTCCACTGTATCAGCTCCACTGACCATACAGGACCTCCACTCACTGTCCACTGTATCAGCTCCACTGACCATACAGGACCTACACTCACTGTCCACTGTATCAGCTCCACTGACCATACAGGACCTCCACTCACTGTCCACTGTATCAGCTCCACTGACCATACAGGACCTACACTCACTGTCCACTGTATCAGCTCCACTGACCATACAGGAGCTCCACTTTCAGACTGTAGTTCATCTGATTCTCTGTATACTTTATTACTCTGTTCTTTAATGAGGACCACCACAGGACCACCACAGAGCAGATGCTATTAGGGAGACTGGTCACTCTTGGCACTGCAGTGACACTGACATGCTGGTGTGAGTGGATCAGACACAGCAGTGCTGCTGCTGGAGTGTTTAAACACTGTGTCCACTCACTGTCCACTCTATTAGACACTCCTACTACTTGCTGGTCCACCTTGTAGATGTAAAGTCAGAGACAGTAGCTCATCTGCTGCTGCACAGTTTGTGTTCCTCTAGTTCTTCATCAGTGGACACAGGACGCCGCCCACAGGACACTGCTGTCTGGATAGTTTTGGTTGGTGGACGATTCTCAGTCCAGCAGTGACACTGAGGAGGTGTTTAAACACTCCAGCAGCATTGCTGTGTCTGATTCACTCACACCAGCACAACACATATCAACACACCGCCACGTCAGTGTCACTGCAGTGTTAAAAATGATCCACCTCCCTAATAGTATCTGCTCTGTGGTGGTCCTGTGGGGGTCCTGATCATTAAAGAACAGAGTAATAAAGTATACAGAGAATCAGATGAACTACAGTCTGAAAGTGGAGCTCCTGTATGGTCAGTGGAGCTGATACAGTGGACAGTGAGTGGAGGTCCTGTATGGTCAGTGGAGCTGATACAGTGGACAGTGAGTGGAGGTCCTGTATGGTCAGTGGAGCTGATACAGTGGACAGTGAGTGGAGGTCCTGTATGGTCAGTGGAGCTGATACAGTGGACAGTGAGTGGAGGTCCTGTATGGTCAGTGGAGCTGATACAGTGGACAGTGAGTGGAGGTCCTGTATGGTCAGTGTAGCTGATACAGTGGACAGTGAGTGGAGGTCCTGTATGGTCAGTGGAGCTGATACAGTGGTCAGTGTGTGTATATATAAGGAGGTGGTTTTAATGTTATGGCTGATCAGTGTGTGTATATATATATAAGGAGGTGGTTTTAATGTTATGGCTGATCAGTGTGTATATATAAGGAGGTGGTTTTAATGTTATGGCTGATCAGTGTGTATATATAAGGAGGTGGTTTTAATGTTATGGCTGATCAGTGTGTATATATAAGGAGGTGGTTTTAATGTTATGGCTGATCAGTGTGTATATATAAGGAGGTGGTTTTAATGTTATGGCTGGTCAGTGTGTGTATATATAAGGAGTTGCTCAGTTTATATATATAAGGTGACTTTTAACTACAGTCTCTTCTTTTTCACAGAGACACACTATTCAAAGAGGATTTCAGTCTGAGGGCTTTTACAGAGCGCTTTGCTGAGCTGCAGAAGAAGGACAACCACAGCAACCTGGTTCTGACCTATCAGTGCAAGGATGAGGGTGAGCATGGCGATGACCACTGCCTGTCAAACGTTAGGTCTTGATTTATTACTTGTTTTCAGGCAACACGTAAATGTCCACAGTTGCTTTTCCTTTACATATAACAGCAAATATGTTCCAGTGTTGACATCAGAAGGGCATCACATCTGTGGCCCTTCAAAATAGGGCTCTAACAAACACTGTGAATCTTCTCTGAGCTACAGCTCGACATCATCTGAGTACAGATTCAGACACAAACAACCTCTAAATCAGTCTCGAAGTCAGTAAACAAGGCTTTTAATGAATAGCGGGACTTTGACGGTGGTGGTCTGACGTCTTGCGTCACAGGACGATGGTAAGATGGCAAACGTAGTACGTCCGAGATTGTCCGGCTACTAAAACTCGCCTACTGAACTTGCCTACTAGTCTGCTGTACGTACAGGCTCTAATCTAGTACCTACTGACTAGTAGGGGTGTAAAAAAATATCGAAATATTGAATATCGGGATATTATGTTTAGTGATACTGTATTGATTCTCAACAACACAGTATCGATACACAGATTCCTGGCAGACAGTGAATCATTGTGTGTTGTGTTTAAACGTCTGACCACTAGATGGCAGTGTTGTTATCCTTGTTCAGCTCCACTCCAACATTGACAAGCAGCACAAGGGCGCAATACTATTGTAAGCCTTGATAAACCTGTTCAAACATTGGTGTTTTTTAATAGTAGGATTTGAAAAATCACAATATAAATCACTTTGCCTGCAGTATCGCAATATATCGCAATATACTGAATCGTGAGCGCTGTATCACAATACGTATTGTATCGCCAGGTTCTTGCCAACACACAGCCCTACTGGTTAGTAGGCGAATTCGGATGCACCTAGTGTCACATAGTGCAGCATTAAAATATGCCCACTGGTTAATAATTATGTGGGGCCCTTGCTTTCTCAGAAACCTCCAAGTATGGCATCCTGGAGGTGGACTCAGACCTCAGAGTGCAGTGTATGAAAGAGAAACCCCTTCAAACCGAGACAGTCTCACGCAGTGCTGTACGTATACACCCCCCACCCCATCACAGGCACTTCTCTTGACGTAATGAAATACCTTCACACTTGAGCTTGACCATGTTTTTTTGCAGTGTCCTTGTTTCTACCTGTTTTCAAGGACAACGCTTCCTCTCCTGGACGCCTTCCTGAAGGAGAAGGAGGTACTGGAGTTTTATCCTTTGTAGCAGGTGCTCTTGACTGACCTTAGACCAGTCCAGTTGCTTTGGGTTGCTGATGGATAACGTAGCCGTCTCAAACCTCTGCTCCAACACTGGATGCCTTGTATTGCATTTTCCAACATGCAGTTCTTTGGGATGAGCTGTGTTTCTGCACTGATTACTAATAATAAAAGTGGTCTGATCGTTATTCAAGTCACAAGAAGAAAGAAAAAGGTTCCAGGTAACGTTTCCTATGAATCCAGTATTGGCAGTGCTCGGTATATACATTTATAATGCATTATATAGTATGCATAATGCCTTATAATGTCTGGCATAGGCCTATAATTGATGAGAACTATCTGTAAAGCACTTGGAGCTGCCACTGGCATGAAAAGTGCTGTATAAATAAAGATTATTGTCATTATTATCATTATAGTTATTATAAAATTGCTTATAAGTAGTATAACTTTACCCTTTCTACATGTTATGTTAGTCATATTCCAAAATGGATTAAATAAATTTTTTCCCTCAAAATTCTACACACAATACCCCAAAATGGCAATGTATTAAAAATAAAAAACAAAACAATCACATGTATATAAGCGTCACATCCTTGGCTCAATACTTTGTTGAAGCACCATTGGCAGCAATACCAGCCTCAAGTCTTTTTGAGTATGACGCTACGAGCTTTGCACACCCATCGTTGGGCCGTTTCTCCCGTTCTTCTCTGCAGAACCTCACAAGCTCCACCAGGTTGGATGGGAAGTGTAGGTGTAGAGCCAGTTCATCTCAGATCTCTCCAGAGATGTTCAGTTGGGTTCAAAGTCTGGGCTCTGGCTGGGCCACATTCACAGAGTCGTCCCGAAGCCACTCCTTCGGCTGTGTGCTTAGGGTCACTGACCTGTTGGAAGATGATGATACCTCTCGGAGGTCCAGAGCGCTCTGGAACAGGTTTTCTTCAAAGAATTACAACCTCTTTTTTAAATAAATTAGCGAAAACTTCAAGCAAACTTGTTCCACTTTACTATTATGGGGTGTATTGTTAGAGGGAATAAATGAATTAAAATTAATTTTGGATTAAGACTGTGATATAACTAAATGTGGAGAGAGTGAAGCGCTGTGAATGCTCTTAGAATGCTCTGTAAGATCCGCTGTGCTCGGTAAGTTTAGCAGTGTTTTAAGATCCATTATGTTTTGTAACTGAACAGATATTATAATACATGATGGAATCTGACTGTATTAAGTCATATACTCTAACTAGCAGTTATAATAACTAAGAGCAATTATACCTGCTTATGTCTGATATTTAAAACTCATATGTATGCCATATAACACCTTATTAATGCTTCTATATAGCATTATGAATACAGAGAGTATTCATAGTATGTCCCAACCTCAACCGGAATGCTGGGGCATGACCGGAAGAGGGCTGTGCAGGCATCCCAGAAATATTAACGAACTGGAACACATTTGCAAAATTCCTTCTCAATGTTGTGCAGATGTTACAGCTACAGCTGTTTACAGCTACTGGAAACATGTGGGTCGTACAGAGTACCGAGTTACACTGCTGCCCTCCATGCTGTAGACTGGGGCTCAGTTCCCCACCTGGGTACACTATACCAATAAGAGTCCTTAGGTAAGACTCCTAAACACTACCTTCACCTACCTGTGTACAGGTAAACTGTAACACTACCTTCACCTACCTGTGTACAGGTCAACTGTAACACTACCTTCACCTACCTGTGTACAGGTCAACTGTAACACTACCTTCACCTACCTGTGTACAGAAACTGTAACACTACCTTCACCTACCTGTGTACAGGTAACCTGTAACACTACCTTCACCTACCCGTGTACAGGTAACCTGTAACACTACCTTTACCTACCTGTGTACAGGTAAACTATAACACTATCTTCACCTACCTGTGTACAGGTAAACTATAACACTACCTTCACCTACCTGTGTACAGGTAAACTCTAACACTACCTTCACCTACCTGTGTACAGGTAAACTGTAACACTACCTTCACCTACCCGTGTACAGGTAAACTGTAACACTACCTTCACCTACCTGTGTACAGGTAAACTGTAACACTATCCTCACCTACCTGTGTACAGGTAAACTGTAACACTACCTTCACCTACCTGTGTACAGGTAAACTGTAACACTACCTTCACCTACCTGTGTACAGGTAAACTGTAACACTACCTTCACCTACCTGTGTACAGGTAAACTGTAACACTATCCTCACCTACCTGTGTACAGGTAAACTGTAACACTACCTTCACCTACCTGTGTACAGGTAAACTGTAACACTACCTTCACCTACCTGTGTACAGATAAACTGAAACACTACCTTCACCTACCTGTGTACAGGTAAACTGTAGATTTAAGGGTTTAATGACTGGTTCTAGCCTGCACTGTGGATGTTACCCAATGAAGGATGATAGAAGTAGAACAGTGTGTGTTATTGGTTTAGTTAGATGGTGTTTATCTATAATTGTGATATATCCTATTATCAGACCACATTTTATTAGTAATCATGTCGTCTTTAATGTTTCCTTTAAACTAATTCAGTGAAAGTTCTTAACTTAAAGACTTATTTCTAATTATACACACGGACTCTCACACAGACAGGGCCGATCGAAGCAAGGGACGCCCCAGGAACCTTTCTGTCCTGGCTCATATTACGGTAACACATAATCTCTTGCTTTAATTCAGTATTTTTAATATGATGTGCATATCAATACACAAGGTTATGCTTCTGCCTGTGCTTTTCAGGAGGGCTGTGTATGTCTACAAGATCTCGGGACGCTTCGATGTGGGAAACCTCCCGTCTTACACAGAATGTGACACATACTTCAAAGAACAACTTAAAAACCCAGAGCTTTATTTAATATAGGACTCACATGGATCAAAGCACAGTGGTGCGTTATTGTGAACTGTATTGATGAGCTGATTTGAAGAGACGTCCCAGTAATTGTTGACATATCACCGTTTGTGTAAGAATATTAATAATAAACCACATGTTAAAAAAGCTTGTGCTAACTTGTGACCAGTCTCTTGCACTTATCTGAGGCCTTTTCACGACTGTTCTCCAGTTTGGCTATTCGGGAGCCAAACTGCATCGCTCTCTTGGGCAGTACGGCCGAGGGTCCCAGGCCCAGCTCCACAGCAGCCAGCCTCAGCAGCAGCTTCTCTCCGATACCCCTGGGCAGAGACAGGTCGGCCTTCTGCTGCACCGGCAGGCTGTTCAGGAAGCTCACCACGTCCTCGTCCAAGTAGGGAAATCTGGACCCAGACAATTATTTGATGTGTCAATCAGACATAACATTAAAACCACCTCCTTATATCTAAACACACTATATCAGCTCCACTGTCCATACAGGAGCTCCACTAACAGACTGTAGTTCATCTGATTCTCTGTATACTTTATTACTCTGTTCTTTAATGATCAGGACCCCCACAGGACCACCACAGAGCAGATACTATTAGGGAGGTGGACCATTCTCAGCACTGCAGTGACACTGACATGGTGGTGGTGTGTTAGTGTGTGTTGTGCTGGTGTGAGTGGATCAGACACAGCAGTGCTGCTGCTGGAGTGTTTAAACACTGTGTCCACTCACTGTCCACTCTATTAGACACTCCTACTACTTGCTGGTCCACCTTGTAGCTGTAAAGTCAGGGCGTGTTCACACCTGTAGTTGGTTTCACTGGTCCAGATCAGTTAATGAGCTTGTTTACTTGCATTTCCTCCTCGGTTAAGTTTGACCATGTGAGCACGTCGTCTCCTCTGATTGGTCAGAGCTATCTGGCGTGCAAGCTAGAAAGTAAACACAGGGAGAAGATCCGGTTTTCCCAAACTACTGGACATTTCTTGTAGAGCGTATCACGGAGCAGCGGCAGAGACAGTATCTGTTCATAGCTGTAATAATAATCTGATAATAAACCAAACTACAGTCCACCTGCAGACCACCCAGCTCACTCCAAACATCAAGTAGACAACGTCCCTCACTGCTAGTCCAAGAGAGACCTCGCTTCATTGTCCTCGCCCTGTTAGCTGCTACAGTTCTCTAGTTCTCTGTTTACGCCATCTGCCGCATCCCATAATGCAAAGCACACCTGGCTGCAGGAGATGTTCAGATCAAACTTGTGGAGGACACCTAATACTTGGGTCGGATCGAGGTCGGATCATGTTCTCACCACAAACAAACCACTCCGGAGTTCGTTTGGAACCAGACCGAGACCACCTCCACTCAAGGGTCTCGGTGCGGTTGTTTTGGTCCACACCCGAGTGCGATTACTGTTTACACACCTGCCAAAACGAACCACACCAAACGAACCAGAGTCTGTTTTTAACCAGACTAACTAGTGCTGGTGTGAAAACACCCTCAGAGACAGTAGCTCATCTGCTGCTGCACAGTTTGTGTTCCTCTAGTTCTTCATCAGTGGACACAGGACGCTGCCCACAGGACACTGCTGTCTGGATAGTTGTGGTTGGTGGACGATTCTCAGTCGATCTACTCATACCAGCGCAACACAGGCTAACAAACCTGTTGCAGAGAATGATCCCCGTCCTTAATAATAATATATGATGGTCCTGTGGGAGGTCCTGACCATTAAAGAACATGCAATGACAACTAGTATAGATACAAAGAGCTGTACTTAATGATATGGTCAGTCAACCCTCCCACCAATACTGTACGAAGAGAGAGAACCAGTGTAGTTTAGGTCACAGATAGTGATGGTGTTACTGGTTACCTGGCCTCTTTTCCATGATCACCAATGATGCGGTCGTCTCGGCCGAGATTCCTGGAGGATATTCTGCCCAGTTCCATGGCCAACTCTCTGACCAGGCCCTCGAGACCTGAGGTCTTGAACCGCACTCTGTGTCTGGAATAACCGGCCAGCTGCTCGTCCGCTCCAATGCCCGTCAGAACCACCTGCCGGGACACCCAACGGACAGTCCAGATCAGCTCCAGCCAGACTACTGAGAGAAATCATTCTTGTTTTTGTGGAGTCTTAACAAAAGGACTTTTGTTATTACCATCTCATACAACACTCTCTCTCTCTCCAGAGAGTTCACCCCCCCATCCTTTGTTTGTACTGCAATGACCCTTTGTCTCCTGCCTTTAAGGTGATACCAATCACCCCACCCATCTACTCTTTATCTCCATTTGGTCTCATCTTCATCCCATTTAGCCTCTCCGTCTATGCTGAAGAACTCCTGACCTCTGATTCCTGAAGGCCGAATTTTTTAACACTACGTAAACACTAAAGCTTTCCTGCATCCAGAGTGTCGTGAAACATAAAAGCTTCAAGTCGTACGAATACCTTGGCTGTTGAAGTGTGCTGCCTCTGTTTGTCTGCCTCCGATATGACGCCAGTTCCTCTAGCCGCGAACCACACGGCGCATCCGATGCTGTCATCCAGAACCGTGTCTAAAGGATGCACCAAGTGACGGATGCGCTCTTCCCGCATCTCCTTGAGCTCCTCTTGCGTCACGTTGACCTCGACAAAGTTCCACTTTCGTCCAGGACTGAGACGTTCGAGCTCCTGTAGACCAGCTCGGCCGGTGATCCTATCTGGGACATCGAAGCAGTTCGGCTTGATGTGATCTGATTGTGCTGTGTCGGCATTCGAGTGCTGCTTTTTGATGTTTTGGCTCTTCTTTCTGGATCCATGGTTCATCTTGGATTCCTGAAGTTTAAAAGCAACATTGAGAAGATCAATCGGTCTGTCCGGAGGGATGTGGCGGTCAGCGAGAACAGCCAGGATCATGGAATCAATTCCTCCAGAAAATAGGACGGCAACCTGTGCCTCATCATCATTGGTGTTCTCCATCAGCGTAGGCTGAAGAGGCAAGCACTGCACTCTCCTGCGGACTGCTTCGCTGAGCACGTCTATAAGATTGCCAACCATTTCCCTCTTTTCTGAGCTTTTCATAAACTCCTTCAGGTCTTCCGGACAAGTCTGAGAAGAACTCTGATGTGGTTCATCATTGGGTGCGAGTGCAGTTATGGATGTGTTCATTGGAGGAACAGGAGACGTCAGGACAAGTCCAGACTCATTCATGACCAAGGAGACAGAACTGGGCAGACCTTCACAGGTGAAGTCATTTGGTGGATCATCTCCGAGGTGAACCCATGGATAGAGCTCAAGTTTCAAACTCCCCTCATATGCACAGTCCTTCAAATCCAACCTGTAAACACCGACTGCTGGTACCTCCTTCCAATGGGATGAATCAGGATCTGGCAAGTGAGAACATACTGAGGTCAGCCTAAGAGAGCTTTCTTCTGACCCACAGCTCCAGAGCAGACTCCGTCTCCCAAAGAAATCCCTACCGAACCAAATGCAGTGTTCAACTTTCCTGTAATGAATGAAGGCCCAGGGTCCCTTAACCTGAGAGAGAACAGATAACACGTCTGAAGGGCTTCTGCACTCGGACAGATGGCGGAGAACCACGCTGGTGTCGTTTTCATCAGCGCCCACCGTTAAACCGCCGAACACCTCACCGTTCCAGAGAAGAACATTCCCGGCGTCATCCTGAAGAGGCTGGGGAGTCAAGACTCCCCTCATGTGAAGTACGTGGCCAGAAAACAGGCAACTGTAACTTGGATCCGAGACCGTTTCGGTGATATCCTGGCTACAGTCGGGCCCCCTGTTACAAAGCTTTTCACGGACATGATTCTGGAGCGCACATGGAGACACAGTCAAATTCACCACACAGCAGATCCCACACATGTTCCCTAGAAAGCAGCTCTCGGGCACAGCTTCACATATCTTGATATTCCTTCTTCATCTGGTCCAGATCTCCTGCAGGGAGAAAATCAATTTTAGCTCTGGGACCTCATTAATGAGGCCTGGGCAACACTGAGGATTTATATATCCCTTATTAAAAACAAATCTGGATAATCTGTCATACTCTTTCCACTCACATCTACAAATACATCATCCTGAAGTACAGTGGTAAGAAAAAGTATGTGAACACTTTGAGATGACCTGGTTTTCTGCATTCATTAGATGTGAGACAGGCATTAATACAGTGAGGGCAGCCCTCATTTTTAATGTAGCCAAGCATTTACATGGACAGGGATTGACATAAAAAAAATCTAAGCAAAATTTAATCATTATAAATTAAAACAACTGAGAACAAAGTAACTAATAAACATTAAACAAAAATTTTAAAATAACAGTGAACATAAAAGTATAAATAATAAGAGAGTAAAAATAATTTAAAAAAGTAAAATAGTTCAAGAAATTTAAGAGAAAAAAACAAGATGTTATAGTAGTAATAATAAAAAAATAAAAATAAAATAAAAAATACAAAACTAATTTAACTAAATAAAATAATAAAAGAAATAAAATAATAAAGAAAAATAAAACAATACAAAAAAAATAAGTATAAGTAAGATTAAGTAAAACAGGTACAGGCTGTCTGAAGGTGGTTTGATAATAAAAGTTTTAAATGATTGCGTGACACTAGTGAGCTGAGTTTTAGTGTTTCCTGTAGTAGAGTCCAGATTGCTGGTGCACTGTAGCTAAAAGCAGATTTTCCCAGTTCAGGTAAAACTCTTGATACCTGGCAGCTGATCCAACCACTAACAGCGCGTGATGACTGTATACTGTTGTATGACTTTTCTCTGGACTGCAGTGTGTCTGAAAAGGATTTAGTGTTTTCAAATATTGTTGTGACGTGACACGACTGGTCACTGCAGTTGGGGGTCATCACGCCCCCACTGTCTTCAGCCTATCAGTCTGTTCGATTTCAGGACATGTCATAAAACTCTGAAGCAGCAGACACTGCAGCCTTGACATCATTTATATCAGATTACATCGCTCAGTGGTCCTATCGCCCAGCCCTACATTACACCAAACCTGTACGAGAATGAAAGTCTTACTTTTGCAGGAGCTCAGTGTCTCGCTTTTGTCCGTGAGGAAGAATATGTTGCTGTTGGGCTGCTGGATGTAAACTTTCTGGAAGAAACAGTGAAACACTTGTGACAATAACACGTATGGATTTGTGCGTCCAGACATTACTGACCTATCCATATGGTTCTTGACTTTGTTTACAGCTTAACCATTTGGCAATAACCTGGCGATACAGCAGTCACAATTCAATATATTGCGAGCACAGTGATTATATGGGATTTTTAAAATTATACTATTAAAACACACCACTATATGAACAGGTTTGCCAACGCTTACAATAGCATTGCGCCCTTGTCCTGCTTGTTAATGTTGGAGTAGAGCTGAAAATAGATTAAAACACTGCCATCTAGTGGTCAGTGGTTTAAACACAACACATCTGTGCATGTAAACTGTTAATAATCTATACTTGGTTTAAGAATCGATACAGTATGACTAAACATATCACAACACTCAATATTTTCTCACACCCCTATTACCTATGCACAAAATCTGAAAAATCACTGGACTTTCCCTTTAAAAGATCATGTACGTGTGCTCATAAGTGTGTCTGCTGAGGTCCTTACCCTGTTCTTCTTCAGATTTGACAGTTCATCAACCAAAACCTTCTGCTCCTTGATCTGTGGAACAAAATCACATTGTGTTAAAGATGTCAGTTGATACACTATATGTCCAAAAGTATCTAGACAGCCCCTCTAACGGATGGGAGTTCAGACACTTTAATGTGCATCTATTATTGGTGTTCAGTTGTACATACACAGCTTGTAAGGTTTTCATAGAGAAGCACCCTCACTGCATAGGATGGTCTAGAACCTAAGGTCACCACATCCAATGCTCAGTGTCAGTTAGATGGGTATAAAGGTCAGATCTTGTCACAAATATCCTTGTTTGTATACGTTTTCCCAAATCGTACATTCCCAGTTCTCCAGATCAATCAATCAATCAACCTTTATTTTCACTCAGGAGTACATTGAGGGAGACCCCCATTTACAATGTGGTCGAGCATTACAATTATTAAACAATAAAGGATTGAAAATAAATTAAAATAAATTTTAATAAGTACTTAAAATTTAAAAGAAACATGAACAGAGAAAAAAATAAGTAAGATAAATCATAAAAAAAACATAAAACTGAGTATAAAAGCTATAGGAACCTGAAGGGTGATCCAATCACTGGAGCGAGTAATTTGTACTATTTGTACTATTGTTGTGAGATACGATGGCATACGGCCAGAAAGTGCTTTAAAAATGGTTCTTCAAGGGTTCCATAGTTAAGAAAAAATGGTTTTTTATAATCACTCAAAGAACCCTTTGCATGTGTAAAGTGTTCTTTGCATCATGAAATGGTTCTTCAGATAAATGGAAAATGTGCTTCATATATTCTATTTTTAACAATAGAAGAACTGTATATAGAACTACAATACATCTCTCTCTATCTATCATTTTATATATATATATATATATGTGTGTGTGTGTGTGTGTGTGTGTGTGTGTGTGTGTGAATTCTATATGGAACCCTTTTCTTTACTAAGGAACCCTTGAACCCTGGTTTTTGTTGTGACTAAGTGTGTATGATATGCATGCTAATGCTAAGGTCACCGTGTCCAGTTCTAAGTGTCAGATAGGGTTCAAAGAGGGGTACAAAGCCCCCCCAGTACTGGGCTGTAGGCAGGGTGGGGTGATTCAAAGTGGGATCCAGTGGAGTGAATCCACGTGGCTGTATTTGGCTTCGTATTTGCCACCTTCTTGTTCGAATTTTTCAGTTCCACCTTAAAATGGTTTAACATTTACATTCTGGCACCTTAATGTACCTTAACTAATGCACCCTTTAAGGTGGAACGTAAAGAATCGAACAATAAGATGGAGAATTGGAAGCTTGGAAGCCAGAGTTTAACTGCTAACACAATTTAAGGTGGAACGGAAAACAAATTAAACAAGATGCCGAATCAGAAGTTGATTGTCACCGCCAGCATGTAACTGTGGGCAGTATTTAAGGTGGAACTGGAAGACGGTTGCGAACTGGAAGCTTAATGTAAGCCCCAGTATGAAACTGCGGCACCATTTAAGGTGGAAGGGAAAGGTTCGAACAAGAAGTTGGAGAACTGGAAGTTGAATGTCAGCGCCAGGATGTAACTTTTTAAGGTGTATTTAAGGTGGAACTGGAAAATTCGAACTTAACGCTGATTACCATTTAACTTCTTGATTTGTAAAATCTACCCAAAAGACTAGAGACTGTAACTGCAACAAAGTTAGAGGACAGACATCCTATTTAAACCCCTGATAGCAGAAGAAACCTAGTATATGCAGGTGTCCACATACTTCTGGACACATAACGTGAGGTAAATGTGTGACTTAACTGGGCTAGCTAACACCAACAGCCTTAATTCACTCGTTTATTCGTTTACCAACCTTTATATTCAGCTCCTCTTTAGTTGGGCGCTCTTCTTGAGCCAACAGGTCCGTCTGCTCGCTGCTTTTAACAGACATTTTATGAGAGAACTTGTAAAAAAGGTTTAAAATAGCATTAGCCACATGCTGGAACAGCTCCCGTCGCTTTACATTGACGTGCTTGTTTACCTCATATAAGTCAGCAGTGCTGTGTTCACAGCGGCCTCTGGTGGTCGGAGCGGGTACTGAAGCTGGAATAACTGAATGCTTTACATGTTAATACACTGATTATGTCTCTCTCAACTACATTTTCCCAAATAGTACATTCCTAATTCTCCACACTTAAAAAGATGCTTCTTTAAGGGTTCCCTAGTTAGGTGAATGGTTCTATGTAATCATGGTTCCGTAACCCTGCTATTATGTTATAGGTCAATTTAACCCGTCTCCACTTTGAATAGTTTGAAATATTGTTTGAAAACAAAAAGTTTATTATATAGTTATTAAAATTGTAAATATACAAGATGTCCTTATAATTTATATTTCTAAATGTTTAGAGAGTTTATAATTAAGTTTTATTGCTTTGACTCGACCCTTTGCTTGTTTTTCAGTGTACTTAAACCGTGCGGGTCAATTTGATATGTAACTTTATGAATGTAATATTTTTTTAACACAATAGGAGGGTTAAAGAACCTTTGCATGAGTGTCTTTGCATCATGAAGTGGTTCTTTGCATTAATGTAAAATGTTCTATATATTGATGCAAAATTTTGAATTCTGTCAAATCTATATATACTATAAATTTGAAGATTTGAAGATAAAAAAATGAAAAATCATAAGATAAAAAGTTAAATTGTCTTGCATTTAAAAACATAAATCACTATATTTATTTTTTACCCACCATATATATATATATTACTTGATTAGAAGTAGAAATGTTCTATATATTGATGCAAAATTTAGAATTCTGTCAAATCTATGGGAGAAAACAATATAACCTTAACTGCATGTATTCAGTTAAAAAGCTCAATTCAAGGAGCCCAGAATATATATATATATATATATATATATATATATATATATATATATATATATATATATATATATATATATATATATAGTGCATTCGAAGATTTAAAAAAAAGAAAAATCATAAGATAAAACATTAAATTGTCTTTGCATTTAAAAAACATAAATCACTGCTGTCTGTTTTATTTATATTTTACCCACCATATAACATATATATTATATATATATATATATATATATATATATATATATATATATATATATATATATATATATATATATATTACATGAGTAAGAGTAGAAATGTTCTATCTGTAAATGTAAATATAAATGATCTTTATATCTTAAACGCCCCCGTGTGGCCAGAGAGAGGCATTACAAATTTCAAGCATGTTTTCCAGAACACTTGCTCAATTTTCTGACCCATCTGACCCAGTTTCTCAGACTCCTGCAGCTCATATCTGTTATGTGTTTGTAAATGAAGCAAACAGTACATACCTTTGACACTCACCGCATCAGCATCCGACTTCATAGACATCTTCTTTACCAAATCAACTCTCCAGAATGTACCGCTTAGTTTCCAAATTAGACCCAGTTACTCTTTGTACCGTCAAGCAAACAGAAGCCAAAAGAAGACGAACCGCTGCTGCTGCCTTCTGGACACTCAGTAGGAACATCAATCTACACCTCATTCAACACGCAGTGGACACTACACTGACCGAATGGTTCCAGAGAGCTACATAGCCTACACTACTGTGTAAAAGTCTTGAGCTGAAAGTGTTTATCTGATCAATAAGTGTATGTTCACCAGTAAGAACAGCAGATCTGATTAGAACAGATGTAAATAATCATACATACAATACAAAGTAACATGAATATGTTATTGTGAGAGAAGTAGATCAGATCTTGATCCAGTTTGAAGAACAAAGTTAGGTTCCAGATTTCTCCTGGACGCCCCAGACATTGTATGAATGTGTTCAGTTCCTTCAGCAGCATTTGTTTTTGTGTGTTTGTATTTGAAGGGTATATTGACACCCACACTAGAGGAGAAATCCTTTGAAGTTAGAAGTTTAAATTCCCCTGGACTGACTTAGATGTGTAATTTTAACATTATTTAAAATGTGTTTATTCATTGAGTGTTGGAGAAATCTAAAGCCTATTCTCTTTAGTCTAGGTTGTTTAGAGAGATTGGATGAGTTAATTCAACAAAAACAATTATTTGGTGTGTATATATATATATATATATATATATATATATATATATATATATATATATATATATATATATATATATATATATATATATACACACTGGATTAAATATAACAATGCAAAAAATTAGATCTCAATAAAAAAAAAATTAAAGTATTTCTGTAATTATCAAGTCTTAACAATTTCCCTTCTCTAAGTGCACTCAGTCCCTACCACCCTGTCCCACTACAACATCTCTGTCCCTGATCCTAGAGGTGAAGAGGTATCCCATAGCTGAAGATGGGTCTGTTGTGATGAACCAATAAAATCTGAGACAAATAATCTCTGTTAAAGAGATTATTGCAATATAATGTCTGTGTATCAAAATCTTTGAATAACAAAAGGCTGACCCCTCCTACTCAGCAGGATCTGTTAACGCACACAAGCCATGAAATTAAAGCAGGCGCATGTGGGTACAGCCTATTTCAAAGTATTTTCAATGACAAAAATCATTAAAACCCTGAACTGATATCCTCTCAGTGCAGAAACAGCAGTGTTTTTAAAGAAAACAGCACCACGTAGCAACACGCTACGTTAATATTTAAAGGGACAGTACATGTTCATGCCACCAGACCAACATTCTATCATTGCAGGTTACACTAACATCGTGTGAAAGTTCCATGGTTGATGGACCAACAGAAATGCTCCAAAATAGCTTGCACAAAAGTCTGGTTCCATTGACTTCCATTGAAAGTGAAGACAGGTGTTGGGCTCTCCTATAAAGCTGCTATTTTGCAGATACCCGTTTTTCTTTGGACGGAGACGATATACAGTGTTTAAGGGGACAATAAGGGGTTTATATTTTTGCACACACCTCCATTTATGGCTCATTGTTTTGAGTTGAATTTGGCCAGTAAGCACGTGTTCAATCAACGAAAGCGTGCCAAAACCTTCGCATGCAGCTGTATAACCAAGGACAGATTAAGGATAGTCTGGGCCCCTGGGCAACCTGCGCTCCTCATGATCAAGGGCCCTCTAATGGTATGCCCTGCCCTTCTCTAGGGCCCCCTGGTAGGGGCTCTCATAACTAGGGGCCTCTACAAATATGCCCCCCCCCCTTCCTAGGACCCCTAATAGCCAGAAGTCGAAGTCAGAGCAGTGCTACAATGCCTTGTCCATTTTCATAAGGGGCCCAAAAGCATGGATAGGGCCCCCAAAAGCATGGCTAGAGGCCCCAAATGCATGGCTAGGGCCCCCATGAGGCCCTAGGGTCAAAGTCCCTAAAAGTCAGAGGATCCTTAAAATGAAGGGTCCTCGGAAATAAAAATATATTGTATCATAAATGTTAATAGGCATTGCAAGTGTTTTGGGCCAGGGCCCCCTCGGGGCCCCCTAACCTCAAGGGCCCCTGGGCGCTGGACCGGTCAGTAATCCAGCCATGTGTATAACTACTAACTAATTTGTTGCAGACTTCATACGAACACTATCAAGAGAAACCAGGAACATCACTCAGTAGAAATACTAAGGGATCAATGGAAAGGCTTTGCAGCAGCCAATCACAAGCCACTATCCCCCTCAAAATAAATAAATAAATAAATAAGGGACCCCGAAACGGGAGTCTCCAGTCTCGGAGATAGAGGTTCTACTTATTTGTGTGCAAACACTAGTGTATTTTGTTCAATTCGAAGTCAAACAGCCGTTTACTGATTCACGCTGTTTGTCTGTGTGGTCCACTCTGCTCTTGCTCTACAGCCCTGTTGATCTTGGTCACTCTTAACTCGCGCTTAGCGGCTGACCACATGACCTGTGTTTGCTCATGCGCTGCGGCCTCCCGTGGCACAAACACCGGGGTTTGTCTGACCTCGGTCATTGCCACAGCAGCACATGAACTCTGCAGCTCTCTGTATTGACTCTGCACACCTGTGTAATGTCTCCTGCTCTGGGTTGGATGGCGTCCACCTTCAGGAGCTTGCTTAACTTCAAAGAACGACTGAACTCATGCATGTTCCATCAAGCCAAACAACGAAAGAAGAATAAAAATAAAGAAAAGGGCTCAGGATTATAAGAGCATGCTCCAATTGAGCTCCAGCAGGAGTTAAAGAGGCATGCTTGTTTCATGCCCAGGCAAGCAGCTTCCACGAAAAGGAGAACCGATGATACATGATCCAAAAGCTCACGTGACCTGAAAGGACACCAGGAGCCAAACCACTGTGAAGTACAATAGAGCAGCAGCAAACAGCACAGTCATCGTGCCTGAGTAACTTGTTTTTATTTGTCACGTTGTAGGTGTGATTCTCCTCGATTCTGCCCCCCCATCCCACCCCAAATAAGCCACCCGTTTTCCACCTGAAGCCACAGCGCAAGGAGTCATGGCTCGCCAAGGCAGACAACAAATGTTGGGTGACCGCCCCACACAATGAGCTGTACTGACTGGGTCGTTTTCTCTTTGTTTAGAGGTGTACGAGGCCAACGCAGCTAATCTACTGACCACAGAACAATACCTGCTGTTCCAACCTCACAGTGACACGACAATTAAAAAGAGTGAACCTCTCAGTGAAACTCACTATACACTCCACACTCCCAATCCAGCGCATAAGATAATGGACATCTGGTCTCATACTTAAAAAACACATAAGCCCAGCAGGTGCAAACTTTAATTATGTACTTCTAAAGCTTAAGCACTCCAGACAGTTTGTGTTAACGCTCATATAGTTACTGAATAATAGACCTGACGTGTAATAAGCCTAGATTAGGCTAGATTTGAAGAGGGTGAAATTAGTATAACAGCACATGTTCAGTCTGTAATTCAAGATATTTCTCATTTCTAGGAAAAAATAATATCATACTGTGGCTTTATTACTAATATTTTAACTTTAAATTAAGTTATATTGAGTGCTTTGAATTTAAATTGATGTAGTGATTCATTTTGGACTACTTCTATTGGAATGTAAGGGCAGCTGAAGTCTTATTATATGCAAAAATAAACATAAATGATGATATATAGCAGTTTTACATGATACACAATGTCCGAAAGTATCCAGACGGCCCTATTAAGTTACTTAGATTCTCTGATTTGGTGATAACAGGCCTTCGGTTGAGCAGCTCCACGCGAAACCGGTACCAGTACAATGGATCGAACTACAGCACTCGCATATCTGTCCACTGTCTCTTCACAAGAGAGGACTTTACTTTTAATGTATGTCAATGGAACCAGATTTTTTCCTAGCTATTTTTGAGCATTTCTATTGGTCCATTCATCAGGAAAAAATGGAGACACATGTTTTTCTTTGGAGTGCGACGGTATGGTCCTAGGTGCAACCATGTCCAGTGCCAAGTGTCAGCAAGAGGGATTGCAATGGGCTGTGGAACAGTGGAACTGTGTTCTCTGCAGTGCTGGAACTTACAGTAATGTAGTGGCCCACAAGTCCAGTCAGAGCCATAAGCAGGGTTTTTCTGGTCACTCTCCAAACACTCTCTGTTTTATATATATATATATATATATATATATATATATATATATATATATTGTGTGTGTGTGTGTGTGTGTGTGAGTGTGTGTTGGCCAGGCAATGGACTGGTGACCTGCCCATGGTGTAGCCCGCCTTCGCCTGATGAGAGTAAAAATTGTCTTGTTCAACTAAACTTACTGCAACAGAGTAAATAAAAATCATATTCACAGTTTGTGATCGTGTTTTTAAAAATGAGCACTACTGCTTCATGTTTCTCTGATTAAACTGATCAGAAGTCTGAAATATAAAGACATAGCATGTATCATGAAAATCTGAAACATTGCAATATTATATTCTGGCCATTTGGACTAAGTTTAAAATTTAATTGAGAAAAAAAACACTTAATGAAACTAATATAGAGAAGGCTCATCGCTGTCCAAAGAAAAATAAGTATCTCCAAAATGATTTCTCACATTATTATGACCACCAGCTAACATCCAGAGTGACCGCTGTGTGCAGCACAGACAGCAGCTAGACGGACTGGGAGACTCAATAAGGTCCTGGTAGGTGGTCACAGGTATCTGGAGGTATTATGCTGACTGCAGTGCATCCCACAGCTGCTGGAGGGAGCGTGGAGGAGGATCCATAGAGCCAACACCACCCACAGATGCTTAATTGGGTTAATGTCACAGGAATTAGGGGTCCAGGGTAGTACTTGGAAGTCTTGGTCAGCTCTTCCAACCAGTGTGGGACATTTCTAGTCGTGTGGCGTGTTGCATCATCTTGCTGGAAGATCCCATCCACCCCAGAGAAGACCATCAGCATGTATGGTGTATGTGGTCTGCAAGTATGGATTCAGACCCCAATTGGTTGAGAGTGTCTTGCACATGGATGTCTCTGCCTTCAAATATTGATATGTAATATAGAAAATAATATCATACAGGATGCACTAAAGAGGCTAACTTGAGTGAGCCATGCCTAACAGCCATCACATACTATTTTGAGCAGGGGTGTAGCCCACTGAACTCTTGAGTTTGGCCCTAGGTCTGATTTATATGATGACCACTGATCTAGTATGTAGCCTTTCTAGATGAGTAGAACATTTTACTGTAGTTAAGGATCAGCAATCAACATATTAACACCCTTAGCTTTAAAAAAACATTAAACAAGCAGGTGTCTGCAAACTTTTGGACATGTTGCACGTATCACGTGAATCCCTGCACACTTCAGCATAACCCGATCAAAACACAGTCACATCTCCAAGGCCTTGCTAAGTCAGCATAGCCAATGTGAGGCACTCAGCATATAATAAGGCCTCCAGGGTCCCCACTTTCAGGCTCAAACCAGTTACTTTTGGAGAAGTGAACACATAAAAAGACCCACTTCTGCCCCGATATGAGAAAAACAAAAAATAAATAGGGAAGTCTCCCCCATAACAGTCAGTTGTTGTGTTGTATGGATCACCTGCAGTGTGTGAACTGTAGACAACGAATGGATTTTTCATTGCTGGGGGGTTTCGTTGTTGCTAGTTACATGTCAGAGAATGTAATCACAGCCAGCGACCTAAATAGAACAGATCTGGATCTGAGCGAGGATGAACTGAAGCCAAATTGTTTGGAAAGGGCTGTCGGTGCTCCAAGAGTTGCTCAGCACTACAAGCTCTGCACAGCCATGAGGGTCTGAGAATAGAAAGCCTGGCTTTAGGATGGAGGGAAACACAAAGCTCCCATATTACTGTGACTTTCTGAGCACAGACGTTAATGATAAACAAAGTGTTTCAGCTTTCTTAAAGAGAAAGGCCTCCTTTTTTGTACACACATATACGTACGTATATGTAGTATGTTAGAACACTTACTGTTTGAAATGTTGAGAGAGGAAATTGCTGAGTCAGATTTGGAGATAGCCCTCTGAGCTGTATTCTGAATGTAGGCTATAAATGCTATGCAAATGAATTTATTAATATGATTATTATTAAAGGGAACCAGACATTCAAACGGCAATTAAGGCTTAAAATTCTACACAACATATCACATATTATGTTTATACATAAAATGATTTATAATATGTTTTCTAAATCCTATTTTATGAGACATATTTGGCATAAAATATGGTTTTAATAATGCATATATTGCAACAGGTAAGTAGGAATAGTGCACTAAACGCACCACAGTTTTAGTGTTATAAGTGTTACATATAACAACACAGTGTAGGTTTACGGATTGTTTTGGATAGTAAATAAAAGGTCTATGTAGTTCGTATCACCACCAAGTGTAGTGGATATAGTGTAGAGAGTATAGTGTAGGAGGTTAGACATTGTTGGTATAGTGTAGTGGATATAGTGTAGAGAGTATAGTGTAGGAGGTTAGACATTGTTGGTATAGTGAAGTGGATATAGTGTAGAGAGTATAGTGTAGTGGGTGTAGTGTAGCAGATTGGACATGGTTGTTGTAGTGTAGTTGGTGTAGCATAATGGGTTGGACATGGTTGGTATAGTGTAGTGGGTGTAGAGTAGTTGGTATAGTGTAGTTGGTGTAGAGTAGTTGGTATAGTGTAGTGGGTGTAGAGTAGTTGGTATGGTGTAGTGGGTGTAGAGTAGTTGGTATAGTGTAGTGGGTGTAGAGTAGTTGGTATAGTGTAGTGGGTGTAGAGTAGTTGGTATAGTGTAGTGGGTGTAGAGTAGTTGGTATAGTGTAGTGGGTGTAGAGTAGTTGGTATAGTGTAGTTGGTGTAGAGTAGTTGGTATAGTGTAGTTGGTGTGGAGTATATGGTATAATGTAGTTGGTAGTTGGTATAGTGTAGTGGGTGTAGAGTAGTTGGTATAGTGTAGTTGGTGTAGAGTAGTTGGTATAGTGTAGTTGGTGTGGAGTATATGGTATAATGTAGTTGGTAGTTGGTATAGTGTAGTTGGTGTAGAGTAGTTGGTATAGTGTAGTTGGTGTAGAGTAGTTGGTATAGTGTAGTGGGTGTAAAGTAGTTGGTATAGTGTAGTTGGGTAGAGTAGTTGGTATAGTGTAGTTGCTGTAGAGTAGTTGGTATAGTATAATTGGTATAGAGTAGTTGATATAGTGTAGTGGATGTAGTGTAGTGAGTTGGACATGGTATAGTACAGTGTAGTGGGTTACACAGCTGCCCATCATGCTGCAAGCCAAGCAACCACCTTACACTATACCAATAAGTTAGGGTAAGACTCCTAACCTTACCTTCACCTACCTGTGCTTTAAAGGTTCTTGTACTATCTTCCACCTCCCACGTTCTATTAAGCTGCGCGGTGAATGATCAGCGGCGCCTACCTATCAGGAGGTACAGGTATGAAGTCTACAGGTATGCAGGTAAAAATGCTGATTCAAGACCACCCCCCTCACCTCCACAATCAAATTCCTAAGATATGATTCAAAATCTCCTGTGACTCTAAAGAAGTACCGCCTCAGCACTTTCAGTCAGAGATCAGCGGCGGAGATGTTCACGTTTATGAGACTGATAAGCTGCCGAGTTTCCAGGTAGAGAATCAATAAAAGAGAAGGACAGAGGTACACAAAGCACTGTCCACAGCGAACATGTGAGCGTGCGCGAGCTCCGCAACCAGATGTTTTAAATCACATCCTGAATGTGTTCAATCATACCGTTGCTGCCGGTATATATATATATATATATATATATATATATATATATATATATATATATATATATATATATATATATATATACATATATCTCCATTTTCCATTTTTGGGGATTTTTATTTTTATGCACCATTTCAACAGCTACCGTTTACACTGTGTGAAAATTTCATGATGAACGGACCAATAGAAATGCTCCGAAATAGCTTGGGGAAAATTCTGGTTCCACTGACTTCCACTGGAAGTAAAGACAGTCTTTGTCCTCTCCTGTAAAGTTGCCTTTCTGAGAGACTTGGACAACGATGATATCTGAATACTAAAACAGAGAGAGCATGAGAGAGAGAGAGAGAGACAGCAAGAGAGAGAGAGAGAGGACTAATTTTAATTGGCCTGTCATATGACATATCGCCCTCTTTGAAAGGAACACATTGCTGTGACCTCCATGCAGCACTGCTATTGCAGACCAGTCAGTAACATTTCACAGATTTTTATGCCTCCCTGCTGAAGCGCTCAGCTTCCAGTTCAGCCCACAGGCCCAAAGTAATGACTTCTACCTTTTACCCACTTAATTACACCTGAGAAAGACCAAAAACTATAGGACTGTCCACATAATTCTGATCAGAATCTGATTCTAAAGCGGGGTCTAAAGCTCACTACAGGGCACCAAACATTATAGGCTTATATAAGGCAGCACCGTAAGTGAGCACATTATAGAAGCTTTATGAAGCGCTAACAGCTTCTCACTGTGCTGCAGCAGATGTTGTCGAGAGGATAATCAGCTGCATTATGGGAAAAGAAAGGGCCGCATTCTTCCTCTCGAGTTTGGGAGAGCGGTGACACAGGACTTTGAAGCAGGGTTCTCGCTTACATCATGCGCACAGGTAGGGTGGAAGGTTACGTCACTGGAATAAGCCACACATTCCTGCGGCTGCCCAGCCTGAGGTTGAGGCATAATGACCTCAGTGAATGTGGGACTATGATATGGGAGCGTGAGGTGAAGGGGGGGTGTCTTTCTGAGTAGGTGCTGTTGACAAACAGGAACAAGAGGCGTCTGAGGCTAGATGTCCAGTCCTGAGGGCCAAGTGTCTAGCAGATGTTTGGTGACTTACAGGCTCCAAAACAGCTGACTCGATTCGCTTGTTAATTGCCAGCTTTGCCACCAATCTGTGCCGGACCAGAGCCGGGAACCCCTGACTGACATAGGCCTATCAGCCAAGCCTGTATCTCCTCAGCTTGTTCTATTATAAACCTTCATGAATGTTTTAGTTGTGTGAAGCTCTCTGACAACAGTATTAGGACTACCTTTAAAAGTGCAGCCATTCAGTAAGTAAGAAAATATGGATATAATATTACAGTAAATACATTTTTTAAAAAGGTTTTGTTTTTAGCACTCCAGACCCCCACCCCAAGACAAAATCTGTAGGCATCGCTGCTTTAGCTGGATAGCTAAGAAGAGCCTAAGCCAACTAAATCAAACTATTGTGCAAAGTATAATGTAAAGATAATAAGATAATAACAGACTATAATAGAAATGTTGTGCTAGCCCCCCAAGACAGAACCTTCAGGCCCTCCTGCTTTAGCTGAAGAGTCCAATGACTAAATCAAACTATTGTGCCAAGTATGATATAAAGAAATAAGTAATAGTAATGTTGTGTTAAAGACATTTAAATAAGAACCCTGCCCTTCTGTACTTGTGCACTGCTTTGTGTTGTCTGGTCTTCGGCCCACCTCAAACACCACCCGCCCCCAAGACCAAATCTGTAGGCACCCCTGCTTTAGCTGGATAGCAAAGAAGAGTCCAATGACTAAATCAAACTATTGTGCAAAGTATAATGTAAAGAAATAATACAATAACAGACTAGAAGCCCTTCCGTACTTCAGCCCACCACAATCACTCCCCCCCAAGTCCAAATCTGTAGGTACACCTGCTTTAGCTGGATAGCAAAGAAGAAGCTAAGAGAACTAAAGCGAACTACTGTTCCAAGTATAATGTAAAGCAGTGAGACAATAACAGACTGTAACAGTAATGTACTTGTGCACTGCTTTGTCTTTCTGGCCTTTGGCCCACCACAAACACTCCAGGCCCCTGAAGACAAAATCTGTAGGTACCCCTGCTTTAGCCAAATAGCACAGAAGAGGCTAGGAGGACTAAATCAAACTACTGTAATAATACAGTAACAGTCATGTTGTGTTAAATCAATTTAAATAAAAACCCTGCCCTTCTGTACTTGTGCACTGCTTTGTGTTGTCTGGTCTTCAGCCCACCTCAAACACTCCCCCCAAGACAAAACCCTTTAGGCTCCCCTGCTTTAGCCGGATAGCAAAGAAGAGCCTAAGAGGCCTAAATCAAACTATTGTGCAAAGTATGATGTAAAAATAAGACACTAACAGTAATGTTGTGTTAAATTCGTTTAAAGGTAACCCTGCCCTTCTGTACTTGACCACTGCTTTGTCTTTTCCAGCCTTCGGCCCACCACAAACACTCCCCCCAAGACAAAAGCTGTGGGCACCCCTGCTTTAGCTAAATAGCAAAGAGGAGTCCAATGACTAAATCAAACTATTGTGCAACGTATGATGTAAAGAAATAAGACAATAACAGCCCAGGATGGCTGAGCTGCCCTCATCTCTTCACTTAAAAACAAAGCAGGCCAGTTTGTAGAGCCGTGTGTCACGTGGTCTCGGCCAAGGACGGCTGCGGTGCGCATGCGTAGACGGCGCCCAGCGTTCATAAACACAGCGAGCTGCTCGGACGGAGCAGACGGTCCGAGCGCGGAGCGGAATAAACGCCGAGAAATTCGGGGTTTTTCTTCTGTTTTAACGGCTTAAACTACAGCCCTGCGAGGGGGTTATTTCTTTCCGACTTCAGCTACAGTGATAGCTAAGTTTGGAGAGGAGAGAGGAGAAGTATTCGCGTTGTTTCGTAGGAAATATCTCTTTTTGTCGTTGTTATTTCTTTGCTTGAGGATTAATTTGGTACGAAGGATTAAAAGCAGCCTAGATTATAATTTTTCCTTGGGATAAAAAAAAATCTGCAACAAATTTGGTCAAAATGGAAAACACAACAGCCAAGAAACGGTGTTGTGGTGAGTGTATTATTATTATTTTTATTATTATTATTATTATTATTATTATTATTATTATTATTATTATTATTGATATTATTGTTATTGATATTATAATTTTTGTACAGCTTTATCTACATTTGCAATAAATTACAGCGTCACTAATAATCAATAATCACATTTAAGCCTTGTTATATACACGTGTGTTTCTTCTCCAGACTCTGTTCGTGATTTCTTCACGTCTGCAAAGTTTCTTATTTATATGGGACATGCTCTCTCCACCTGGGTAAGCCTGACTTTAGTGTTGCTTCAACAAAATAATAAATAAAATAAAATAATAATAATTATAACACGTGCAACTAAATATCATCCCTATCCAAAGAAGCATCTCCAAAATAGCAACTTTACAGGAGAGGACAAAAACTCACTTTACTTTTAATACAAGTCAGTGGAACCAGAAAATCTTCTGAGCTACTTCTGAGTGTTTCTATTGGTCCGTTCATCTTGAAACTTGTAAATGGCACCTGCTGCATTGCAGAAAAATGGAAAAATAAAAATGGACCAAAATGAAGATGCATGCTTTTTCTTGGACATGCATGTTAGCCCAGTTGGACCAGTTTCCTCAGGACGTCTTCACAGGGTCATAGCTCTGCAGGCTACAGTTCCAGGATTCGCTCCGAATTAGGCTGAAGTTTTGCTGACAGGGTTTCTTTTGAGGTGCCCTACATTTCTGCTGATATGTAGTTTGGCTGGTAACCAGAATGTCTCACAACAAGCTTGTTGCACTGATATGGGAATTGTGGGCCGATGTTATTCATCTGCAGATGCATGAACATTTGTACAGTGTACGAATTGGAACGTTACAGGAAAGCATAGTTCTGGATGTGCATACTGCACATGAGCCTAGCATCACCTAAACACTCTTGGGTTTAACTCTAAACTCTAAACTGATTGCCATTTATTTATAAATATCTGCTCCACTGTGGTCACTGTGGCTTCCCACTACTGAGATGACCCCCCCACTTACTCTGCACCCGTTTTACAGGGGGACCGAATGTGGAACTTTGCCGTGGCTGTCTTCCTGGTGGAGCTTTATGGCAACAGTTTGCTGCTGACCGCCGTGTATGGCCTGGTGGTGGCCGGCTCGGTCCTGTTGCTGGGTGCCATTATTGGAGACTGGGTGGACAAAAACCCACGACTCAAAGGTAAAAGGCTGACCTTTCACCCAGTTACGCTCACATGCAGGTGTGTTCATACTGTGTGTATGCCAGAAATATGAAATATTAAATATTAATAACTTCTTTAAGTTTTTTAAAAAGTAAACTGATCTCATTTCAGTGGCTCAGACGTCTCTGCTGGTCCAGAACTGTGCAGTTATCCTGTGCGGCGTCCTGCTGATGGTGGTTTTCCAGTTCAAGGAGCAGCTCACAGTCCTCTACAATGGATGGCTGCTGGTGAGTATTTATTTATAGAGTCAGTAGTTATTGCACTGCTGTTTGAACTTGAACTAATAAGTTTCTGGGATTAGAACAGAAGCTATTGTTCTGTTAACTTACTATCTGAGATTCAGTTAACTCAACATTTTAAGAACACTAACTTTTTAAAGTGAAAATAACTTTTTTTGCAGTAAAGGTGAGCCTGTTGTTTAAGCTTGTTATTCAGGTATTAATCTTTAGACTTTAATTACTTAATAACTGCTATGATACTGGGATGTAATACAAGAGACCCACATACAAATCCATGAGAGATGAAAGGGTTAAACAGTTTAGCCAAATTTATATATTTTTTTTAAATTCAGTTTTCTTCTTTGCATTTTTTTGAGCTTCATGGTTATATAAAGTCAGAAGTTTCTAGAAAAGGTCTCTGGGTTCTAAGCTAGAACGTGCTTTTTGAAAAAGAAATTAAATTAATTAAAAATTTAAGGCAAACTTTTTTAAAGCAGTCATTTTCTTACAGTGAAGGTGATTCTGTTCTTGTTATTGTTAAGTAGGGCTGTGTGTTGGCAAGAACCTGGCAATTCAATACGTATCGTGATACAGCAGTCACGATTCAATGTATTGCGATATATTGCGATACTACAAGCAGAGTGATATTTTTCAAATCTTACTATTATAACTGCTATATGAACAGGTTTGCCAATGTTGAGTGGTCAGAGGTTCAAAGACAACACACAATGATTCACTGTCTGCCAGGAATCTGTGTATCCATACTGATATCCTGATATTCAATATTTTTGATATTTTCTTACACCCCTACTGTTAAGCTTGTTATTCAGTGAATAGTCTTTAGACTTTAATCTGATTAATAACTACTAAGCAGTAAAAAAGTTTGCACGTGTGGTAATTATTTAGTAACTGCTATGACACTCAGAGACACTGAGGTGTAATACATTATTAATGACCCACATACGAGTCCCTGAGAGTTGAAAGGGTTAAAGCCTTGTTTTAGTCAAAATACATTTTTGCTTTTTTGAGTCACATGGTTAAATAAAGTCAGAAGCTTCTGGAAAAAGGGTCTCTGGCTGAAAAAGATTCTGGGCTGCATTAAAAAATTTTAGTCATTCAAACTTAGAATAAAAAGATTCTGGGCTTAAACACAAATTCTTGTTCTGTTATATTATATTATATATAAAATTCAGTTACCTCAAAATGTTAAGGTAGCAAAGACACAAACTATGTGTTTTTATAGCAAAGGTTTCCTTACATTGTTGTTCTGCAAGCTTGTTATTCAGTGATTAATCTTTGGACTTTAATCTTTATTTATTACCTACTATTTATTAATTACTAATTTATTTACTAAAGAACCTTTATTAAGTGTGGGACGTACTTGAAATGACACTGAGAGATATACTATAGACCCACATACGAGACCCTGAGAGTTGAAAAGGTTAAACTCTTGTTTTACTCAAAATACATCTTTGCTTTTTTGGGTCACATGGTTAAATTAAGTCAGAAGCTTCTGGAAAAAGGTCTCTGGCTTCTAAGATAGAAAGATTCTGGGCTGCATTAAAATTTTTAGTCATTTGAACTTAAAATAAAAAGATTCTGGGCCTGAAATACAAATTCTTGTTCTGTTATAATATATAATATTATATATTATTATAATATATTATATAGTATATAGAATTCAGTTACCTCAAAATGTTAAGGCAGCAAAGACACAAACTATATTTTTTTATAGCAAAGGTTTCCTTACATTGTTGTTCTGCAAGCTTGTTATTCAGTGAGTAATCTTTGGACTTTAATCTTTATTTATTAGCTATTATTTATTAACTCCTAATTTATCTACTAAAGAACCTTAATTAAGTGTGGAACATACTTGAAATGACACTGAGAGATATACTATAGACCCACATACGAGTTCCGAGGGTTGAAAGGGTTAAATAGACCCACATACGAGTTGAAAGGGTTAAATGTTGAACCTCGTTTTAGTTTAGCCAAATTTAGTTAATGGGTAAATAAAATCAGAAGCTTCTGGAAAATGTGTCTGATGTCTAAGCTAGCAAGTGCTTATTACACTATTGAAGAATAAATAAATAAATAAATAAATAAATTGCTGTGACTTAAAAAGTTAGTGCTGAGTGTTGAGTTGTTTAAACCTGAATTAATAAGTTTCAGGGCTTAAAACACACATTCTTGTTCTGCAAGCTTGTTATTCAGTGATTAATCTTTGGACTTTAATCTTTATTTATTAGCTACTATTTATTAACTACTAATTTGTCTACTAAAGAACCTTTAAAGAACTTCTTTATTAAGTGTGAGACACTGAGAGATAAATTATAGACCCACATTCGAGTCCCTGAGAGCTAAAAGGGTTAAAGCCTTGTTTTAGTCAAAATTTTAGTTTTCATCTTTGCTTGTTGTTCTGAGTCATATAGTTAAATGAAACCAGAAGCTTCTGAAAAAGGCCTCTGACTCCTGAGCTAAATTAAAAAATAAAATAAAAATAAATAAATAAATAAATAAATAATAATAAGGGCTGCCTTAAACTTATTAAAGTTATTTGAATATAATTTTAAAAAATATAACACAATTTCTGGTTCTGTTAACTCACAGTCTGAGATTCAGTTACCTCAAAATTGTAACTTTAAAATAACCGTTCTTTTTACAGTGTAATAAAAATGTTCTAGCTTAGCAGACCGTTCTGACCTTATTTAACCATGTAACCCAAAAAAATCAGTAAAATAGAATAAAAATCAAGTAAAAATACCTGTGTTTTCACTAAATCTGGCTTTGTTTTCAGTGTAGACGTCCTAACATTTGCTATCAGCCTTATTTTTGCCAGACGGGATCTGCTGGGGTTGAATGAGCCCTCCCTTCAGTCTGGAGAGGGTTCATGTGTCTGGGTTTGACAGAACGTGAGATGAGATTGGCCCTGTGTGGTCAGAGGGACGCGGGGCCTCGTGTGTAAAGGAGACGTGTGGTTGGGAGGTGTACCGTGTGGGCTCGCTTGTAACTCGACAACAAAAATAACAAAACAGCGCGGCCGTGTTTCTCCCCGCCACTGCGGTGATGCAGGGCCCGCGAGGCGCACAGCGCACTGTAAGCTCTGTTGTTGTTGTTTTTGTTCTGGACCGTGCTGGACAAGCGTGAAAGCACTCATCCCTCTAAATAGCCTATTGGCGCCGCAGCAAGCAAACCTCATAACCACATTTTCAAAGTGTTTCACTATTATTAGTGCCGGTAGCACCAGTAGCAGGCAGTGGCGTAAGGTGTAAACTGACACCTTCATACCACCTGCTATCCGAGAGCCACACATTCATATTTCATTCATCTGAGCTTTATATTATTATTTATGATTGGTTTTGAATCTATATATATATAGTATATGTATATATAGTATTGCTATGTATATTCACCAGTAAGAACAGCAGATCTGATTAGAACAGATGTAAATAATCAGACATACAATACAAAGTAACATGAATATGTTATTGTGAGAGAAGTAGATCAGATCTTGATCCAGTTTGAAGAACAAAGTTAGGTTCCAGATTTCTCCTGGACGCCCCAGACATTGTATGAATGTATTCAGTTCCTTCAGCAGCAAATCTTGATTTAGCTTAATGAAGTACTGAGCAGTCAAAGCAGGTATTAGATGAGAACTGGAACTGAAAGGAGAACCTAGGAAAGGGTTAAATAAACACAGCACTACTTAAAAGCACTACTTATTCTATTAATGCAATATATATATATATATATATATATATATATATATATATATATATATATATATATATATAGCTCTATTTTTCTTAATAATAACCTTTTATTTACTCAGTAAATAATATAATATAATAATATAATAATGTATATAAACACTTGACTATGAAAGTTAATGCACCCAGATTTGATTGTATGTCATTTTGGATCTGTTGTGCTGGTCTGGTGCTTTCATCATTCGAAAATGTAAACAGAAGCTGGCACTTTCGAATGATGTAATCTATGTTTGTGTCTGCTGCTGTGATGCGTATGTGATATAACTCGTGATGAAAAGTTAGTAATACAGTTTTAAAGGCAGCAGCTCTATAATAACAGCATTTTCATTTGTTGTTGTTTTTGTTGTTGTTTATAACAGACATCATGCTACATCTTCGTCATCACCATCGCCAACATTGCAAACCTGGCCAGCACTGCCATGTCCATCACCATTCAGAGGGACTGGGTGGTCGTGGTGGCTGGAGATGACCGGAGCAGCCTGGCAGGTCAGGTTTCAGTAGGGCTCCTCACTGCTGACTCTAGATGAACCTCTCAGAGCGTGAGCTGCTACCTCTGAGCTAATTATAATAACACACCGGGTTCTAACACTGCTTTCCTCCGGCTAATAAAACCTACGGACAACAACAATCCAACATTTCCTGTTATTTAACCCACTGCTTTGTTGGAACGTCAGGGCCGGATTTAAAGTTCCGGAAGCTCAGCAGGTTCTGCCGCAGGTCTTATTGCCCTCAATAAACACGATTACCCAGTCCTAGGTGAACTCATTAACCCTGTGGAGATGCAATTGCCCCAGAGTTTTATGGAGCCTTCAGCAATCTGTGCAGCTCACATGAAATGTTCACAGAGCAGAGTTTTTCAAAGTAACAATGTTCTCCTCTCGTTTCAGACATGAACGCCACTGTGAGAATCATCGACCAGCTGACCAACATCCTGGCTCCGATGCTGGTTGGCCAGATCATGGCCTTCGGTTCCCATTTCATGGGCTGCGGCTTCATCGCCGGCTGGAACCTCTGCTCCATGTGTCTGGAGTACTTCCTCCTCTGGAAGGTCTACCAGAAGACTCCAGCACTGGCCATCAAAGCTGGCCAGAAGGACACCGGCGATCAGGAGCTGAAGCATCTCAACGTCCAGAAAGGTGTCCTTACTTCTGTAACAGTTCTGTTTCTCAAGCGGCTAATGAAAGTAACTGTAAGCAGTTGGATAACAGCTCGTCTTACGAAACCCTCAACATGAGTCAGCACATTTGTTTTCCTCTGTGGCTTTCTAACACTCTCACTCTCTCTCTCACTCTCTCTCTCTCTGAGAGATATTTAGGGAAGTAAGCTTCCTATTATTTGCACTGTTTACTTTCACAGGGGCCCTTATTCACTTGTCTGAACAGGTCCTGTCTTGGAATTCTGTTCATATTCATTATACACAGTGGAGTCACATTATTATGACCATATCCAGAGCTAGATGGACTGGGAGACTCAATAAGGTCCTGGTAGGTGGTCACAGGTATCTGGAGGTATCATGCTGACTGCAGGGCATCTCACAGCTGCTGGAGGGAGCGTGGAGGAGGATCCATAGAGCCAACACCACCCTCCAGGTGGTCCCACAGATGCTTAATGAGGGTTCAAGTCTGGGGGATTAGGGGTCCAGGGTAGTACTTGGAAGTCTTGGCCATCTCTTCCAACCAATGTGGGACATTTCTAGTCATGTGACGTGTCTCATTGTCTTGCTGGAAGATCCCATCCACCCCAGAGAAGACAATCAGCATGTATGGTGTAGGTGATCTGCAAGGATGGATTCAGACTAGGGGTGGGCGATATGGCCCTACAATAATATCACAATATTTCAAATTTTATTATTGCATACGATATGATATGGCACACCCCTAACTGAGATATTAAAAAAATACAAGGATTTTCATCACATTGTAACAGAAGTCAATGATCCAGAATGACAAGATACTAAATAATGCACTCCAAATATCTCCATATATTCAGAACTGAAGTAAAGTGAATGATACTGGACAGATTAAATCTGTCTCTAGTAGATATAAAATGGGAAATGAGAAAAGTGTGAATTTTTCTTTTGCTAAAAACAGTAATAGTAGTACCTGATGTGATAATTAGTGGATGGGTGATATGGCATGATATTTCAGGGTATAATATTGTTCACAATATTGAAAAAAGTTTCAGATATTATTGTGTACAATACGATATGGCACATAAAATGCCATAAAAACCACTCTCCAGACCAGAACCAGAAGTAATAAGTGGTCATAATAATGTGACTCCACTGTGTATAATTAGACCATGATCCTACATTGGGATGCTTGCTTGATGAAGTGTGGGTCACATGCAAAATATGACTTATGGAAGGCTCATGACTGCTTCTTCTGTTGTTTATTCTGTGTTGACACATCTCAGAACTTGAATTAAGGAAAAGCATTAAATGTTTTGGCGATGGTTGACTAACATTTTCCATCTGACATTGATTTTATTGACTTACATGTATGTTGTATGTTGTTTTTTTTCCAGAACTGGAGAACCCAGAAGCACCGACGGAAGGTTCTCAGCTGATGAACGAGGCCACCGTGGTGAAGTCCGATAAGGAGAAGGACCCAGGCTGCTGCTACCAGATGGCCGAACCCCTGCGCACTTTCCGTGACGGCTGGGTGGCGTACTACAACCAGTCCATTTTCTTCGCTGGTATGTCCTTGGCCTTCCTCTACATGACCGTCCTGGGCTTCGACTGCATCACCACCGGTTACGCCTACACCCAGGGCCTGAACGGCTCCATCCTCAGCCTGCTCATGGGTGCTTCGGCCGTGTCGGGCATCTGCGGGACGGTGGCCTTCACCTGGGTGCGGAAGAAGTGCGGCCTGATCCGGACCGGCTTCATCGCCGGAATGGCCCAGCTGTCCTGCCTGATCCTCTGCGTGATCTCCGTCTTCGCTCCTGGTAGCCCCTTCGACCTGAGCGTCTCCCCCTTCGAGAGCATGATCAGCCATCTGCTGGGCAACAATGCCCCCTTGCCCGAGGCCCCCACTATGTCCAGTGTGGTGACCACTGAAGCACAAGGCCTGCTCAACATCTCCACCATGCAGGCTGAGGAGGTCCCACACATCGAGTCCTACATGTCCGTCAGTCTGCTGTTTGCTGGAGTAATTGCTGCTAGAGTCGGTGAGTAGATATGTAGTAAGTAGATACATACACATTTAGGACATATATATATATATATATATATACTAGATAAGTTGAGTTAAACACAACAGAAACAACACGAGGTCTAACTGTAGACTTGATGCTACAGCACCTTTAGAGGGCAGCAGTGAGTAATGTTTGTTTATTTATGCCCAGGCACTCTGTATCTTCAGCTTCGAGCTACTAAATCTCGACAGCTGGGAAGCAAGATGGCCAGTTTGGTCATTTATAATCATGTTTTTCATTTTATTTTATTTTATTTAACCTTTAATTTAACTAGGCAAGTCATTAAGAACATATTCTTATTTACAATAACAGCCTAGCAAGTAGCAGAAGCTACTTGAAGGAAAAGGGTACATACAATAACAAGAACAGACATGGATAAAAAGATAAAACAAGACAGAGAGAGAACAAGGAAGGGAGAGAGGGGGGGAAAAAATAAAAATAAATAAATAAATAAAACATTTAATTAATAGCAAAACTGTTGCAAGTATCAGTAAAAATATTACTGATTAATTTTCTTTAATTCTGCGATTGGAGTAAATGTCTCTCATTTGAATGTTTTCTGGAGTGGGTCCCAGTCTTTAGCAGCATAGGCCTGAAAGGACGAGGAGCCAAAAGTGGTGTTTGTTTTGGGGACTTTTAGTTTAATTGAAATGTTATTTTGGCTGACGATTAATTTCTATTGAAATAATTTCAATTAACAGTTAAATGGTATTTTTCGTTTATTGCAGCTATAAAATTATGTCTAAATTCTTTTGCATCCAAGCTGTCGATTCCTGAAATCTGCCAATTGACGGCAAATCTGATCAAGCTCAAATAAACCAACATTACTCACTGCTGCCCTCTAAAGGTGATATAGCATCAGTCGGAAGTTAGAATATATATATATATATATATATATATATATATATATATATATATATATATATATATATATATATATATACACACACACACACAAGAGTATTAATTAATTGAATTGTTATACAAACTTATTTTATATGGCCTTTAATCTTCAGATAGTATTTCATGATTGTGCAGGCAGGGCTGGGCTGGGCAGTAAGACAGTATATATCAATATCTATAACGCAGTATGAACATATAGTGCATTATGTACGTATACAAAATACTGAGAATACTGAAAAAATAGTGAAAAATATTAATTGTGCCCACAGATTTTGATTTTATTTCCTAAACCATGGCCTAAATAATATAATTAAAATGCATATATTATATTATATTTTATTATATTATATTATAAAAGTAATAGTTTTGCCATATTGCCCACCTCTATGTGCACATGTTGGCACGCAGCTTGCATGAGCCTAATTGCTGCACTCAAAGCTTTTATTACTTATTAGCTGCGTTATCTGTGTAACTCCATTAAGGAACTGAAGAAGCAAACTTTGGACACCAAACGTGTTTCGGCTGATAAACTACACACTGCATAAAGAGAAAAGAGAGCAAAGTTAGATTTTAACTCGTTAAACACAGTTTTAAACAGAAAGGCAAGTTTAACATACTTCCTTTATCTTAATTATTTAATTGCCTTACTTACGGGTGGAAAAAGACCAGCGTGAAAGCTGTAAAGTCAACCTTTGATACCGATTAATCACCTCATCTCCTGCCGCCGATGCGTTTATGCAGCAGTAAAAGAAGTCCATGGCATCCGGTAACTCAATTCATGTTTTTTTTTTTTTTTTTCAGGTCTTTGGTCTTTTGACTTGACCGTGACCCAACTCATCCAAGAGAATGTGGCCGAGGCCGAGCGAGGGGTGATCAACGGTGTCCAGAACTCCATGAACTACCTCCTCGACCTCCTGCACTTTATCATGGTAATCCTGGCCCCCAACCCAGAAGCCTTCGGCCTGCTGGTCATCATCTCCGTCTCCTTCGTGGCCATGGGGCACATGATGTACTTCAGGTTCGCCTTCCAGACTCTCAGGAGCCGGCTCTTCCTGTGCTGCTCGCCCGAGCAGAAAACGGACGCCGACCCTCCCTCACTCGCCGTGTAAGCCGCTAAAGAGACGCCGCTGCCCCGCTGCTACCCTAGCTACCCGTATTCCTCTCTCGCTCAGAGACCCCGCGCGAGGGCCCTCTGTATCGCACTAACACGCTTGCAGAGCCAGCATACGCACTCGCATTCAACCTCCATAGCCATAAGCTAGGCCCACCAAGCTTGTAGACCAGACCGGCCCCCGTCCTCACCAGCTTCACCTGCATCCTTTTGCTGCAGAGAGGAGGAGACCACGAACCCGGCGCTAGTTCCTCGAGTACCTTCTGCAGCAGGTTCTGGCGGCTGTTGCATGTGACCTGTGTGACTGTACCTGTTCAACCACACAGATATTTATTCAAAGTTTTTTTTTGTTGCCCGGTTGCCTGTTTATAGTTAGTGCATGCTTAATCACATAGAGTTGCGGTTCCGTACTAGCAGTATATTGTTACTTAATGGCGGTTAAAAGCTTGCGCTTGCTTATTCGCGTGCCTCCCGGGGTGATGTCTCTTTAATAACAGGGCGAAGTTACCCATTCAGGAATATTACTGCATCTATAGTCAACATGTGCATGTCAGCTTTGGTGGTGCTAATATATTATATTGCAAAAAAGCTATGCACTCACTTATATATGTATTTTTTTTTTTTTTAAATCCAAAGCCGAATTCATCTTTCAGTGAGGGAAGGAAACCGTTTTCCACCTTTATACATTCCAGATGTCACTGGTAGACTGGTTCTGTCGACGCAAGGCCCTGTTGCACTTTCACGAGCCCTTGAACGGCCAACTTCAAGCCCCCCTACACCCCTCTAGCTCACTTTTATATAATTTGATTTCGTTTTGATTCCAGATGATTTCCCCGCAAAGATTGTTACTCAAGCACTTTATGTGATTTAGGCTTCACCTAAGCGCAAACGCAATGCATCCTCAATTCAGGACCTCCGGATGACCGTTCGAATACTTTTTGCACAACTTTCTATCGTTGCCTTCTCGTGCCTACAACGGCAAGAAGGCTTGGAGTTACCAAAAGGGGCGTTCCAGCATTTTTCCCCAACCTTACTGCCTAATGTTAAAAAGTTTGGATGTAAACAAAGCCAGTCAGAGCCAGGTTTGATGGGAAATGCACCCAGGCAGAACAGTGCACAGTGGTGGCGATGGGAACCAGACGTCCAAAGAGTTTAACAAAGTGGTCTCCAACCCTGGAGAGCTGCTGTCCAGTTCCATATCTGCTCCAGCTAAAAAACTTCTTCCCTAGTTCTCGATTGGCTGCATGGATTGTTAGTGTATAGTGGGTTACACTTCGGCCTTCCATGCTGTAGACTGGGGTTCAATTCCCCACATTACACTATACCAATAAGAGTCCTTGGGTAAGACAGTCCTAACACTGCACTCACCTACCTGTGTACAGGTAACCTGTATGTCACTCTGGGTAAGCGTGTCCACCAAACGCTGTAAATGTAAATGAATGGCAGTGATAATAACGTAGGCGTCAGTAACTACATAGAAAATCCCAGCATTCTGGATCCTTCAAATCTGATTTGAGAGCATCTAGATTGAGATGCATCTGTGGAATCAAACCTCCAGATGTGGTTAGGGGCTAATTTGCATATACATATTTGGATATACCAAAAATTGGATTTTGGGCCTACAGGTTGACCAAGGTTGGAGA
This sequence comes from Megaleporinus macrocephalus, assembly GCA_021613375.1. Classification (NCBI taxonomy): domain Eukaryota; kingdom Metazoa; phylum Chordata; class Actinopteri; order Characiformes; family Anostomidae; genus Megaleporinus; species Megaleporinus macrocephalus. Next base: position 1,589,222 of record CM038709.1, read on the forward strand.
ACATTGGTGGGAGGCATCCCAGAGAAATATTCCATGAATTCATGGATACGAATACACTGCCTAATGCTTATAACACTATGTTTTACTATAGTTTTGATATATGCTTGGCTTGAATATATTATTTGAGAACATCTAGATTGAGATGCATCTGTAAAACTCTGATTGGAATCAAACCTCCAGATGTGGTTAGGGGCTAATTTGCAAATACATATATGGATATACCAAAAATTGGATTTTGGGCCTGCAGGTTGACCAAGGTTGGAGAGCATTGGTGGGAGGCATCCCAGAGAACTATTCCATGAATTCATGGATACGAATACACTGCCTGATGCCTATGTTTTATAATAGTTTTGATATAAACTTGGCTTGAATATATCATTTTTACGTCATGACAGAGAGGCACCTACACAGCATTGAAAGCAAAATAACGACTTTACTATATACTACATTATATACAAAATCTTTCTATTGTACATAAAATGTCTATTTTTGCATCCTCCATATCCCGACCCCTGGTTCCCATCAGCACCACCATAAAGAAATCCAGAGTCTCTTCCACTCTAAATGCCTTTATTTACATCCCAACTTCTGACTTCCTTGTAAGTGGTCAACCACTCAGCTGCCCTGGCACCAGCTTTGACCTGTTCCAAACCAAGATTTTCAAGAAGTGGCGGCTCATGTGACTCCAGGAGTCTTATTCAGAGTTTCCACCTTGTCGATTCAGCAGAGCTGTAGCTGCAGACCTTTACCGGAGTACAAGATAAACACTGGCGCTTATTTTAGTCCTCGTCTGGTGTCGGCTGTAACGCAACCAGCCAAACCAGACCGTGCAGCTCGGCTCGCCGCCTCTGTTGGAAACCGCAGCTGACAAGAGCAACACGCGAGCCATTTCGTAATAGTTGCATAAGGTCGAGGCTGGAGCTCAGCCCGGGTCGGCCATATGCAGAGAACAGGGAGGGCTTTATTCCGCTAACGAGGCAGAATGCTGAGTCAGCGCTCCAGCGCCAGACCACTTCACTGGGCCTCTACAGAAACACAGGTGTCTCGCGACCCAATGTCAGTGTTGATGCTCGCCCTGCCTCCCAACCCTCCAAAAAAAAATAAAATAATGCAAAGCATATTCAGCAACAGGGCACTGATCACTTGAGCTCCTCTTGTGAGACTGTTTCTAATTAGACGTTTGGAGTATTTGCCTTTCGTGTTTTGTTTCCAGATGTGGCAATATATACCTATATTGGTGAATGTTTGTGAAAAACGATGTCACTGTGTTCGTTTTCTTGTGTATGAATCTTTTTTGTACATCTGTAAAGTTTTTTTTATTCTAGTGTTCAATGTGAGTTTGTAATGAGCTTCCTTTGCTTTTCCTCCCAGCTCTTGTAATCCTTTAGTGTTAAACATGTACCACTTCTATATGCTGCACAAATCAAGACATCCAGTTCAATGTGACGTTCCCTAAAAGCAAACACACACACACACACACACACTCTTACACACACACACACACACACACCTGTAATCACGATTTGGAGCATTGTGTAGCTCCGTAATCTGTTTCACGCACAAGTGACTGTATGTTGTACACTCCAGCTGGATGGAGGCAGAGCACACAGGCCTGGAGTTGTATTGCACGGGCTCGCTTTAAAGTCAAATAAAGAAACTTTCATCCACGTCTCACTGTTCTGTGCTTAATGCAGGGGAAAGGTTCTTTAGAGAACCAGAACGCTTCCCGTATGGCGTCTGTGCAGGCTTATAGAACTTTTCAATGAATATTCTATGAACAGTCAGAGAATGTAAAAGTTCTATACCAAGTTAAGGGTTGTTCCTAAAACCTGGACAGTACATGAAAGCACTTTAAACTTTAAAAAGGTTCTTTAGAGAACCAAAAATGGTTCCTCTATGGCATCTATTCAGGCTTGTAGAACTTTTCTGGCTGACATTTTATGAACAGTCACAGAATGTAAAGGTTCTATACCAAGTTAAGGGTTCTTCCTAGAACCTGGACAGTACATGGAAATGCTTTAAACTTTAAAAAGGTTCTTTAGAGAACCAAAAATGGTTCCCCTATGGCATCTATCCAGGCTTGTAGAACTTTTGTGGCTGACATTTTATGAACAGTCACAGAATGGAAAGGTTCTGTACCAAGTTAAGGGTTCTTCCTAGAACCTTTACAGTACATGGAAATGCTTTAAACAACTTCTTTAGAGAACCAAAAATAGTTCCCCTATGGCATCTATGCAGGCTCGTAGAATGTCAGACAGGAAAGTTCTATAAACAGTCACAGAATGTAAATGTTCTATACCAAGTTAAGGGTTCTTCCTAGAACCTGGACAGTACATGGAAGCGCTTTAAACTAAAAAGGTTCTTTAGAGAACCAAAAATGGTTCCCCTATGGCATCTATCCAGGCTTGTAGAACTTTTCTGGCTGACATTTTATGAACAGTCACAGAATGTAAAGGTTCTGTACCAAGTTAAGGGTTCTTCCTAGAACCCTTACAGTACATGGAAGCGCTTTAAACTTTAAACAAGTTCTTTAGAAAACCAAAAATAGTTCCCCTATGGCATCTATGCAGGCTCGTAGAATGTCAGACAGGAAAGTTCTATAAACAGTCACAGAATGTAAATGTTCTATACCAAGTTAAGGGTTCTTCCTAGAACCTTTACAGTACATAGTAGCGCTTTAAACAAGTTCTTTAGAGAACCAAAAATAGTTCCTCAATGGCATCTATGCAGGCTTGTAGAATGTCAGACAGGAAAGTTCTATGAACAGTCACAGAATGTAAACGTTCTATACCAAGTTAAGGGTTCTTCCTAGAACCTTTACAGTACATAGTAGCGCTTTTAAACTAAAAAGGTTCTTTAGAGAACCAAAAATGGTTCCCCTATGGCATCTATCCAGGCTTGTAGAACTTTTCTGGCTGACATTTTATGAACAGTCACAGAATGTAAAGGTTCTGTACCAAGTTAAGGGTTCTTCCTAGAACCTTTACAGTACATGGAAGCGCTTTAAACTTTAAACAACTTCTTTAGAGAACCAAAAATAGTTCCTCAATGGCATCTATGCAGGCTTGTAGAATGTCAGCCAGGAAAGTTCTATGAACAGTCACAGAATGTAAAGGTTCTGTACCAAGTTAAGGGTTCTTCCTAGAACCTGGACAGTACATGGAAGCGCTTTAAACTAAAAAGGTTCTTTAGAGAACCAAAAATGGTTCCCCTATGGCATCTATCCAGGCTTGTAGAACTTTTCTGGCTGACATTTTATGAACAGTCACAGAATGTAAAGGTTCTATACCAAGTTAAGGGTTCTTCCTAGAACCTTTACAGTACATGGAAGCGCTTTAAACTTTAAACAAGTTCTTTAGAAAACCAAAAATAGTTCCCCTATGGCATCTATGCAGGCTCATAGAATGTCAGACAGGAAAGTTCTATGAACAGTCAAAGAATGTAAACGTTCTATACCAAGTTAAGGGTTCTTCCTAGAACCTTTACAATACATAGTAGCGCTTTAAACAAGTTCTTTAGAGAACCAAAAATAGTTCCCCTATGGCATCTATCCAGGCTTGTAGAACTTTTCTGGCTGACATTTTATGAACAGTCACAGAATGTAAAGGTTCTGTACCAAGTTAAGGGTTCTTCCTAGAACCTTTACAGTACATGGAAGTGCTTTAAACTTTAAACAACTTCTTTAGAGAACCAAAAATAGTTCCTTAATGGCATCTATGCAGCCTCGTAGAATGTCAGCCAGGAAAGTTCTATGAACAGTCACAGAATGTAAAGGTTCTATACCAAGTTAAGGGTTCTCCCTAGAACCTTTAGAGTATGCATAGGAACCTTAAACTTAAAAAAGGTTTAAAACAGTTCCCATTCCGCATCTATGCAGGCTCATGGAACTTTCCTGTCTGACATTCTATGAACAGTATACCAAATTATTGGTTCTTAGAACTTTTAGTTTATGGAGGTACTTCAAAAAGGTTCTTCACACTCACATCTCATTTACCAAAAGTGGTTCTCTAAAGAACGACCCATTGTAGAGTTCAATAGGGAACTAAAGTCAGTTCCTCCAGCATTGACGCAGGTTCATATAAATAGAGAGGAAAGTTTTAAGGAGAGTCATAGAATGTAAAAGGTTCTAGATCAATTTCAGGGTTCTTCCTAGAACCTTCAGAGTATGTGGAGCCACTTTAAACCACGAGCCGTCTGAGGGGGCTGATCAGAGTCAGAGAGCCGGAGAAGCTCCTTGGCACCGAAACAGCAATCATTAAGTGGGGTCACATTCCTGCGCTGGTCATTTTCTTGGAAGCCTTTTTGAAACTGGACTGGGTTTAATCTGCGCTTATTGAACCGGGCCAGTGATTACAACAAGGCAAAGAAGGACCTAACTGGACCTGTTTAGGATCAACACATGCTTTAATTGTGTTCTAGGTCCTGACTTGGACCAACAGTGCCCAAAACGTTTCTTCCTGGAACGCAGAAGTGTTGAATTTGTAGTGGGACGAGGGCCAAGAGATTAAAATACAGAATAAAATTGAAATAAAATTTAAATTTTAAATAAAAGGTTCTTTAGAGAACCAAAACTGGTTCTCCTATGGCATCTATGCAGGCATCTAGGCAGACTTTCCTGTCATTATAGTTTATGGAGGTACTTCAAAAGGTTCTACACGCTCACATCTCATTTACAAACAGTGGTTCTTCAAAGAACAACCCATTGTAAGGTTCAATAGGAAATGAAACCAGTTCCTCTGTGGTGTCGATGCAAGTTCATATATAACGTTAGAGGAAAGTTTTAAGTAGAGTCATGGAATGTAAAGGTTCTACACCACATTCAGTGTTCTTCCAAAAACCTTCACAGTACATGGAAGCACTTTCAACTTTAAAAAGGTTCTTTACAGAACCAAAACTGGTTCTCATATGGCATATATATGCAGGCTGAACAGTCACAGAATATAAATTTTCTATACCAATTTATTGGTTCTTCAACCTTTATAGTTTATGGAAGAACTTCAAAAAGGTTCTTCACACTCACATCGCACATTTTCAAACAGTGGTTCTTTAAAGAACGAAACACTACACAGGTTCATGGAAGTTCCAAGAACCTTCACAGTATACGGAAGCACTTTAAACTTTAAAAAAAAGTTCTTTAGAGAACCAAAACTGGTTCTTCTATGGCGTCTATGCAGGCTCATAGAACTTTCCTCTCTTTACAGTTTATGGAGGTACTTCACATCCATTGTAGGGTTCAATAGGGAATTAAATCAGTTCCTCTGGTCTGTTGGAGAGGAGAATATAAAAGGTTCTCTACCACTTTCTTCTCAGAACCTTTACAACAGGTGGAGACACTTTAAAAAAGGTCCTCAAGAACAACATTTACAACAGGTACTATATATATATATATATATATATATATATTTTTTTTTTTTTTTTTTTAATTTTTTTTTTTTTTAAGTTTTCTATATGTCCCCTTTAAAGGACACCAGCAGCAAAGCACCTCCTTCCACTGGGCCTCCTTCATCTACAGCTGCGTGCAAATGCCATTGAGGAACGAGGTCAAGGTCCAGTCACATGAATCTGAGCCTGAGATGATTGCGAGTAGGTGATAAGATTATTTGCAATACAAGTCATTTTCAATAAATTGAAGAGAAAAAAAAAACCTGTCCATAAAAGGTTTCATATTAAACATTACAGTAAACCACATAGCAAAGACAAAAGAGTTCCTCGTCTTCGTTCCTGTGCAGGAACTGAAAGAGCAAGATCTGTAACCCCCTGCTGTATCAGAGCTGTAACGATGCAGGTGTAGAAACTTTCCAGGGACCGCCACTCCAGGCTCAGGCTAAGCCCACCGAATACTAACAAGGCCTCTCAATGGACTTGAACTCCACCGACTCAAAGCCAACATTTCCGATTTCCCTCAAACTGACTTGGAAACAGTGGGGGGCTAAGCCAAAGTGGGCACTGACCTAGATTCCCTTCAATCTGGGACAGAGTTCAGAGATGGGTGAAGACGAACCCAGTGCTCCTGAAGCCGAGCCCAATAAAAGCACTGCTGCGTGTACGACCGCTCTCTGCTGCATGGCTTTAAAGTCGCAGCTGCGCCGGGGACCACCAGAGGCTGGAGGCCTTATATAAGTGGGCCCAGTGGGGGGTCTTAAACAGCTCTAATCTGTACTCGATGATGGGGACAATGGGGGCGAAGTAAGTCACGGCAAAGAAGGACCTGGATGGACTTGTTGAGGGTCATAAACAGACTTCAATTGCTGTGTAGAGGCCTTGATTTGGAACAAAGTGAAGGTTTTTGGGGGGTCCAAATAAATAAAGCAGGTAGGCAAGTAGGAACACTCCTGAAAGAATAGGACAAAACAATTTAAACAAAGAGAAGAAAACAACATATGGTAGCATATCACGACTGGACCAATCAAAATGCTCCAAAGAAGCTTGGCAGAAATTCTGGTTCCATTGACTTCCATTAAGAGTAACGTTTGTTTTTGGCCTCTCCTGTAAAGTTGGCATTTTGGAAATACTTGTTTTTCTTAGGACAAGCCAAAGAAGGACCTGGATGGACTTGTTGAGGGTCATAAACAGACTTCAATTGCTATATAGAGGCCTTGATTTGGAACAAGAGGACCACATGAAGGTTTTTGGGGTGGTCCAAAGTATAATGTGGTGGTCTAAAGGCCAGGAATGACGATAAACGGATGAAGCAGGTAGGCAAGTAGGAACACTCCTGAAAGAATAGGACAAAACAATTTAAACAAATAGAAGAAAACAACATATGGTAGCATTTCACGACTGGACCAATTGAAATGCTCCAAAAAAGCTTGGTAGAAATTCTGGTTCCATTGACTTCCTTTAAGAGTAAAGTTAGATTTTGGCCTCTCCTGTAAAGTTGCCATTTTGGAAATACTTTTTTCCTTTGACGAGCCAAAGCAGGACCTGGATGGACTTGTTGAGGGTCATAAACAGGCTTTAATTGCTATATAGAGGCCTTGATTTGGAACAAGAGCCGATTTCTACTTTTCTACATCATTTGAACGAAGCAGCTTCCATTTATCTAGTCTGAAAAACTCATGATGAATGGACCAATAGAAATGCTCCAAAGTACCTTGGCAAAAATTCTGGTTCCATTGACTTCCATTATAAGTAGCGTTGGTTTTTGGCCTCTCCTGTAAAGTTGCCATCTTGGACGAGCCACAGCAAAGAAGGTCCTGGATGGACTTGTTGAGAGTCATCACATGCTTCCATGTCTATATAGAGGCCTAGATTTGGACCAAGAGTCTCAAGTGGGAGTTTAGGGGGCCCCCGAAGTGCAATGTGGTGGGCTGAAGGCCAAAAACGACAATAAAAGAATGAAGCAGTTAAGGAAGTAGAGCTCTCCTGATGGATCGACCAATGAAAGCACGACTCTCACAGCACAGCAGCACTACAAGGTCAAATCACAGCCATACTGTAGGCCGTTGGCAGCCTTCAACCCAAGTGGGCTAGGCAGGGAGCTTAAAGCTTATGAGATATAGAATCAAGCTGTACAGCCATAGGCTGGGGGTGGAGACGTGGCAACAGGCACGTAGAGGACATTAAGAAAAGGTATATGGCCGCCTGGACCCAGTTCAGATTCTGCCAGATCATCTAAGACTTTGAACTTGACAACCCTGTGTGAGAACAGAAGTAGGGAGACAGAAGTCCCACTTCTCTTTTCTTGTTTGTTCGGCGAGGACATGTGAGGGATAAACAGGGGGTTTGGGGAAAGGGGGCGGGGGCGAAAGCAGGATTGCACAAGAACCAGCACAACATACTTTCGTTCAAAAACAAATTCCTTTATAAATTACACTTGATGCATTTCAGATTTTCTCACAACGTCTTGAGTTACAAATGTTACAGCTTCAAGTCCTAGAGCTCTGTTCTTACTCGTCCCGTCTCCTCCAGGTACTTGGACGCAATAAGACATGACGATAAAAACAAAAAACAACAACAAAAAATAAGACAGACAGATGGTTGCAATCCACAGAAAGCAAACCAGCCCACTCTCCATTGTACTATAGGGCGGATTGGCTAATGACTGGGGGTCAGGTGGGGTGGACACTGCGGCGGGTTCCAGACTGCATTGAAAGCAGCCGGTAGGGCCGATACTCTGTACTAATAGAGAGAACTGTAACTGGCATTGTTGTACCTTATATGTCCAAAAGTTTAAGGACACCTACTTTTAATGGTGTTAATAGAGAGCTTGTTACCTGTGGTAGGATGGGGGGTGGGTGTTACACTTGTTACGATTTGATTGCTTTCAGCCACAACAGCATTCATGAGATTAGATACTTGTGTCATTTCAACTCATGCCAAAAAGCACTTGACAGAGCTCCATTTCTCAGGTCCACAGACCAACGCTGGGGGTCTTTACGCTTGGCTTTGGACGAGGCAACCTTGTGCGGATGCTCCCGAGTGTCCCATTCTATTGGTCAATGCTTAGTTATAAAAAAAAAATAAAATAATAAAATAATAATAATAAAACAAACTATAACATAATGGATATTATACACTGTGTGCCTAACTGAAAGCCAATGTCAGCAACAAGTGCACTGTAAAGTTAGTGAAATTTACTAACAGTGTCTGGACACTTCTGGACACACTGCAGGCTTTTCCATTCAGAAGCCTTTAATATATAAAAACAAGCCTACAAAATACAACAATACCGAGCTCTCGATTATCTCCTCCGTGGATCCTAAAAGGAGATACTGTTTAAGTGAATGTGGATCAGGGTCACGGCTAGGAGCTGGTCAAGCTCGTGACCCAGCTGAAGTCAGTCTTTCTCACTTTCCTCAGTTCTTTTTCTTCTGCTTTGGAGAGCGGAGGCGCGGCCTCTTCCACTGAGCCCTGTGTTCGGACTTCCTGCTGAGAGTCCTGCGTTTCCATCTCCTCCTCGGAATCGTCCTCCTCCTTCTCACTTTCTACATCCTGTTCTAAGGGCTCCTTCCCGTCTCTTGGGAAAACATGAGAAAACATTAGTGAGAAATGAAAGAATAAAAAAATTAATTAAATAAATAAAATATACACACACACACAAACTATACTGCCAAAAGTATTCGCTCGTCTGTCTTCACACGCATATGACGTCCCATTCTTAATCCATAGGGTTTCATATGATGTCGGCCCAACCTTTGCAGCTATAACAGCTTCAACTCTTCTGGGAAGGCTCTCCACACGGTTTAGGAGAGTGTTTATGGGAATGTTGAACCGTTCTTCCAGAAGAACATCTGTGAGGTCAGACAAGGTGAAGGTCTGGCTCGCAGTCTCCGCTCTAATTCATCCCAAAGGTGTTCTATCAGGTTGAGGTCAGGAGGCAGGCCAGTCAAGTTCTTCCACACCAAACTCGCTCCTCCATGTCTTTATGGAGCTGCTCTGTAAACTGGTGGGCAGTCATGTTGGAACAAGAAGGGGCCGTCCCCAAACTGTCCCCACAAAGTTGGAAGCATGAAATTGTCCAGAATCTTTTGGTCTGTCGAAGCATCAAGAGTTCCTTTCACTGGAACTGAGGGTCCGAGCCCACCTCCTGAAAAACTACCCCACATCATAATCCCCCCTCCACCAAACTTTACACTCGGCACAATGCAGTCAGATAAGTACTGTTCTCCTGGCAACCGCCAAACCCAGACTCGTTCATGGAATTGCCCAGCGGAGAAGCGTGATTGGTCACTCCAGAGAACATGTCTCCACTGCTCTAGAGTCCAGTGGCGGCGTGCTTTACTCCACTGCATCTGACGCTCTGCATTCTTGGTGATGTAAGGCTTGGATGCAGTTGCTCGGCCATAAAACCCATTCCATGAAGCTCTCTACGCTCTGTTCTTGAGCTGATCTGAAGACTACATGAAGTTCGGAGGTCTGTAGTGATGGACTCTGTAGAAAGTTGGTGACCTCTGTGCACTATGCTCCTCAGCATCCGCTGACCTGCTCTGTCATTGTACGTGTTCTACAACTTGGTGTCTGAGTTGCTGTCGTTCTCAATCACTTCCACTTTGTTAGAACACCACTGACAGTCCACTGTGGAATATTTAGTAGTGAGGAAACTTCACCACTGGACTTGTTGCACAGGTGGCGTCCTATCACGGTACCCCGCTGGAGTTCACTGAGCTCCTGAGAGAGATCCACTCTTTCACTAGTGTGTGTAGAAGCAGTCTATATGAGTAGGTACTGGTTTTATACACCTGTGGCCATGAAAGTGATTCAGGAACACCTGAATTCAATGATCTGGATGGCTGAGTGAATACTTTTGGCAATAAAGTGTACACACACACCCTTTAACACTGAAAAGGGGTAAGAAACCTTGGAAGAAACTGTCAACACCCTTGAGAAAAAATTAAACAGCTCTGCAAAACATGCATGACCTTCTGTAGACTCATCAAAACACAGCACTTCATTTTTTAACTGCGCTCGAGATGTTTTTCATCAGGACTGTACTGCAAGTGTTTAAGCGGAAAAGATCCCATAAGATATAAAACCTGAAATATCACACACGAACAGCAAGCATGATATCTCGAAATCTGTGGGCGAGCTACATGGAGAAGATCTGGCAGAAAGCAAAAAACCAATAACAATAAAGTTATAAGTTAGTTTCACTAAACCTGACTCAGCATGATGCTCCACCATGACTCTGAAAATATTCAAGCCAAAACAAGAAGTAGGATGACCACAGAAAGGGTCATGACCAGTAAAAGAAGGACAAGGAAACCATAGCTAAAATAAATAAATAAATAAATAAATAAAATTTTTCAAGGGCAAAAGTCAACACGTCACAACATTCAGCAGGAACACGAGCTGCCGTACCTGCTGCCAGTGTTAGAGATGAGGAGGGAGTTGACGAACAGCGAACACAGGAACGAGGCAGCGGGAAGCACATGGGCTGGAGTGTGCAGCAACTGACCGGACACAAATAAGAAAGTCAAATTAACAAATGAAGGCCATTAGAAAAATAAGAAATTAAAATATGACAGGAAATAATTAAATCTAATACAGTAATATATTCTAGTATAGTAATATAACATTACTATAATCTAGTATAGTAATATAACATCAAATACAGGAATATAGAAATATAACATCTAATATACTAATATAGAAATTTAACATCTAATATACTAATACAGTAATACATCTAATACAGTAATATAGTAAAATAACATCTAATTTAGCAATATAGTTATATAACATCTAATACAGTCATATAGGAATTAACATCTAATACAGTAATATAACATCTAATACAGTAATATAGGAATTAACATCTTATACAGTAATATAACATCTAATATAGTAATATAACATCTAATACAGTAATATAACATTGAATTTAGCAATATAGTTATATAACATCTAATAGTCATAAAGAAATATAACATCTAATAGTCATATAGAAATATAACATCTAACAGTAATATAACATCTAATACAGTAATATAGTATCTAATATAGTAATATAACATCAAATACAGTAATATAACATCTAATATAGTAATATAGGTATATAGCATTTAATATAGTAATACAATACCTAATATAGTAATATAACATCTAATATAGTAATAAAGTAATAACATCTAATATAGTAATAAAGTAATATAACATCTAATATAGTAATATAGGTATATAGCATTTAATATAGTAATACAATACCTAATATAGTAATATAACATCTAATATAGTAATATAGTTATATAACATCTAATATAGTAATATAACATCTCAGCGGTGTCCAAAGATAAACATGTATCTCCAGTTTTGGCCATTTTTATTTTTTCTATATTGTTTGAACATAACAGCTGACATTTACATTGTATATAAATTTCATGATGAATGGACCAATAGAAATTTGCCAAAATGGCTTGGAAAAACTTTTGGTTCCATTGACTTACACTGAAAGCAAGACAGTTTTTGGTCTCTCCTGTAAAGTTAATATTTTGGAGACACTTGTTTTTCCATGGACACTGACAATATGTTGGGGGTTGTGCTTTTGAATTCTCCCAAGTGACCATCATCCAACTGTGTCTATATTTAAATCCAGGCTTAAAACACGTTCACATGGTTTAGCATTCAGCAGCTAGTAAACCATTAAGCATTTTTATCCCCTTCCCATGATCTCACATACTGACCTCTTTGATGGCTACTGATGCCTGAGGTGGCTGAGCTCTGTCTGCCACCTGATTGGCCACAGAGCTCTGCTTCTCCTCCTCCTGCTGTCTGTGCTTGCCTAGCAGCAGGTAGAACGGTGTCACCGCAACGCTGTCGTCAACCAGGAGCTGTAAGAGAGCACATTACCACGGCGTGAATTGTTGGATGTGCCAGGTTTACTATAGTATAGTATAGTATAGTATAGTATAGTATGGTAGGGTATAGTATAGTATAGTAGGGTATAGTATAGTATGGTAGGGTATAGTATAGTATAGTAGGGTATAGTATAGTATGGTAGGGTATAGTATAGTATAATATAGTATAGTATAGTATGGTAGGGTATAGTATGGTAGGGTATAGTATAGTATGGTAGGGTATAGTATAGTATGGTAGGGTATAGTATAGTATGGTAGGGTATAGTATAGTATGGTAGGGTATAGTATAGTATAGTATGGTAGGGTATAGTATAGTATAGTATGGTAGGGTATAGTATAGTATGGTAGGGTATAGTATAGTATGGTAGGGTATAGTATAGTATGGTAGGGTATAGTATAGTATAGTATAGTATAGTATGGTAGGGTATAGTATAGTATAATATGGTAGGGTATAGTATAGTATGGTATAGTATAGTATAGTATAGTATGGTAGGGTATAGTATAGTATGGTAGGGTATAGTATAGTATGGTAGGGTATAGTATAGTATGGTATAGTATAGTATAGTATAGTATGGTAGGGTATAGTATAGTATGGTAGGGTATAGTATAGTATAGTATGGTAGGGTATAGTATAGTATGGTAGGGTATAGTATAGTATAGTATGGTAGGGTATAGTATAGTATAGTATGGTAGGGTATAGTATAGTATGGTAGGGTATAGTATAGTATGGTAGGGTATAGTATAGTATGGTAGGGTATAGTATAGTATAGTATAGTATAGTATGGTAGGGTATAGTATAGTATAATATGGTAGGGTATAGTATAGTATGGTATAGTATAGTATAGTATAGTATGGTAGGGTATAGTATAGTATGGTAGGGTATAGTATAGTATGGTAGGGTATAGTATAGTATGGTATAGTATAGTATAGTATAGTATGGTAGGGTATAGTATAGTATGGTAGGGTATAGTATAGTATAGTATGGTAGGGTATAGTACAGTACAATATGCTACTATGAAACATGATCATGAGTGCATTGTCAAGGCAGAAGGCAGAGATCTGCATCCGGCTCTGATCTGGCTCTCTCGCTTACTAGGCTACCGACCCCGACCAGGCTTATCCTCCTGGGTCGCCGGGGGAGCTGGAGCCCATCCCAGTGCTCACTGGGCAGAAGGCAGGAAACACCCTGGGCAGGCTGCCAGTCCACCGCAGCACAGACACACACGTTTACAAACATACACACACTCACACCTGAAGTGCTCGGGTCAATACGTCTAACCCCAACCACTCCATGGGTACTATGGACACAGCTGCCCACCACCTCCTAGTGTGTTCACCAGTATGTCTACATGTGGGTGTGCTCACTAGTGTGTTTGTTCACTGGTGTGTGTGTGTGTGTTTGTTGGGTGGGTGGTTCTCTGTCCCGTAAAGTGTGTTCATTAGCATGCGTGTTTCACTGACCCCTTGTGTGTTCACTAGTGTGTATATGTGGGTATATATAGTGTTTGTGTTTCACTACCCCCTTGTGTATGTGTGTGTTTCACTGCCCACTAGACTGAGTGTGTGTGTGTGTTTCACTGCCTCCTAGTGTGTTTACCAGTATGTGTGCTCACTAGTGTGTGTTTCACTGCCCACTAGTGTGTTCATTAGCATGTGTGTTTTACTACCCCTTTGTGTGTGTTCACCAGTGTGTATGTGGGTGTGCTCACTAGTGTGTGTGCTTGACTGCTCCCTAGCGTGTGTGTGGGTGTTTACCAGTATGGGTGGATGTGCTCACTAGTGTGTGTGTGTTTTACTGCCCACTAGTGTGTTTGTTTACTGGTGTGTGTCTTGGCTGGGTGGTTCACTGCCCCCTAAAGTGTGTTCATTAGCACACATGTTTCACTGTCCCTTTGTGTGCATGTTCACTGCTCACTAGTGTGTGTGTGTTTCACTGCCCCATAGTTTGTGTTCACCAGTGTATATGTGGGTGTGCTCACTAGTGTGGGTGTTTCACTCCCCCCTAGTGTGTTTACCAGTATGTGTATGTGTGGGTGTTCTCACTAGTGTGCTCGTTTGTGGGTGTTTCACTGCCCAATAGTGTGTTTGTTCACAGGTGTGTGCACGTTGGGTGGGTGGTACACTGCTCCCTAAAGTGTGTCCAATAGCATGCATGTTTTACTGCTCACTAGTGTGTGTGTGTGTGTGTTTCACTGCCCCATAGTTTGTGTTCACCAGTGTATATGTGGGTGTGCTCACTAGTGTGTGTGCTTGACTGCTCCCTAGCGTGTGTGTGGGTGTTTACCAGTATGGGTGGATGTGCTCACTAGTGTGTGTGTGTTTTACTGCCCACTAGTGTGTTTGTTTACTGGTGTGTGTCTTGGCTGGGTGGTTCACTGCCCCCTAAAGTGTGTTCATTAGCACGCATGTTTCACTGTCCCTTTGTGTGCATGTTCAGTGTTTACCAGTATGTGTATGTGTGGGTGTGCTCACTAGTGTGTTTGTTTGTGGGTGTTTTACTGCCCACTAGTGTGTTTGTGTGTTGGGTGGGTGGTACACTGCTCCCTAAAGTGTGTCCATTAGCATGCGTGCTCACTAGTGTGTATGTGTGTTTCACTGCCCCCTAGGTTGTGTTCACCAGTGTGTATATGTGGGTGTGTTCACCAGGGTGTGTGTTTTACTGTCCCCTTGTGTGTGTGTTTCACTGCCCACCCCCACAAACAGCGTTATCCAGTGTATTCATCACAGGCACTCACACACCAAAAAGAACTGAAGTGTGTATCTCTTATAGGACCACAATGTATGGAGAGCACTGATAAGACCTATACTGACCTGTTTCCTTGAGTTCGATATCCTCTCGTCCTCCTCTCTGGTGCTAAACGTCAATAACGCCTTCAAACAAGGAAAAGTCAACATTACATACAGGTCAGGGCGTGTTTGTACAGGCAGGACTGGACAACCTCAAACACCAGGACGCTCAACAAAGCAGTACTAAAACATTAAACCGAGGTTTAAAACATAAACAACGAACAGGCAGGAGGGCACCTGGCCCGGTCAGGAGCGTGTGTGAACTTGATTCATAAGCAGGTACCATTTGTTCTGTGAGGAAGTAGAGACGGGATCTGTTCAACCACTGGAATCTCTCATCACAGCTGTCCAGAGGCTCTTCCCTGGGAGCGAAGACGCAGCGCTGCACTTTTCCACCACACACGGCCTTCTGGGTAAACAGAGGCCGGGGCTCGCTGGGTCTGAAAACAAACACTGCCCGGAGGAAAGAGACCGCGTTAACACCATTTTCCATCAGCGGCCACGTTCAAGTTAAAGAAGAGTTTCACCTTTTACTGCACTATTTAATAATCACGGTGGAAATAAAATCAGTTTTATATGATTTTATATGTTAGAGCAAAAACCTTATTTTTTTAGTTTACTCGTAACTGAACAGATCAGTCCTGCAACTCTGGCCCTGCAACCCTGGCCCTGCAACCCTGGCCCTGCAGGTCAACACTCTTGCCTTGCAGGTCAACACTCTGGCACTGCAGGTCAACACTCTGGCACTGCAGGTCAACACTCTGGCACTGCAGGTCAACACTCTGGCACTGCAGGTCAACACTCTGGCACTGCAGGTCAACACTCTGGCACTGCAGGTCAACACTCTGGCACTGCAGGTCAACACTCTGGCACTGCAGGTCAACACTCTGGCACTGCAGGTCAACACTCTTGCCTTGCAGGTCAACACTCTTGCATTGCAGGTCAACACTCTTGCATTGCAGGTCAACACTCTTGCATTGCAGGTCAACACTCTGGCATTGCAGGTCAACACTCTGGCACTGCAGGTCAACACTCTGGCATTGCAGGTCAACACTCTGGCACTGCAGGTCAACACTCTGGCACTGCAGGTCAACACTCTGGCACTGCAGGTCAACACTCTGGCACTGCAGGTCAACACTCTTGCCTTGCAGGTCAACACTCTTGCATTGCAGGTCAACACTCTTGCATTGCAGGTCAACACTCTTGCATTGCAGGTCAACACTCTGGCATTGCAGGTCAACACTCTGGCACTGCAGGTCAACACTCTTGCACTGCAGGTCAACACTCTTGCACTGCAGGTCAACACTCTTGCACTGCAGTCAACAACACTCTGGCATTATAAAGTGTTATGCATGTAAGAGTAACTATTTAAGAACATATATATAGGCTTAGGCATGGTATTATAAAGTGATATGGATATGTATGCCATATAATGCATTATGAATGCTTTTATAAAGCATCATGAATACAGAATTCATAGGTAAATGTTACTGAAGACTCTAAACCTGTGACTGCTAGATACCAGTACTGTAATCTGTCATCAGCCATTAACACAAACACCATCTAACACCAACCTTGATGTTAACCTATTAATTACAATATCAGCAATCACTAGAAAAGTGGGATGGTTGCACAGCTTAGACAGTGTGAGGAACACGGGATGAATAAACGACAAGTAGAGGAGTGTGTTTGGGGATCTGGCCCTGAGTGAGTACAGACAGTTAGGAAACCATAATGTTTGGGTTTGGCAAAAAATTAATGGAACCCTATACAAAGAAGAAGGGATGCAAAAATGACAAACAGAAGAGTGCAGGGCAGCATGTCTGTGGATTAGAGGTTGTGGACCCGCCCTGAGTGTTGAACATAACCGTGATGTTTGGCTGCCCTTAAAAATGAATGGGACTCTATGGGAGGGAAAAGAGGGATGGAGAAAAATGACAAACAGACGAGTGGGGGTCAAACCAGCACAGTCATGGTTGGGAGTCCGCCCTGAGTCAGCGCATGCGAAATGGTGTCCATCGGTCAAGCGGAAGTGCCTTAAACTGGCATGCAAATTCCCATCCCATTCATTCTCTATGGGAAAAAAATTCCCGGATGAATCTGCAGTTTTCCAGAATCTGTGTCTTCAATCAAAAAGCTGTATATAAGGCTGAATCACACAATAAGACCGGATAACATGGAGCTGGAACGGTGCTGATACTTTGAAAACTGAGGAAAAATGAAGTGGCAAAGATAATAATAATAATAATAAAGTATACACAGATAACAGTACAGTTATAATAATTAATAATAATCAACAGTGCTTACAATCGCTCACTAAATATAATATTGCAAAACTCAATTGCATCAATATTTTATTACACCCCGGTGTGTACTAATCTACACTTAATGGCCATTTTATCAGAAACACATAACCACAAATGCTATGAGAGCTTACTAACAGTAACCCAGCTGCTGCTGAACAATATATGAGCCCACCTCCATCCGCACCACCAGTGTACCCCACATCCTTAATGTGGGGGCCCAATCCAAACACAGCAGTGAGAACAGCGTGCTGGTTTGTTTTGTGCTGGTAACCCAGAAGGTCAAACAAACTGGCAATTCTCCGTATGAGCGGCATGCTGGAAGTTTCCAGTCCAGGAACAGCCCGCATTGCACCACTCAGCACTTTCAACACACATGATTACACTCAGCTGAACCAATCCAGCTCAGTAAACCCTCCCGGAGTTTGAACAGGTGCAGAGCGGCTGGAAAAACACCGCCTTGCGCAGCACCTGCGTTCTGGGGTGGAGAACCAGGGGCACTCACTGGAGACCGGAGAACGTACGCATGCATTCAGCTCGGATTGAACTGGACAGTGAATGGAGATCTGATCTCGTGTGTATACTTACGGTCAGTGTTTCCAGAGTGAAGGCAAAAGGCAGCTATGTTTTCAGACAGGGGGTCCGACCGCAGCAGGCACACATCCATCGGCGTACTCCATTCCACTACGAGCACATGAGCAACAAAGGTCAGCCGTGCTTACAACAAAATAGAGGAACTCAAACAGTAAACAGTCCAAACACAAACAGGTGACTACTGCAGGATGACCGGCCTCAAACACACAGTGGGTCAAGGTCAGTTTCATCTTAACACGTGACCCCCCAGCAGTACATGTGCAGCTTGGCCATCACAGCTCTCCACTCATGTCCTGGACATCAGATATTTGAAGACTGAGTGTATAAAGCCAATGCCAGAGTTCTGGACACTGTTGCTTTCTTTCATTTACATATGGTATGTATGCACAAGCAAGCACACTGCATGAACGTAAACTTAAATACTAGAGATGGACCGATCAGCGTTTCTGAGGCCCATTCCGATCGACCATCACCTTTTAGCGCGATCGGCCAATAGCAGACTCTGATTGAGAGCGGGGCTATATTCCACGGCAGGACTACATACAGTTATTAGCGCAAGCAAGTCATGAAACATGGTGGAAACATGGTTATCTAGAACTATAAACTCAATCACTCTGGCTGTGGTTCCTTTAGCTCTCTAGCTGTTGCTGCTGTTCTGTTCTGTTCGTACGTCAGATCTGGTCTGCACGGGTTTCTGGGTTGTTTGTTTTGTGCTAGATGGCCGTGCTAGCTCTGCAGACGAGACACGTTGATTTACAGATGTTACAGAACATCCTGGATGAGTCTGTTACAGAACAGTCTGGATGAATTGCTGGGAGCTGGCCGGAACCGTGTACTTCCATACTGAAGAGTACGCAAAAGCAGTGCGCGAGAGTAACTAGGGTGTCCGAATACGTAGTGCTCGTCGAGCTGCTTCTGAGGTAAACAATGATTAAACTCCTCCCTCATCTCTTCTCCGAGCTACAGCTCGACACCGTGTGAGTAGATATTTAAACCAACACGCAGAACAGAGTCACAAACAGTCTCTAAATCTTTCAGTAAACGGAGCTTTAAATGGATAGAGGGACCTTTACCGTGATGGTCTGACGTCTTGCGTCACACGGCGTTGGTGAGATGGCGGTTGCGTGGATACTGAACACTCGCACACTGAAAGAGCGTACTTCAACGGGCAGCTCCAACTGAGTACGTACTGATCAAGTACAGACGCACCCACAGAAATTAGGCTCATTTGTTAAACGGCATTGATCAGCTCTCGGGATCGGCTAAACTGGAGACATACTGGCCGATCGCCGATCACCGATCACATATTTTGATTGAAAATCGGCCGATACTGATACATAGCCGATCGATCCTTCCATCACTAGTAAAAACCAATTAACAAACGCTAACTAAACTGTTTATTTATGATGCTTGTAACAGCCATAAGCTGGCTTGAGCTCTACTTGAGCTGGATTAGTTCTACCTCTGACGTGATTTCCATCTAGATCCAGAGCTACTGACAAATCTCTGTAAACTACTGATGAAAAATAGATACTGTGTATTTTAGAACCAATCTTATTATTATTATTATGACCACCAGCTAATATCTAGAGCAACCGCCGTGTGCAGCACGGACAGCAGCTAGACAGACTGGGAGACTCAGTAAGGTCCTGGTAGGCAGTGCATCCCACAGCTGCTGGAGGGAGCATGGAGGAGGACCCATAGAGCCAACACCACCATCCAAGGTGGTGCCACTGATGCTCAGTTGGGTTCAAGTCTGGGGAAATTAGAGGTCCAGGCTAGGACTTGGAGGTCTGGCTTAGCTCTTCCAATCAATGTGGGACACTGTCTTGCTGGAAGACCCCATCCACCCCGGGGAGGACAATCAGAATGTTTGGTGTACGTGATCTGAAAGGATGGATTCAGACCCAAATGGGTTGAGAGTGTCTTCCACATGGATGAGTGGGTCCAGAGAATGTCACCAAAACTTTCCCCAGGGTGGAAGTGGTCATAATAATGTGACTCGACTGTGTACATTAAGAAAGTTTGCCCCTCTATGTTGTGTCCTAAGCATTACTAGTGAGATGAGGAAACACTGAAGCAGTAGTGAGTAGTGGATACTGACGTGAGCAGGTGAGGAGGTTCCAGCAGAAGAGGTTTTTGGTGGTGGTGGTGCCAAGCAGGTATTTGGAGCAGCTCAGTCGGCCGAAACAGAGTTCCCTGCAGGATAAAAGCAATCAGAGGTCAGTCTTCCCAGCCCATCGGTTCCAGGCCCACCCACCCTAAGGAGCCAGTTCCACTCTTCTGACATATTTCAGCAGATTAGCCTGGCGGGCAGCAAGAGGTTTTCAGAACATTGCTTTGCCCCCAACATCAAACAGTAAGTGCCATAAATTACCAGCTATGTAAAAGGCTTTAACAATCCATGCATTGTTCTGAGCAACACTTTCTTACATTAACAAACCCATTTAATCATTTCTGCAGACCAGCGCTAGAGACTGGAGACCACGATAAACCCTCTAAAACTCTTACCGGCATGCAAGCTTGACCTTACTCACACTATCCCACGTGTCGTTTCTGCTGCTAATTAATATAAAAGTGAGCTCAGCAAAATGTTAACAGCCTGATGTTTCTGAATTAAGTTCTACTAAAGGACCCAATCAGGGCCATGATAGTATTCCTAAGGTTCAGTAACTGCTACCAGCCCTGTATCTGTTTTGCACAGTCAGAGCTTCAGTCTGTTGCGCAACCCAAAATTGTTGCACACTGTAACGCATCCAGAAAACTACACCCCCAAATATCATTCCAGTTTAAACTGAGGAGAACAGAACATGCTCTCCTGGAAGCTTGCAAGGCCTTCTTAGTGGTGCTACAGAGAAAAAGCCCATTTAGAGACCTGAAAAGACCCAAAGTTAACAAATAAACTGATTCGATGATAAAGCCTGGATATTACATCATGTTCCTACAATGTGTACAATGTGCTCCTTCATGTGTAAACTAACCAACTGTGTCTCGTGCCAGCTGTACGAAGCTCTCTGATCCTGATTTGGCAGCCGGCTTCATTATAGGAATTTCAGGAACACGACGCAGCAAACTAAGACCACAGCTAGTCTGAGCCCATAGTGCTGTGAAGCTGAGATCATCATAAAGGGATGGTTCGGACAATAAAACAAACAAGACGAGCTTCCCTCAACCTTAATGAGAGAGTCAAAAGTCTCAGGACACCCTTTAATTTCAGAAAGAAAAGAGAAAATGACTCCCACGCCATGCATAAGACTCTAGCAGCACTGGGCAGCTCCTTCATCAACAGGCTGAGAGTGGTCCTTCCTTCCTGCTGCTGTTAAGACTCTACAACCAGAACTGCTCCCAGCAGACCACATACACACAGCAGACTATATACACACACACTTAAACACTACACACTGCTCCCAGCAGACCACATACACACACATTTAAACACTACACACTGCTCCCAGCAGACCACATACACACACACTTAAACACTACACACTGCTCCCAGTAGACCACATACACACACACTTAAACACTACACACTGCTCTCAGCAGACCACATACACACACACTTAAACACTACACACTGCTCCCAGTAGACCACATACACACACATTTAAACACTACACACTGCTCCCAGTAGACCACATACACACAGCAGACTATATACACACACACACACTTAAACACTACACACTGCTCCCAGCAGACCACATACACACACATTTAAACACTACACACTGCTCCCAGTAGACCACATACACACACATTTAAACACTACACACTGCTCCCAGTAGACCACATATACACAGCAGACTATATACACTTACACTTAATCTCTACACACTGCTCCCAGCAGACCACTTACACACACACTTAAACACTACACACTGCTCCCAGCAGACCACATACACACACATTTAAACACTACACACTGCTCCCAGTAGACCACATATACACACATTTAAACACTACACACTGCTCCCAGCAGACCACATACACACACACTTAAACACTACACACTGCTCCCAGCAGACCACATACACACACATTTAAACACTACACACTGCTCCCAGTAGACCACATATACACAGCAGACTATATACACTTACACTTAATCTCTACACACTGCTCCCAGCAGACCACTTACACACACACTTAAACACTACACACTGCTCCCAGCAGACCACATACACACACACTTAAACACTACACACTGCTCCCAGCAGACCACTTACACACACACTTAAACACTACACACTGCTCCCAGCAGACCACATACACACACATTTAAACACTACACACTGCTCCCAGTAGACCACATATACACAGCAGACTATATACACTTACACTTAATCTCTACACACTGCTCCCAGCAGACCACTTACACACAGCAGACTGTATACACACATTTAAACACTACACACTGCTCTCAGCAGACCACATACACACACATTTAAACACTACACACTGCTCCCAGCAGACCACATACACACAGCAGACTATATACACACACACACACATTTAAACACTACACACTCTATCTATCTATCTATCTATCTATCTATCTATCTATCAACCAATAAGGTAACGTAAAGTGCACACTTAAAACCATTACACAAACTGTCTGGTTGTGTGAGCTCAAATATTGTATATTGTATGAAAAAACAACACAACACAACAGCTACTACAATTTGTAGCACTATGTAATGCATGTTTGCTCACTTGAATAGAGTTACATAACTTTCTAACCTTATTTCTAACCCTCCTTTTTTAAGGTCTTAGAAAAAACAATGAAATTTTTGATAGAGCAACAGAGGAACAAGCCTTATGAGAACTTTCAATTGCTCTAACCATAGTACCAAGTCAGCACTAGTTCATATCAGGCTTAACGCTGAGGTCATCAGTGGTATGAAACTAATTCTGTTCTGTTCTTATACTTAGAATCTGGGGATCAACAATATCAACAGCTATACTAATTCACCATCTTCAACGTTGGGTCGGCCTCACAAGCACCATTTTGGAATGTTTACATCAAATTTTATGAATACAAAGTTGTTGGTTTAATTGGAAGGTCATGAAACATTTCATATTTTGTGTGGCGTACCACAAGGGTCAGTGTTAGGGTCTTTGTTTTTCTCCTTGTGCATTTCCTCTAGGTGACATTATTAAGAAACATGATATCAGTGTAGCTATGCTAACGAGACGCATTTGACTATCTAGACTCATTAGAGCCCAATCCATTCTACAACTGGTCCAGAATGCAGCAGCTGGGATACTACCAAACACTAAACAGATCTCAGATCAGTCCTGTTTTAAAAGATATGCAATAATTACCTGTATCTTTTAGAACAGACTTTAACTTCTGTACTTGTTTAGAAAGCTCTAAATAATCTAGAACCTGCTACATTCCATTCCTTCAGTACTGCTTCACAGATCCAGTGCGAGACTAAAGCAGCAAACTCGTAACAGTAAACACGTCTGGACTGTCAAACTGGAATTTAGAACTGTCATTTGTGTTTTGCACCCAAAGGAATTTGACCTCCACATTTAACCCATCCGTACAGTGAAACACTCACATACACACTCTAGTGAACACACACACACACACAGGGACAGTGAAACACCCACATGCATACATGTATGTAAATAAATAATAAAATAAAAAAAATTAATTATATATATATATATATATAAAACACACAGGGGTTGTACAATGAAACTGAAACACCTGGTTTTAGACCACAGTAATTGATTAGTATGGTGTAGGGCCTCCTTTTGCGCCCAATACAGCGTCAGTTGGTTTTGGGAATGACATATACAAGTCCTCCACAGTGGTCAGAGGGATTTTAAGCCATTCTTCTTGCAGGACAGTGTTCAGGTCACTACGTGATGCTGGTGGAGGAAAACGTTTCCTGACTCGCTCCTCCAAAACACCCCAAAGTGACTCAATAATATTTAGATCTGGTGACTGTGCAGGCCATGGGAGATGTTCAACTTCACTTTCATGTTCATCAAACCAATCTTTCTCCAGTCTTGCTGTGTGTGTTGGTGCATCGTCATCCTGATACACGGCACCGCCTTCAGGATACAATGTTTGAACCATTGGATGCACATGGTCCTCCAGAATGGTTCGGTAGTCCTTGGCAGTGACGCCCATCTAGCACAAGTATTGGGCCAAAACCAAACCATCACTGATCCACCCCCATGATTCACTCTGGGCATGTAACAGTCTGGGTGGGATGTGGGGAAAACAGTAAAGGTTGACTCATCAGAGAACAGTACATGGTTCACATTGTCCACAGACCAAGATTTGATCTCCTTGCACCATTGAAACCGACGTTTGGCATTGGCACGAGTGACCAAAGGTTTGGCTATAGCAGCCCGGCCGTGTATATTGACCCTGTGGAGCTCCTGACGGACAGTTCTGGTGGAAACAGGAGAAGCTGAGGTGCACATTTAACTCTGCCGTGATTTGATCAGCCGTGGTTTTATGTTTTTGGAAACAATCCGGGTTAGAACCCCAACATCCCTTTCATCCTGTTGGTTGTGGTTGGTCCTTCTTGGTGGTAGCTGACGTTACCCTGGATACCGTGGCTCTTGATACATCACAAAGACTTGCTGTCTTGGTCACAGATGCGCCAGCGAGACCTGCACCAACAGTTTGTCCTCTTTTGAACTCTGGTACGTCCCATAATGTTGTGTTATTGCAGTATTTTGAGAAACTGTGATCTTACCTGCTAACTGAACTTCACACTCTGATCTTACTGGTGCAATTAATGAAGATTGGCCACCACACACACACACACACACACACACACACAAACGAACACCAGGGGACAGTGAGCACACTTGCCCAGGGTGGTGAGAAGCAGTTGGGGTTTGGCTGGTTGTCTAACATCCAGCCCATGACTGCCCCCCAACTATATTTGAAGTGTGCAATTATTTATTTAACTATTTATGTATTTATTTATTTCACATTGTTTCAGCCCTTATATAGCACCTTGGCATTCTGCACCAACCCCTGCGCTGTGGCATCTTCAACAAGATGTTTGCTTGATCTATAGGCCTCACCTGATGCTCCCTGGAGGCTGACACAGCGTGGTCAGAAGCCCCCATGTGTCCGAATTCCAGACGGTGACCACCTCCTTGAAGCTTACAGCCAGAAGGGAGCCGTCGCTGGAGAAACAGCAGTTAGTGGGCTGCAGGCCATGGTAGCCGCCCACGTACTCACATGACCAGGAGGGCTGCTCCTCTACAGCGCA
Organism: Megaleporinus macrocephalus; assembly: GCA_021613375.1. Taxonomy (NCBI): domain Eukaryota; kingdom Metazoa; phylum Chordata; class Actinopteri; order Characiformes; family Anostomidae; genus Megaleporinus; species Megaleporinus macrocephalus. The sequence goes on from CM038709.1 coordinate 1,614,458, forward strand.
AAAACAAGAAAAAGCTGAGGTCAGTCTTGTGTAAGGGGGTGCTTTGTGTGTGTGTGTGTGTGTGTGTGTGTTTGTGTGTTAGAGAGAACAGGGTGTTCAGACACACAACAAAGGAAACTTGCCTTACTGGCTGTTGCTTATATCTGATTGGAGTTGTTTTTTCATGCTTTTTACTTTAGAACCGAAGATCAGCTACAACCAAACCAAGAACCGTGAAGCGGCGTTGCCTGTTGAAAGGGGGTGTTTGTTTATCTCTGAGTTACGGCTCCTCTGAGAGGAAGGAAACGAAGGAAGTGAGCAAGCCATCGTTCCAATTTGGACCGGAACGGGTTCTCAGTCCAAAAATCAGCCTGCCAGCATTTCCCAAACCCTCCACAGCAGAAGGGCCTTTGTTATCTACTGAAGGGGCCCAATAGCTTTCACTACTTCTGTGAAGATACACGTAAATGCGTACGCATATCGTCGTCGTTGTTTAAAGAAAAGCCAGCATCTCTGAAACGGCAGCTTTCCAGGAGAGGCCGTCTTAACTTTTAATGTCAATGGAACCAGAATTTGTTATGCTTTTTTGGAGCATTTCTATTGGTCCATTCGTCGTGAATTATTAACACAGTGTAAACCGCAGCTGTTGCATTTAAATGATAGAGAAAAATAACAATTAAGATCGAGCACATAGCAAGGAGCTCACAGAGAGGCTTCGATAATCTCAACCACATGCAAACATTTCAACTGCACCTGCACTGCTGTGCAGTGTTATATATATATATATATATATATAGTGAGTATATATATAGGCAGAGAGTAAAGCGAGTCAGAGAAAGAATAAGAAAACTAATAGAGCGGCTGTTGAGGTAGGAATGGAGAGTCGGAGAGTAAAGCAAGTCAGAGAAAGAATAAGGTGCTGTAATAAAGAGAAGTGGAGGTGAAGAGTGGCTGTTAAGGCAGGAATGGAGAGTCGGAGAGTAAAGCGAGTCAGAGAAAGAATAAGGTGCTGTAATAAAGAGAAGTGGAGGTGAAGAGTGGCTGTCGAGGCAGGAATGGAGAGTCGGAGAGTAAAGCGAGTCAGAGAAAGAATAAGGTGCTGTAATAAAGAGAAGTGGAGGAAAAGAGCGGCTGTTGAGGCAGGAATGGAGAGTGAGAGTAAAACGAGTCAGAGAAAGAATAAGAAAACTAATAAAGAAAACTGGAGGTGAAGAGCGACTGTTAAGGCAGGAATGGAGAGTCGGAGAGTAAAACGAGTCAGAGAAAGAATAAGGTGCTGTAATAAAGAGAAGTGGAGGTGAAGAGTGGCTGTCGAGGCAGGAATGGAGAGTGAGAGTAAAGCGAGTCAGAGAAAGAATAAGGTGAGTAAAAAAATGTTCTCTAACTGGACCGAACTGAACTCTAATTAAACCCCCCTGATCTAGACAGTTGGGGGGCCACAGTGTCTTTGTTGGACACAACACACACTAACACACCATCACGTCAGTGTGAGAATGAACCACCTCCCTAATAGTACCTGCTCTGTGGTGGTCCTGTGGGGGTCCTGATCATTAAAGAACAGAGTAATAAAGTATACAGAGAATCAGATGAACTACAGTCTGTAAGTGGAGCTCCTGTATGGTCAGTGGAGCCGATACAGTGGACAGTGAGTGGAGGTCCTGTATGGTCAGTGGAGCCGATACAGTGGACAGTGAGTGGAGGTCCTGTATGGTCAGTGGAGCCGATACAGTGGACAGTGAGTGGAGCTCCTGTATGGTCAGTGGAGCCGATACAGTGGACAGTGAGTGGAGGTCCTGTATGGTCAGTGGAGCTGATACAGTGGACAGTGAGTGGAGGTCCTGTATGGTCAGTGGAGCTGATACAGTGGACAGTGAGTGGAGGTCCTGTATGGTCAGTGGAGCTGATACAGTGGACAGTGAGTGGAGGTCCTGTATGGTCAGTGGAGCTGATATAGTGGACAGTGAGTGGAGGTCCTGTATGTCAGTGGAGCTGATACAGTGGACAGTGAGTGGAGGTCCTGTATGGTCAGTGGAGCTGATACAGTGGGCAGTGAGTGGAGGTCCTGTATGGTCAGTGGAGCTGATACAGTGGACAGTGAGTGTTATTATTTTAATGCTATGGCTGGTCAGTCTATATGGTGAGTCACTGGCTCTAACCTATTGGCTCACCGTGATTGAAATTATATAGTTTTCATGTTTAGATTCACATAAATACTGCGTTCACATGAAAAATACCATGTTATTGAAACATTAAAATATAAATATATAATAATAATTATATCTTCCGCTTTGTCCCACTAGTCAGGGTCATGAGGGACATCATGAACACTCTGTTCTGGAAGTTTCCAGCTTACTAAAAAAGTCCTGGTGCAAATGAGCACCTGGAGGGCGGGACTCACTCTCTGCGTCCAAGTCTGGTCCGAACAGCCAGACTTTGAACTGGCCGTCCAAGGCTGTGGTCACCAGCATGGTGGTCTCCGT
>CM038709.1:1621916-1694416 GCA_021613375.1 Megaleporinus macrocephalus
GATCACTGTAATAGAGTTGAACACTGTAATGGTCGGAGTTGATCACGGTAATAGAGTTGAACACTGTAAAGGTCAGAGTTGATTACTGTAATGGTCGGAGTTGATCACTAATAGTCAAAGTTGATCGCTGTAATGGTTAGATTGATCACAGTAATAGTCAGAGTTGATCACTGTAATAGAGTTGATCACTGTAATGGTCAGAGTTGATCACTGTAATAGAGTTGATCACTGTAATAGTCAGAGTTGATCGCTGTAATGGTCAGAGTTGATCACTGTAATGGTCAGAGTTGATCACTGTAATGGTCAGAGTTGATTGCTGTAATGGTCAGAGTTGATCACTGTAATGGTCAGAGTTGATCACTGTAATGGTCAGAGTCGATGACTGTAATGGTCAGAGTCGATCACTGTAAGGGTCAGAGTCGATCACTGTAAGGGTCAGAGTCGATCACTGTAATGGTCAGAGTCGATCACTGTAATAGTCAGAGTCGATCTCTGTAATGGTCAGAGTCGATCACTGTAATGGTCAGAGTCGATGACTGTAATAGTCAGAGTCGATCTCTGTAATGGTCAGAGTCGATCGCTGTAATGGTCAGAGTCGATCGCTGTAATGGTCAGAGTCGATCACTGTAATGGTCAGAGTCGATCTCTGTAATGGTCAGAGTCGATCGCTGTAATGGTCAGAGTCGATCGCTGTAATGGTCAGAGTCGATCGCTGTAATGGTCAGAGTTGATGATTGTAATGGTCAGAGATGATGATTGTAATGGTCAGAGATGATGATTGTAATGGTCAGAGATGATGATTGTAATGGTCAGAGATGATGACTGTAATGGTCAGAGTTAATGATTGTAATGGTCAGAGTCGATCACTGTAATGGTCAGGGTTGATCACTGTAATGGTCAGAGTCGATCACTAATGGTCAGAGTTGATCACTGTAAGGGTCAGAGTTGATGACTGTAATAGTCAGAGTTGATGACTGTAAGGGTCAGAGTTGATCACTGTAAGGGTCAGAGTTGATCACTGTAAGGGTCAGAGTTGATCACTGTAATGGAGTTTTTTGCTGTAAACTGGCCAATCAGAGCAGAGCTCATTAATTATTCCTTATACACAATGAATTAATGATCTGTCTTCAGAGCTTCAGGCTAGCTAGCTAACTAGCTTCATGCTTGTAGCCCCTCCTGGTTCACTGAGCCGGACTGAAGCTCTTACTGTTGTCCGAGTGGCTGGTGCTGTACATCTGTCCATCCGGAGATACACAGATATGAGAGATGGCTCCGCCCAGGCGAGGAAGAAAGTCCTTCTTGTTCACTTCCTCGCAATGCCACTGCACGAGCACGGACTCCAGACCCCCACTCAGCAGGTGCGTGCCTGTAGAGGGGGACCGGGTAGCAGACGAGGTTAAAAGGCAGATCCTGGATAAAAATATCCCCCCAGGACGAGTGAGATTCAGGTCAGTATGGCTCACCTTCTGGGGTAAAACATAAGGAGCTCACGGCGTCGTGGTGCCAGTGCTGAGTGGAGTACGTGTACTCTTTCTTCTGGTCGAAGTTTCTCCTGTTCGAGAAGAAAGCGGGAGAGAAAAGATATCAAGTACTGAGTTTGTGTATTTTCACTTTTTTGTGTGTTATGAGGGCGTTTCACTGCCCCCTAGTGTGTATGGTCACTAGTGTGTGTGTGGGCTATGAGGGTGTTCCACTGCCCCCTAGTGTGTAGGTTCACTAGTGTGTGTGCGTTTCACTGCCCTCCTTGTGCGTGCGGGCACTAGTGTGTACGGTCATTGGTGTGTGTGTGTGTGTGTGTGCGCGCGCTATGAGGGTGTTTCACTGTCCCTAATGTATAGGTTTACTAGTGTGTGTTTCACTGCCCCCTAGTGTGCACGTGCTATGAGGGTGTCTCACTGTCCCCAATTGTGTACGGTCAGTAGTGTGTGTGTGTGTGTGTGCACTATGAGGGTGTCTCACTGTCCCCAATTGTGTGCGGTCAGTAGTGTGTGTGTGTGTGTGTGTGTGTGTGTGTGTGTGCTATGAGGGTGTGTCACTGTCCCCAATTGTTTACGGCTAGTGTGTGTGTGTGTGCGTGCTATGAGGGTGTTTCACTGTCCCTAGTGCATAGGTTCACTAGTGTGTTTCACTGCCCCCTAGTGTGTAAGTGCTACACTGTCCCCAATTGTGTACGGTCAGTAGTGTGTGTGTGTGCGCTAAGAGGGTGTCTCACTGTCCCCAACTGTGTACGGTCAGTAGTGTGTGTGTGTGTGTGTGTGTACTATGAGGGTATTTCACTGTCCCTAGTGTGTGTGTGTGTGTTCACTAGTGTGAGTATGGTGGTGTTTCTCTGTGTGAAAGGTTAAATGTGGAGGTCTAGTTCTAAACTCTAAACACTGTATTTCACTGACTGTAACACTAACAGGGTGAGATCCTCATTATAAACAACCAGGAAGATCATTTTAACCCTTCACGTCTGCCGCTCCGCTCACTCACTCACCAGAGACGGATCTTGCCGTCGTCATGCCCGGTAGCGATGCAGTCTCCTTTAGGGTGACAGGCTACACAGGTGAAGGTGTTCCTGGCACCTTTCTTGTCCGTGGCCTTCAAAGAGAACCTTCATTAAAAATAAACAAGAGTTAGACGACACGCTGCCACGCCCCTGTCCACGGAAATAAAGGCACCTTGGTAACTGGAAACTGGGGGGAAAAGTCCAACAGGCAAACACGGACCCCCTGAGAGGCATGTAAACAAGACTGGGCATGTTTCAGCACGCTCTTCAACCCACATGACCAACTTAAAGAACAGCTACATCACCGTTAGTGAGAGATTTACCGGTACGTCTTCTGCTTCCTGAAGAAATGCACAGTGAGACGGAGATCCTTCACAGAGGCAATATACTCCCCCTGCAAACAGGGAACCACATTTCAGCAGCGATAGTCAATGTGATTATAATATTATACACATACATATGAATAATGTATGTGTGTTTGTATATTATAATAAACTATAATATTATAATACACACACACACATACTAATATATAGTATGTATGTGTATATATATATATACACACACACACACACACACACACACATACATACACAAAGACACACACACACACACATACATACACACATACATACACACATACATACATACATACATACATACAGACACACAGACACACAGACACACATACATACACACATACACACATACATACATACATACATACATACAGACACACAGACACACAGACACACATACATACACACATAGACACACAGACACATATATTTACTTTTTGTTTCACACAGTTTATTTAAATAGCACCAATTATGCTCTGTTGGTAATTAAATATCAAGTCGGTCAGGATTTTTTTTTTTAAGTACTTTAACTATTACAGTGACAGTCATATAGCCAGTCCTCAACAAACAAGCAAATATAATACACATAAACGTATTAGAGATCCGCCGATTTCAGTTTCTCGTTCTATACGGATTCCAATACGTAAACTCTGCATAATCAGCCAATACAGAGTACTAACGTGATATCAGTGCTTTTTAAAATGTTATATAGATTCAGTATATCTGTATAAATCACTGTGTCTAACATGAGGTTCTAGCTAGAACAAGAGTCATTCAATGAAATTTAAATAAATAAATAATAAAACAGGTACTAAAGTAATAAGTAATTTTTGTTTGTATATATATATATATATATATTCTTTTAAAGATTTTTTTTTAGATAAGTCACTCGTATTATTGTTGATTTCATATTTAACAACATTGACAACAAACATGAACTTGATCCAAATGTATGAAAAAGAGTTTCAGTCATGAAGCTGAAGAGGAAGTTCCTGCACAGGGTTTATATTTTATTCGGACACACAGCAGCTCAGAGAAACAACTGCGTCAGATTTCATGCTCGCTAATTTCATTTCCATAAACAAAGACTTATGTAATTATTACACTTGAGTTTATTTTCAGTTAACAAAAACAAAGTTGTGTTGATGTTTATCATGTTTTGGAATCAAGCAGTTCAGGTGAAGTGCAGACCAGGCTTAGAGACCGTACTTGGGTTCGTCCAGCTAATACCTGGTTTGTGTAATTAGGTCAGTATCAGTACTAGATCAATCCAGAGTATCAGATCAGTGCATCACTAAAACGCACTGGATACACTAGAAGGAGGTCAATTAGTTCTAAATCTTAGCTTTGAGTTAAAAGATGTTATAGTCTAGGTCAGAGACGGGCATTTCAGGATGATCTGATATTTACATTTGTTTTGCACAAGTCCAAAAATATATAAATAAATAAACAAACAAACAAACAAACAAACAAACATCACAACAGTGCAGCCGACTGCAAAAGTCTTTGGTCTGAACAGATAAGACTAAACCACAGCCCAGGCTCTACAGCGCCCTCTGGTGAAACACAGAGGTCAGGCAACTCCTGGTTCTTAACTTGAGAGAAGCTTGTGTGGATATTATTATTAATTATAAATAAGATATTTTCACATTTCACAAATAAAACCTTGATAAATATTTGAAGGTTTGGACTCATCCCTAATATAAGGTTTGATCTTATATGTCCACATGACATTAGTAGATGTTCTTATCACTTCATTACTATTATTATTATTATTATTATTATTATTATTATTATACTTTATTACATCTCATTACTTTTATTACATATACTAACAGACTGTATAATGGAGTGAAGGAGCTGGAGCTACAATTATCTTAATATCTTAATAAAGTATCATATGAGGAAAAGGAAAAATGTCAGAATCTGCACATTAGCTTTGTGAAACCACTTTAAGTGTAATTTAATATTAACTCATGCAAGAACAAATATTAGCACTATTAATAACACCTTCAGGACTTTCTGCTAAAAATGCTTTTTAGTGAAATCCAGCCTATTGCCTCTTTTCCTCTTACATAGAGAAATTGTAGGCTACTGTAAACTTTGAATTTAATTAAATTTAAAATTAAATTTACTTGAGTAGCAGTGGAACATGACTAAAACAAAAACATTTTCGAAATAATTTTATTTAAATAAAATAATTTAATTTAGCTGTATAAAAATAAAGTGCTGTTAGTTTCTCTAATAAAACTAGATACATTTTTAGAAATAACTTAAATTTAAATTTAAACTTTAATTTAAATAAAGAATCAAATTAATTGTTTAAAACAAAAGTGCTGATAGTTTTTCTTGACTAAAACTAGACTAAATATTTTAGAAACAAAAGAATTTAATTAATTTGACTAAAACTAAAGTGCCAAACTAAACTAAATTGGTTTTTGTTTTAGTTGACTTAAGTGGTTCATTTTTGTTGACTAAACCTACAATACATGTCTCAGATATGACTGTATTTAAATAAAAGAATTATATTAACTTAACAGACAAAATAATTTTACGTTTTAGTAACTAAAATTTGACTAAATATTTTAAAGACAACTTGATACAAAAAAAATGACTGACTAAAACTAGACTTAAAGAGCTTTTAGTTTTCATTGACTCAGAAATGCTTCCACAGTTTTGCATAACGTGAAGTCTCATTTCACCCAGTTGGGTAAATAAAGCTAAGCTCTCCATTGGAGCCCACACTGGTGTTCCCCCTAACAGCACTTACCCCGAGACCAAGGGCTGTGGAACTAGGGTCGGGGCTGATATCACACAAAACAGCCGACAGCTGCCTTGCATCCACTTCTTGCTCGGGAACTTTGGGAAGATGTATGGCCACCAGCTGATAATTCTCTGGAGATACACATACAGACTTTTAAACTAGTGTCAGGAACACATCCTGAACATGAAACATGAAAGCTCATAACAGGCCCACAGGCTGGTTACTCCCGCTCTGCATATACACACACACACACACTTTCAGGATCAGCCACAGTGTTATGTGAGCAAAACTGGCTGACAAACTAGAACAGAGTGGGCAAACTGACCAAAGAGAGCACACTGGGCTCATCTGGAGGCGGGGCTTAAACACACAGGAGCTCAGAGTTTCAGACAGAGACTGAACGCAGATGTACAGTGTGAGAAAGTGTGTTGGTGAGAAATTGAAGCATGTAAATCTGTTCTAGTAGGCTTCTCTGATAAAACTAATCCAGCTCCAATAAGGCTTTACGCTCACATTTCCACATGAGTACATAACGGTTTCACCCAAGATGAAGAGTAAAGCTTTACTGCCATGTCTGTAAATATCCCATCACATCTTCCTGGAAAACACTGGAACGTGAGGGCAGGACTGAGAACCACTGTTTCACATTAATCATATCACAGAAGAATAAGTCTAATACTCACCATCAGATTTATTACTTGCCATTGGAATAATAAGGAACACCACTCCAATGTGTTTCTCTGACACATACAGGGAGAATATCGGGTATCCAACTGTAAACGTCTAAAATAGAAAACGTATAAACAGAAATTAATGGTTTTCTAAAGCCAATACACACTGACGAGCATTTTAAACCTTCTTTAAAAAAAATCTACCTTAATAAGGATGCCATCAAGGAAGTCCCACAGTCTAAGAGTGCCATCTGCTGAAGAAGAGTAGACCTGCAGAGGAAGAAAGAAACAGAAGGTTAAACATTCCTTCTCTTTATGACTTAATCTGAACTGACAAACATTACGAGAACATGTGTGACGATGTAGAACCAGGCCAGGCCATTAGCCAAACACATACCTATGTATATACACAGATAGGTAGATAGACAGATAGACATATAGATAGATATATAGATAGACAGACATATAGATAGATAGACAGATAAGACATATAGATAGATAGACAGACAGATATAGATAGACATATAGATAGACAGACATATAGATAGATAGATAGATAGATAGATAGGTAGATAGACAGATAGACAGATAGATAGATATATAGATAGATAGACAGATAGACATATAGATAGATAGATAGGTAGATAGACATATAGATAGATATATAGATAGATAGACAGACATATATAGATAGACAGATAAGACATATAGATAGATAGACAGACAGATATAGATAGACATATAGATAGACAGACATATAGATAGACAGACATATAGATAGATAGATAGATAGATAGATAGACAGAAAGACATATAGATAGATAGATAGATAGACATATAGATAGATAGACAGAAAGACATATAGATAGATAGACAGAAAGACATATAGATAGACAGATAGACAGAGACATAGATAGATAGACAGACGTATAGATAGATATATAGATAGATAGACAGACATATAGACAGACATACAGGTATATATATATATATATATATATATATATATATATATATATATAGACAGACAAATATAGACAGACAGATAGACAGACATATAGATGGATATATAGATAGATAGACGGACAGACAGACAGACAGACAAAGATATTGTCGCTGTCCAGTAAAAAACAAGTATCTTTTAATAGTAACTTCACAGGGCAGGACAAAAACAGTCTTAACTTTCAATAGAACCAGATTTTTTTTTCCCCCCACAAGATTTTGAAGCATTTCTATTGGTCCATTCACCATGAAATTTTTACAAAACACAAACGGCAGCTGTAGTTTTCAAATGAAATGAAAGAAATGAAAATTGACAAAAATGGAGACACATGTTTTACACTGGATAGCAATGAGACTTGTTCTACTCTCAGGATCGGACTCTGACTCTAACTGACAAAGCAGAACCGACACCACTGTAAGAACATCCTCAGTGGTGTGTGGACAGAACTCGTGGCAGGATGGTTGAACAATTAGAACTGGGCACACTGACCAATTAGAGCACACTGGGCTCATCAGGAGGTGACTGAAAGCAAAGGCAAAAAAAGACAGCGACAGTCCATAAAACAACTCTGGTCCATCACAGATGTGTCCATCAACTGGTCAAACAATGAAGATTGTGGAGTAAAATTTGACTTGGGCTTTTCATATCCAATAAATATCAAATTTACATTAAAATTAATACTGCATGTCAGCCGTCAGTCTTTCTAAACGTCTTTACACCCCAGACAGCCACACAGCACTCTGGAGTGAATATGCTTCATAGCTTCTGTTCACCCCTGTGTACACCACCTGTTTAAGCTTCATGACTAATGAAAACTGTTTAGCCATCACAGGTAAAAGGCATCAGGGTGGTCTCTGTGTGCTACATAAACATAACACAAAGTGGGCTTGCACTTTGTTTCGATTACAGCAAGACTGGAATGGATAGAGACTGGAATGGATAGAGACTGGAATGGATAGAGACTGGAATGGATAGAGACTGGAATGGATGGAGACTGGACGGAGCTGGAAAAACCAGGAGGCAGATGTAGACCCATGTAAAGCCCGGTTCAAACTGTGATGAATAACTGAAGAGCTACTTGACCATCACAGTCCAGTACAACATGGACGACCCCCCAATCAAACACAGTGAATCTGCTCGCTCAGCGAGGAAGACGAGACTAGTATGAGAAAGACGAGACTAGTATGAGAAAGACGAGACTAGTATGAGGAAGACGAGACTAGTATGAGGAAGACGAGACTAGTATGAGGAAGACGAGACTAGTATGAGAAAGACGAGACTAGTATGAGGAAGACGAGACTAGTATGAGGAAGACGAGACTAGTATGAGGAAGACGAGACTAGTATGAGAAAGACGAGACTAGTATGAGGAAGACGAGACTAGTATGACAAAGACTAGACTAGTATGAGGAAGACGAGACTAGTATGAGGAAGACGAGACTAGTATGAGAAAGACGAGACTAGTATGAGGAAGACGAGACTAGTATGAGGAAGACGAGACTAGTATGAGAAAGACGAGACTAGTATGAGGAAGACGAGACTAGTATGAGGAAGACGAGACTAGTATGAGAAAGACGAGACTAGTATGAGAAAGACGAGACTAGTATGAGGAAGACGAGACTAGTATGAGAAAGACGAGACTAGTATGAGGAAGACTAGACTAGTATGAGGAAGACGAGACTAGTATGAGGAAGACGAGACTAGTATGAGATCGATACAGACCTGAAGATGGTTGGCAGGATTCAAGGCGACGCCGGTCACTTGGTCTGTGTGGCCCTCCAGCACATGCAGGCACTGCTCTGTAGTGGTGCTGAACACTTTGACCGAATCCCCCGAGGCACATAGCAGGAACCTGCAATAATAATAATAATAATAATAATAATAACAACAACAATTACAACAACAAATGTAGCTGTACTACTAAAATGATTAACAATAATAGCAATAACAACAACAGCAATAATTTAACAATAGCAGTAGTATAAAAAAATAATAACGAAATTAGCAGTACTATTACCCATAATAATTATAATATGAATATTCTAGTAGTACTACTACTACAAATAATTATAATTATTATACATACACTGATATATAAGTAGTATGTAGGTAATAATAATAACAATAACAACAACAACAACAACAGTAGCTGTACTCCTACTAAAATTAACAACACAATAATAACAATAATAATAATAATAACAATAACAACAGCAATAATACAACAGCAGTAGTAGAAAATAATAATAACGAAATTAGCAGTACTACTACTCATAATAATAATAATAATAATAATAATAATAATATTGTAGTAGTACTGCTACTACAAATAATTATAATTATTATACATATACTTATATATAAGCAGTATGTAGATGATAGTAATAATAACAAGAATAATAATAATAATAATAATAAAGTGGTAGTAGTACAACTACTACAAAAAAAATTATACATATACTTATAAGTAGTATGTATGTAGTAATAATAATAACAGCATCTGACTGCATTCCGCCACATAAACAGGTACCAATGGATGTTTAGCCCTCCAACTCATCCTAAAGGTACCGTATGGAGCTCCATCGCTTCAGAGGACGCAGCTCCACAGCTCAGTGCTGGGGCGGGGTGGTTATACTGATGCTAAGCACTGGACAGGGTGGTCTTAGACCGTGCTGCTGTTTCAGAGCGTCCCATTCTATCGTTTACTGCTTTTCTATGAAGATCATACAAGCTGTCTGTCTATACGTGTGAGTCTTAAAGTCATTCCGAGTGAGTTTGATGTGAAACACTCAGTTCTGGAGAGTCCAAACTGATCACAGTGGTGGTGAATGGAACCAGACGTCCACAGAGCTCATTGCCTGTAAAAGCTGCATCACAGAAAGGTACTACATGATTGTTACAAACACACTATGTGATGCCTGACAAACAATTCTGAGTAATTATAGTATTTAGTAATTATATATATTTTTTCAGATTTGATCATACTGAACTTTCCATATAAACACTTGCATGTAGCTTCACTGGAGGGTTTAATAGTAAATATGTCTATATCAGTGTTGTACACATGGTGACCCATAGTTCCCATCACCACCACTGTAGAGAGATCAGAGCCTGTAGGGTTTCGTATCAACCATTTAACATCAAGGCACTCTGAATAACTCTATTAACATCTCAATGATTGAATTACACCAGTGTTTAAAAAAGACTGGAGGACTTGCCCTTAAATTAAATATCTGTACTAGAAACACAACAGACTTTCACCTGCACTTGAATGGGTTTTGGTCAATTGTGGTAAGTGTAAGACCCTGTATTCCAGGCTGGTTTAGGTTTGTAAAGTGCTGGTTTAACTGCTCACCCCAGCATGGCCATACTGGTTGACCAGCATACCAGCAACCATACCAACATATAGAGATTGAAACTTCTTATTAGAATTTGCTCGTTCCACCTTAAATGGTGCAGCTGCTACATGTATGTTTCTGTACAAACCAACACTTCACAACTTTGAACGACTATGTTCACATCTTGAAGGTTGAACTACACTGACTTTTTTTTTATTTGGTGGATTTCCCCTTTGAAGTAAATATCTCTTGTATTAGAAACACAAACGATGTAAACCTGCTTTTGAAGAAGTTTTGGTCAGTGAGGTCATCTCACGGTGTAGGACTTTGTAATTCATGCTGGTTTAAGCTGGTCTATTGCTGGTTTACATGGTCACCCCAGCATAGTCATACTGGTTGACCAGCATACCAGCACCCATAATACAACAAATGCAGATTTAAACCAGCTTCTTATTTAAATTAGCCCGTTTCACCTTAAATGGTGCAACTGTTATAAGTTTGTTTCTGTACAATCTGTTTACATCTCAACGACTGAATTACACTGATTGTTTTTTTTGTTAGTTTATTTGGTGGACTTCCCCTTTAAGATTAATATCCACTGTATTAGAAACACGACCATCAAAGATTTAAACCTGAGTGTTTTCTGGTTTTTGGTCAGTGAGGTCATCTGATATTAGTTTTAAATATCATAATGATTGTGGGAAATGCAGGACCCTGGATTCTATGCTGGTTTAACTGGTCACCCCAGTATGGTCATACTGGCTGACCAACATACCAGCAACCATAACACAACATATGCTGATCTTTACTGGTTTTTCTATCAGATTAGGTTGAATTAAAAGATAACTACAAACATATGGACTAATGCTTCTGTTTGGATGAACATAGGATCCAAACCCAATGTTCTCCAGAACCTGAGCACCACACTCTGATGGAGCCAGAGACATTTAGGAGAGAAATCAAGAACAGATTTCATACGTAGAGAACTTAACAAGCTCATAACTAGATGTTAACTCTGGTTCCAGGTTGAAATCAGGTCCTTATTCGAATTTTACGCGTACCACCTTAAATAGTGCAGCAGCTACTGCAGTTAATTTAAGGTGGCACGGACAGATTCGAAGAGGAACCTGAGATATACTTTATCTTCAGTCTTGTTAAGTCTGTAACTCAAACAGAAGGAAAAGCAGCACATGGTTGGTCCAGCACTGAGATGTTCAACTCAGTGGAACCCAGATCTACAGAAACCTCTGGAGAAGCTCCAGCTTCAGCGCGATCAGGACCTGCTGGTCTGAAAAGCCTCCGTATACAGTGGTTCATCATATCTCAGCTCATACCTGCAGTCTTTGGAGATGATCGGAGCTCGAAAATTGATTTTATTGCCGCCGCAGCGAACCACGCGGAGCCCACTCTCCTCCACCATGTTGACGCTCTTCTTCTCCCGCGGCTCCGAGCGCGCTGCTGCCGCCTAGAGGCTGGAGAGCGAGGCGTAGCGCTCCTCAGTGACTTTAAAGGGCCAATACCTTACATATTGCTTCCCCACGGAAGTCCTCTCATTTCAATTCCCTGGTACCATAAAACAAATCGCTACGTGATTATTTAAACGTCCCACACGGGAAGCTGACATAAAAAGAAGAATTTTTTAAAAATAAAAATTATTGTATTATTTGCTTTCTGTGCCTTTAAAACTGTTACACGTTAATAAGCTATGCTCGGATTGGCCCTGTGTTTGGTTTTATTCAAAGAGCAGTTCAGACTGAAACACTACTTTAGTACACATGGGCGGGGCTAAGCAACACTGGGTTTTGTGACATCACAAAAAAAACACCTGGTTGTATTTGCAGCTTAGTTTCAATAGGTATGGATTGTGTTCTCCTGTTTTCTCTGATTATTGAACCACGTTGCTGGAATCTCAGCACTCTCAAACACTCACAGAGCATATTATTATTATTATTATTATTATTATTATTATTATTATTATTATTATTACTGTTGTTGTTGTTGCTGTTGTTGTTAGTGTGTAAAAAGTTTTTTGGTATAAAGAACTAACTATCCGTCTGTTTCTCTCGTTGAGCTCAACTGCCCATCCTGAGATCTGATGCTGCTGCTTCGTCTGCCGTGACCTGGTGCCCCTGTTTACCTGCACTCTGGACCAGTTCTCCCAGCATGGAGAACTCACCTGCATACCACTGGCACATTCAAAGATCTTCTCCTCCTCTCATCAGTCCTTTCTTCTCCTCCTTTCTGCCTCTATATTAATTTATGAACAAAGTATTGAATCTTTTATTATTTTTTTTATTATTTTTGTACTTGTTTTGCCATCCGGTGTGGACCAGAGGAGGATGGGTTCCTCTTTTTCAGTCTGGTCCCTCTCAAGGTTCTTCCTCATGATCTGAGGGAGTTTGGCTCATTCATGGGGGGTCGTGGAACCAGATTTTTTTGACAAGCTGCTTTGTGACAACATCTGATGTAAAAGGCTGTAAGTAAATAAACCTTAACCATATATACACATAAACAAGTATTTTCAAAATTACAACTTTACAGGAGAGTACAAAAACTGTCTTTACTTATAATGTAAGTCAATGGAACCAGAAATGTTCTTGTTTTTAATGGAGTATCTTCTTCCTTAACACAACAATGGACTGACGGGTCTCTAAAGAAAGTTGTTTCTTTCTGGTCATTGTGAGTCGGTCAGCAAGTCATCAACTGCTGATCTTCAGATACTAAACTAACCTAGAATGTTGTTCCCTTTTATACTCACTTATTAGTAGAATGTTTTTCAGCTGTGATCACAATTAAACAAGAGTGTCCTAACAACCAATTAGTCCAATAACATCCTTAACTTGGATTGGTGGCCGTACCAGGAGATTTAGACAGAGGACTGAGAATTACTGATAATAGACTATATGTAAAATAAGCCTCTATACAAAAATAGACTTTAATACAAACATTTTTATTCTTTAACAATCATCTGATACACTTACATTAATTAAGAAATGAACAATATTGTTTGTGAATTGCATTAAAAATTGCATGAAATGAAATTCTAAAGTGATCCTAAACTTGTGAGCGGTAGTGTATATATATATATATATATATATATATGACTCTCCAGCCAGGTAACCAGGGTCTCCCTGTGTCTGTGTGGGTTTCCTGCCATACAGTCAGGTAAGCTGGAGATTTGCTCCCCTATGTGTGAGTGTGTGTGTGTGTGTGTGTGTGTGTGTGTGTGTGTGTGAGGGTGTGTGTGTGATGTCTCTTTTCACCCAATGAGCACTAAGATGGGTTCCAGCTCCCCCCACAGCCCAGTCAGATAAGCAATTTAGAAGATGAATATGAACAAATACTCTTCTCAAACACTGGCTTAATTGTTACAAATAGTTATGCAGAATTATTAAATGAAACGTACATTGTGGCCCATCTGTGAGGGTCTTCACCGCGGTGTCAGGAGGTCTGTACTGGAGAACTCAGCCGCAGCAAAACCCGATTAACTGAAGGTGTTTGTGGCGACACAGTAATTTTATTGACTGTGTTCATCTCTGAGTCTAAAACAAAGACTTTCATTCAGAAACAGAGGTTCAAGCAGCCTTAGAGAAACAGTCTAACAGTACCATCTACTGGACACAGGCAGAACTGCAGAGACCGGGGCCAGAAGCTCCTGTTTTATCGCTGCTACACAAACACACACCATCAGTCCAACATCTGGTTGTGTTTAAAGAACGTTTAGAGGGTCTTTTAGAAACGAGCTCATTTGCTCTGATGCAGGTTTACATACTTTGAACATTCTGACCAGCAGCTTCATGAGGAGCCACATGAGCTGCTTCTCTAACAGGACTGAAGAAGATAGTGTAGATGCTGAGATCTTGTTCCTGTAAATTCCAGTTCAAGTGTTTAACATATTTGTGGAACAAAATAAGCCATAACAGAATTAATTGTAACTCTGCTGGGACCACCAACATAGCCTAGCACTAACACAGAGCCAAATGGTGCACCTGACTGTGGCTTAACTGGCTCCCAGTTGGTGTAGTGGTCAGTACGGTGGTGTAGTGGTTAGTATGGTGGTGTAGTGGTCAGTATGGTGGTGTAGTGGTTAGTATGGTGGTGTAGTGGTTAGTATGGTGGTGTAGTGGTTAGTACGGTGGTGTAGTGGTTAGTACGGTGGTGTAGTGGTCAGTACGGTGGTGTAGTGGTTAGTACGGTGGTGCAGTGGTTAGTACGGTGGTGTAGTGGTTAGTATGGTGGTGTAGTGGTCAGTATGGTGGTGTAGTGGTTAGTATGGTGGTGTAGTGGTTAGTACGGTGGTGTAGTGGTTAGTACGGTGGTGTAGTGGTCAGTACGGTGGTGTAGTGGTCAGTACGGTGGTGTAGTGGTTAGTACGGTGTGTAGTGGTTAGTAGGGTGGTGCAGTGGTTAGTACGGTGGTGTAGTGGTTAGTATGGTGGTGTAGTGGTTAGTATGGTGGTGTAGTGGTCAGTATGGTGGTGTAGTGGTTAGTATGGTGGTGTAGTGGTCAGTATGGTGGTGTAGTGGTTAGTACGGTGGTGTAGTGGTCAGTACGGTGGTGTAGTGGTTAGTACGGTGGTGTAGTAGTCAGTATGGTGGTGTAGTGGTTAGTATGGTGGTGTAGAGCTTAGTACGGTGGTGCAGTGGTTAGTACGGCGGTGTAGTGGTCAGTATGGTGGTGTAGTGGTTAGTATGGTGGTGTAGTGGTTAGTATGGTGGTGTAGTGGTTAGTATAGTGGTGTAATGGTTAGTACGGTGTTGTAGTGGTTAGTACGGTGGTGTAGTGGTTAGTATGGTGGTGTAGTGGTTACTATGATGGTGTAGTGGTTAGTATGGTGGTGTAGTGGTTAGTATGGTGGTGTAGTGGTTAGTACGGTGTTGTAGTGGTTAGTACGGTGGTGTAGTGGTTAGTACGGTGGTGTAGTGGTTACTATGATGGTGTAGTGGTTAGTATGGTGGTGTAGTGGTTAGTATGGTAGTGTAGTGGTTAGTACGGTGGTGTAGTGGTCAGTACGGTGGTGTAGTGGTTAGTACGGTGGTGTAGTGGTTAGTACGGTGGTGTAGTGGTCAGTACGGTGGTGTAGTGGTTAGTACGGTGGTGCAGTGGTTAGTACGGTGGTGTAGTGGTTAGTATGGTGGTGTAGTGGTCAGTACGGTGGTGTAGTGGTTAGTACGGTGGTGTAGTGGTTAGTACGGTGGTGTAGTGGTCAGTACGGTGGTGTAGTGGTTAGTACGGTGGTGTAGTGGTTAGTACGGTGGTGTAGTGGTTAGTATGGTGGTGTAGTGGTTAGTATGGTGGTGTAGTGGTTAGTATGGTAGTGTAGTGGTTAGTACGGTGGTGTAGTGGTCAGTACGGTGGTGTAGTGGTTAGTACGGTGGTGTAGTGGTCAGTACGGTGGTGTAGTGGTCAGTATGGTGGTGTAGTGGTTAGTACGGTGGTGTAGTGGTTAGTACGGTGGTGCAGTGGTTAGTACGGTGGTGTAGTGGTTAGTACGGTGGTGTAGTGGTTAGTACGGTGGTGTAGTGGTTAGTATGGTGGTGTAGTGGTTAGTACGGTGGTGTAGTGGTCAGTATAGTGATGTAGTGGTTAGTATGGTGGTGTAGTGGTCAGTACGTGGTGTAGTGGTTAGTATGGTGGTGTAGTGGTTAGTACGGTGGTGTAGTGGTTAGTATGGTGGTGTAGTGGTCAGTACGGTGTTGTAGTGGTCAGTATGGTGGTGTAGCGGTTAGTAGGGTGGTGTAGTGGTCAGTACGGTGGTGTAGTGGTTAGTACGGTGGTGTAGTAGTCAGTATGGTGGTGTAGTGGTTAGTATGGTGGTGTAGTGGTCAGTATGGTGGTGTAGTAGTCAGTATGGTGGTGTAGTGGTTAGTATGGTGGTGTAGTGGTTAGTATGGTGGTGTAGTGGTTAGTACGGTGGTGTAGTGGTCAGTACGGTGGTGTAGTGGTTAGTATGGTGGTGTAGTGGTCAGTACGGTGGTGTAGTGGTCAGTACGGTGGTGTAGTGGTTAGTATGGTGGTGTAGTGGTTAGTATGGTGGTGTAGTGGTCAGTATGGTGGTGTAGTGGTCAGTATGGTGGTGTAGTAGTTAGTATGGTGGTGTAGTGGTCAGTATGGCGGTGTAGTGGTTAGTATGGTGGTGTAGTGGTTAGTATGGTGGTGTAGTGGTTAGTACGGTGGTGTAGTAGTTAGTATGGTGGTGTAGTGGTTAGTACGGTGGTGTAGTGGTCAGTATGGTGGTGTAGTGGTCAGTATGGTGGTGTAGTGGTTAGTGTGGTGGTGTAGTGGTTAGTACGGTGGTGTAGTGGTCAGTATGGTGGTGTAGTGGTTAGTACGGTGGTGTAGTAGTTAGTATGGTGGTGTAGTGGTCAGTACGGTGGTGTAGTGGTCAGTACGGTGGTGTAGTGGTCAGTATGGTGGTGTAGTGGTTAGTGTGGTGGTGTAGTGGTCAGTATGGTGTTGTAGTGGTTAGTACGGTGGTGTAGTGGTCAGTACGGTGGTGTAGTGGTCAGTATGGTGGTGTAGTGGTCAGCACTGTCTCCTCACAGTAAGATGATCTGGGTTGGATTCCCGGTCCGGGTGGTTCTGTGTGGAGTGTGTATGTTCTCTCTGTGTTTGAGTGGGTTCCTCCAGGTTCTCCGGTTTCCTCCCACAGTCCAAACACATGCATGTGAGGATCCTCACTCTAAACTGCCTGTAGGTGTGAGAGGTTGGTCATGTGATGGACTGGTGACCTGTCCATGGTGTACCCCTCCTTCACCTAATGATGCTGGGATTGATTCAGCCCCCCAGTAACCCTCACTAGCAGGATAAAGTGGAATTGAATTAATTTTTTTCCCCAATTCATTAAATTCAGCACCTAAATAGTAATTGTGGGCAGTAGTCAGTGTCTGTAGATGACGTGGTCACTTATTTACACTCAAAAAAAAAACATTTGTCCAAACTTTTTCGATGGTAAAGTTGTTTTGTACAGCAGGTATGAAGCTCTGCGTACCCTGTCTGTGCTGAAATCATCACACTTCTGCTTTAAACCATGTCATGCGGTTACCTCAAATAGATTTGCTCATGTGGTTTCAGGCGCTGTAGGCCTGCATAGTGTTATGTACTGTTATCTACACTGCATCACTAAACCCAGCAGTACTACCAGGAGGTGTAGCTCTCACAGATCACTACAGATAGTCTGTAAGTATCAGACTTCACAGGAAATGCATGGTTCAATTACTATTGCATCTTCAAGGTCAATCAAAAAAGACTCTTAGGGGCACCAGGACCAAGTGATTTGGTTAGTGGTTAGAATAGTGACCACTAGTTTCCTTTAGATTCTTTAGGACGGTGGCTCTCTGCCTAAGTGAGGCCCACAACTGTAGCCTAACTGGGGTCCACAATTAACCCAAACTGGGGTCTTAAACTGGTCCAATCGGGACCCACAACTGTAGCCTAACTGGGGTCCACAATTAACCCAAACTGGGGTCTTAAACTGGTGCAATCGGGACCCACAACTGTAGCCTAACTGGGGTCCACAATTAACCCAAACTGGGGTCTTAAACTGGTCCAATCGGGACCCACAACTGTAGCCTAACTGGGGCCCAAAGTTGTAACCCAACTCTAAGTCCATGTATCACAAATCAAATAGCCACAACAAGCCCACGTAAAAGTCATACAGCCAAGACAAAACCTGTGAGGGGCCCACATGGACATGTTGGCTGGGTTAGTTGGATCAGGTGTGTTAGAAACAATACTGAAATGTGCAGGGTGGGGGCCCCCAGGACCATAACATCAAATGCATCTGCAAACAGTCTCAGAACACCTGTTAAACCATTAGAATTAGAAATGTCCCTCTGTTGAGCATATTTATGTATAACTAACAGGTAAAGTAATTTAAAATGTGATGAATATATATATATATATATATATATATATATATATATATATATATATATATATATATATATATATATATATATAGTATAATATAACAAACAGTCCATATATATATATATGGATAGTATAATATAACAAACAGTCCATTATATAACAAACAGTCCATTAATTCATGTTAAATCAACTTCACAGTGTCAGTGTTTACTAATATGTTCCTATCTAGTGTTGACTGTTGCACTTTGGCACCCTCAGTTCATACTGAAACAAAGTTCAAATACAGGAGATCAAAAAAAATGCTTTATGAATTGAATTCGTAGAATTAGTCATAATGTTCAAATGTCTAATTCACAGCGACCAGGCGGCTGGCTTACTTCCAGACATCTTCTTCTTGTTTGGGTACAACATACAATCTAGAAATGAAACTGGTTTTAACATTTGATGTCCAGAAAGAACATTTGTATATATACATTCTCAGCACTGCAGTGACACTTATGTGGTGGTGGTGTGTTAGTGTGTGATGTGCTGGTGTGAGTGGATCAGACACAGCAGTGCTGCTGCTGGAGTGTTTAAACACTGTGTCCACTCACTGTCCACTCTATTAGACACTCCTACTACTTGCTGGTCCACCTTGTAGATGTAAAGTCAGAGACAGTAGCTCATCTGCTGCTGCACAGTTTGTGTTCCTCTAGTTCTTCATCAGTGGACACAGGACGCCGCCCACAGGACACTGCTGTCTGGATAGTTTTGGTCGGTGGGCAGAAGAATATACATTATCCATATACATCAAAAGAAAAAGAAAAGAAGAACATACTCTATGTATATTTCAGATACATACAAAATAAAATAAATAAAAATAGATAAGTAAGAAAAAAGAAACAAGTAAGAAGTAGAAAATTTAAAAAATATCAATCCCAATAAACTCACTATTCCCCTTGAACAAATTTTCCTAATCTACTTTCAACTTTTATTTATTTAGTTTTATGATCAGAATCAGTTAGGTAGTGTTTTTTAGTAGTTTTTTTAAACTGTATTGTATTATCAGTGTTGAGCAGTGAGTCAGGCAAGGAGTTCCACGCTTTAATAGCTCTGTAAATCACTGTTCTGCACATATAGTTAGTTTTAGCACTCGGTAATTAAAAATAATTCTTAGTTGAGTATCTTATTGTATTGGTTTCTCTCTCTTGTATTTGTTGTAACTGATAAAGGCTCTTTGGATATTTTCTATTCAAGATCTTTTGATTGATTTTCTATTAATAGCATGAGATTAACATTGTACAACAGAAAGTAAAATTGAACAGGTATTTACATTTAGTTGTCAGAACCTACCTCCCCTTATACACCCACCCACACCCCGCCACCCACTCACCCACACCTCATCGACCACCCACCCACACCTCATCGCCCACCCAACCACACACAGAGGGGGTACATATGAGAGCAAGTACGTGACTTCACAAATACAAACATACAGGCTTGCGGTAGCATACAGATACACAGAGACATACACAAATAACAAAATAAAACAAAAAAACAACAACAACAAAAAAAAAAACCCTTTGTAAAAGCATTTTCAGGTTTGGAAAACATCACTCTCGTGTTCAGTCAAAGTCACATTGGTTTTGATATATTGAAGGACCGGGCCCCATGTCCTGTCTAAGAGCTTTGGGGATCCCTTAAGGGAGTGTCGTAATTTCTCAAGTTTAAGACATGAAAGTTCCTTAACCCAGGCATTATATGATGGGGGTGTGCTATCATTTCACCCTACCCATCGATCGGTCCTACCAAGGCATATTGACGAATACGTCAAGATTTCGATGGTTGGCGTGTACGTGCATAATTTTATTCTTGTTGTTTATAATGTTTTAACTTCTTTAATGTGAATTGTTTTCTTTAAGCTTGTTATCTAAATTCAGCCTAATGTTACTGCCTGCTTAAGTGTTCCAAAAGCGTTCGTGGCAGCTCATAATCGTTGACAAAATAGCAAGGAGGACTGTTTTATGACCATATTTACACTATCAAATAATCCTACCTGTGGTTTTAATGCACTTGCAGTATTCATATCCACCAAGGTAGGATGTTTCAACAAGGTAGGATGTTTCAACAAGGTAGGACGTTTCAACAAGGTAAGACGTTTCAACAAGGTAGGACGTTTCAACAAGGTAGAACGTTTCAACAAGGTAAGACGTCTCAACAAGGTAGGACGTTTCAACAAGGTAAGACGTCTCAACAAGGTAGGATGTTTCAACAAGGTAGGATGTTTCAACAAGGTAGGACGTTTCAACAAGGTAAGACGTTTCAACAAGGTAGGACGTTTCAACAAGGTAAGACGTTTCAACAAGGTAGGACGTTTCAACAAGGTAAGACGTCTCAACAAGGTAGGACGTTTCAACAAGGTAGGATGTTTCAACAAGGTAGGACGTTTCAACAAGGTAAGACGTTTCAACAAGGTAGGACGTTTCAACAAGGTAGGACGTTTCAACAAGGTAGGATGTTTCAACAAGGTAGGACATTTCAACAAGGTAAGACGTTTCAACAAGGTAGGATGTTTCAACAAGGTAGGATGTTTCAACAAGGTAGGATGTTTCAACAAGGTAAGACGTTTCAACAGGGTAGGACATTTCAACAAGGTAAGACGTTTCAACAAGGTAGGACATTTCAACAAGGTAGGACGTTTCAACGAGGTAGGACGTTTCAACGAGGTAGGACGTTTCAACAAGGTAGGACGTTTCAACAAGGTAGGACGTTTCAACAAGGTAAGACGTTTCAACAAGGTAGGACGTTTCAACAAGGTAGGACGTTCCAACAAGGTAGGACATTTCAACAAGGTAGGACGTTTCAACAAGGTAGGACGTTCCAACAGGGTAGGACGTTTCAACAAGGTAGGACGTTTCAACAAGGTAGGACGTTTCAACAAGGTAGGACGTTTCAACAAGGTAAGACGTTTCAACAAGGTAGGACGTTTCAACAAGGTAGGATGTTTTAACAAAGTAGGACGTTTCAACAAGGTAGGACGTTCCAACAGGGTAGGACGTTTCAACAAGGTAGGACGTTTCAACAAGGTAGGACGTTTCAACAAGTTAGGACGTTCCAACAAGGTAGGACGTTCCAACAAGGTAGGACGTTTCAACAAGGTAGGACGTTTCAACAAGGTAGGACGTTTCAACAAGTTAGGACGTTTCAACAAGTTAGGACGTTTCAACAAGGTAGGATGTTTTAACAAGTTAGGACGTTTCAACAGGGTAGGATGTTCCAACAAGGTAAGATGTTTCAACAAGGTAGGACGTTTCAACAAG
Source organism: Megaleporinus macrocephalus (assembly GCA_021613375.1). NCBI lineage: Eukaryota > Metazoa > Chordata > Actinopteri > Characiformes > Anostomidae > Megaleporinus > Megaleporinus macrocephalus. Next base: position 1,643,713 of record CM038709.1, read on the forward strand.
GTAGGACGTTTCAACAAGGTAGGATGTTCCAACAAGGTAAGATGTTTCAACAAGGTAGGACGTTCCAACAAGGTAAGATGTTTCAACAAGGTAGGACGTTTCAACAAGGTAGGATGTTTTAACAAGTTAGGACGTTTCAACAGGGTAGGATATTTCAACAAGGTAGGACGTTTCAACAAGGTAGGACGTTTCAACAAGGTAGGACGTTTCAACAAGTTAGGACGTTTCAACAAGGTAGGACGTTTCAACAAGGTAGGATGTTTCAACAAGGTAGGACTAGCAACAAGGTAGGACGTTTCAACAAGTTAGGACGTTCCAACAAGGTAGGACGTTTCAACAAGGTAGGATGTTTCAACAAGGTAGGACGTTTCAACAAGTTAGGACGTTCCAACAAGGTAGGATGTTTCAACAAGGTAGGATGTTCCAACAAGGTAAGATGTTTCAACAAGGTAGGACATTTCAACAAGGTAGGACGTTTCAACAAGGTAGGACGTTTCAACAAGTTAGGACGTTTCAACAAGGTAGGACGTTTTAACAAGTTAGGATGTTTCAACAGGGTAGGATGTTCCAACAAGGTAAGATGTTTCAACAAGGTAGGACGTTCCAACAAGGTAGGACGTTTCAACAAGGTAAGATGTTTCAACAAGGTAGGACGTTTCAACAAGTTAGGACGTTTCAACAAGTTAGGACGTTTCAACAAGGTAGGATGTTTTAACAAGTTAGGACGTTTCAACAGGGTAGGATGTTCCAACAAGGTAAGATGTTTCAACAAGGTAGGACGTTTCAACAAGGTAGGACGTTTCAACAAGGTAGGATGTTCCAACAAGGTAAGATGTTTCAACAAGGTAGGACGTTCCAACAAGGTAAGATGTTTCAACAAGGTAGGACGTTTCAACAAGGTAGGATGTTTTAACAAGTTAGGACGTTTCAACAGGGTAGGATATTTCAACAAGGTAGGACGTTTCAACAAGGTAGGACGTTTCAACAAGTTAGGACGTTTCAACAAGGTAGGACGTTTCAACAAGGTAGGATGTTTCAACAAGGTAGGACTAGCAACAAGGTAGGACGTTTCAACAAGTTAGGACGTTCCAACAAGGTAGGACGTTTCAACAAGGTAGGATGTTTCAACAAGGTAGGACGTTTCAACAAGTTAGGACGTTTCAACAAGGTAGGACGTTTCAACAAGGTAGGATGTTTCAACAAGGTAGGACGTTTCAACAAGGTAGGACGTTTCAACAAGTTAGGACGTTTCAACAAGGTAGGACGTTTCAACAAGGTAGGATGTTTCAACAAGGTAGGACTAGCAACAAGGTAGGACGTTTCAACAAGTTAGGACGTTCCAACAAGGTAGGACGTTTCAACAAGGTAGGACGTTTCAACAAGGTAGGATGTTTCAACAAGGTAGGACGTTTCAACAAGTTAGGACGTTCCAACAAGGTAGGATGTTTCAACAAGGTAGGATGTTCCAACAAGGTAAGATGTTTCAACAAGGTAGGACGTTTCAACAAGGTAGGACGTTTCAACAAGGTAGGACGTTTCAACAAGTTAGGACGTTTCAACAAGGTAGGACGTTTTAACAAGTTAGGATGTTTCAACAGGGTAGGATGTTCCAACAAGGTAAGATGTTTCAACAAGGTAGGATGTTTCAACAAGGTAGGACGTTTCAACAAGGTAGGACGTTTCAACAAGTTAGGACGTTTCAACAAGGTAGGACGTTTCAACAAGGTAGGATGTTTCAACAAGGTAGGACTAGCAACAAGGTAGGACGTTTCAACAAGTTAGGACGTTCCAACAAGGTAGGACGTTTCAACAAGGTAGGATGTTTCAACAAGGTAGGACGTTTCAACAAGTTAGGACGTTCCAACAAGGTAGGATGTTTCAACAAGGTAGGATGTTTCAACAAGTTAGGACGTTCCAACAAGGTAGGACGTTCCAACAAGGTAGGACGTTCCAACAAGGTAGGACGTTTCAACAAGGTAGGACGTTTCAACATGGTAGGACGTTCCAACAAGGTAGGACGTTTCAACAAGGTAGGACGTTTCAACATGGTAGGACGTTCCAACAAGGTAGGACGTTTCAACAAGGTAGGACGTTCCAACAAGGTAGGACGTTCCAACAAGGTAGGACGTTTCAACAAGGTAGGACGTTTCAACAAGTTAGGATGTTCCAACAAATCGACAGAACAGGGGAGCTGCACTTCCATCTGAGCAAAACTCGTCTCACCAACAAGGTGGCGAACCCTCTGACCTGTTGGAGTTTATTGGGCATACGTGAGTGAAGCAGTAGCTCTTTTTATATTTTAACTCATGTGTATTTTTTATGAGTCCCATAAAGTTTGTCTTAAACCTGTCTTCAACCTTTAGCCACTCTAGTTGCTATACGGGCATCGTAATATCATTCTTCCTGCCTTATTCTGTATCATCTGTAGTTTTATTCTGTGTTTTGGCTGAATTTGACCACACTGCTGTGCAGTACTCTAGATTAGATGGTTGTCAGTAACCCCTCCCACCACCAGAGGTCTAAATCCCCGGAATTCTGACTGGATCAGCCTCACCTCACCTGGTCCCAATTAAGGCTTACTTAAATACCCCTCCGATTCCACAGGCAAGTATTGCCAGTATCTTTGGATCTGCTAACTGAGCGTTTCTTGTTTCTGCTACCCCATCGTGTATGATTCTCTGCCTGGTTTTTGTGGATTACGTCTTTTGTCTTTTGCCCCCTTCTTGGATTTGTCTGCCTGGACCTGCTGTCTGCTGGTAACGAACCCCTGCTCTGCCCCTTGACTACTGCTTTTCGTCTTCGGACTTGTTGGCCTGCACACACTGACTGCCTTTCTGGTTTTGACCCATCTGTCCTGCCTCTGTCCTCGCTATTCCTTTCTCCTGCTGGTGTAATACATATCACCTGCGTATGGATCCCGACCCATAGTCTGAGTCAGTCACGCCACAATAGTACGAATGAACGTGTTACTAATTTTAAAGCTTTTGGTGGGAAAAATCCTGAACATCTTATTATTACAGATAAACCCCTCCCCATTTTTATTGCTATATGTTTCCTATATGTTTCCATGATAATCTGTTATCAATTATAACGCCCAATAGTTTTACTTCTTCTACTTGTTCAATTTTTCCTTTGTCAATATTTAATGTTAACTTTAGTTCCCCTTCTGGTAACCCAATTCTAATAGTTTTTGTTTTTGAAATGTTTAGTATGAGCTGATTATCTTTGATCCAGTTTGTTATTGACCATTTACTGGGGCAGCTGTGCATACAGAGTGGTATCATCAGCATACATGTGCAGCCTGGCTTTATCTACTACTAACGGCAGATCATTCATGGATATTGAGAATAATATTGGGCCTAACATATGGAAGAGGTTGTTTCTTCTATAGAGAAATAGAGGGAACTAAGAAGCGAGGCCATCTTCCATGGAACCTTAACCTTTGAAATAAGCCTGTTCCTCAAACATTCCTCATATGGGACTTTAACCTTTGACGTAGCCGTCTTCCTCCAAACATTCCTGATGTGGAAGCTAATACACCTCAGATATATAACGTGATATATAACTGATTTCTTGAGAGAAAAAAATCTCAGTCTCAGAAAACGTATTAAACCATTAGAATTAGAAATGTCTATCCATTGCACATATTAATCTATAACTACAGGTAAAATAATTTCAAATGTGATGTGTTATAGTAGTGTGTGTGTATGTATGTATATATATATATATATATATATATATATATATATATACACACACACACTACCGCTCAAAAGTTTAGAATCACTTTAGAATTTAATTTCATGCAATTCACAATCAATATTGTCCATTTCACAATTAATGTAAGTGTATCAGATGATTTTTAAAGAATAAAAATGTTTGTATTAAAGTCTATTTTTGTATAGAGGCTTATTTTACATATAGTCTATTATCAGTAATTCTCAGTCCTCTGTCTAAATCTCCTGGTACGACCACCAATCCAAGTTAAGGATGTTATTGGACTAATTGGTTGTTAGGACACTCTTGCTCAATTGTGATGCACAGCTGAAAAACATTCTACTAATAAGTGAGTATAAAAGGGAACAACATTCTAGGTTAGTTTAGTATCTGAAGATCAGCAGTTGATGGCTTGCTGACCGACTCACAATGACCAGAAAGAAACAACTTTCTTTAGAGACCCGTCAGTCCATTGTTGTGTTAAGGAAGAAGATACTCCATTAAAACAAGAACATTTCACTGTGATCCCAAACTTTAGAGAAGTAGTGTATATCTATCTATCTATCCATCTATCTATCTATCTATATATATATATATATATATATATATGGATAGTATAATATAGCAAACACTGCATTAATTCATGTTAAATCAACTTCAGTGTCAGTGTTTACTAATATGTTCCTATCTAGTGTTGACTGTTGCACTTTGGCACCCTCAGTTCATACTGAAACAAAGTTCAAATACAGGAGATTAAAGAAAATTCTTTATGAGTTAAATTAGTAGAATTAGTCATATGCTTCAAATGTCGACCAGACGGCTGGCTTACAAAGTAGCACGGCCATCTCCTACGGAACCTTTACCTTCTTAATAGGCCTGTTCCTCAAACATTCCTCATATGGGATCTTAACCTATAACATAGACAGCTTCCTTCAAACATTCCTGATGTGTAAACAAATACACGCAATACCCATCATGTGTGTATCATATAAAGCAATACCAGTTAATAAATATAAAAGGAAAAACATTCCTGACGTGCTCGAGTGATGTCAGTGCTTTCTAAGGAAGTGGTGGCAGTGAAGGCCTCCTGTGTAAGACTGTTCGACAAACCCGTCTCCGCTCACGGGGGAATTCCCCCTTCCGAAACAAACTGTTTCCTTCTTCATGAAAACAGACGTCTGTCATTTCCTTGAAAAGCTCACCTGCTGATAGTCAGAGTCTCAGCCTGTACAGACTTTACAGCAGCTTTAGTCCGTATCAGTAGAGTCTGTCGTTTAAGAATCTTTATGACTTTCTGTTGTTTGTATTGAGAAAATCTTCACTACCACACGGTGATCTCACCACGATACAGACCCCGACAGGACCACACAGTTAAAACTGCTTTACATACTATCATATTCAGCCGACTGATGAGAGAAAAGAAAGAAAGAAATAATGATAGAAAGAATGATAGAAAGAAAGAAAAAATTATAAAGAAAGAATGATAGAAAGAAGGAAAGAAAAAGAATGATAGAAAGAAGGAAAGAAAAAGAATGATAGAAAGAAAAAATTATAACAAGAAAGAATGATAGAAAGAAATAAAGAAAAAAGAAAGAAAAAAGAAGGAAAAAATAAAGAAAGAAGGATAGAAAGAAGGAAGAAAGAATGATAGAAAGAAAGAAAGAAAAAATGATAAAGAAAGAATGATAGAAAGAAGGAAAGAAAAAGAATGATAGAAAGAAAAAATTATAACAAGAAAGAATGATAGAAAGAAATAAATAAAAAAGAAAGAAAGAAAAAAGAAGGAAAAAATAAAGAAAGAAAAGAAAGAATGATAGAAAGAAGGAAGAAAGAATGATAGAAAGAAAGAAAAAAGAAAGCATGATAGAAAGAAAGAAAAAAGAGAGAAAGAAAGAATACATTCATGAAAAAAAAAGGGTGAATAAGTAAATACTTATGAGAATGAAAGATAAAAAAAGGGAAGAACTAAAAGAGAGGGAGAAACAGACCTAACGAAAGAATAAAGGAATAAATGAATGAATGAATGAGACAGAATATAAAATGATGAATCAATGAAATACTAAAAGAAAAAAAGAAAGACAAAAAAGTGAACACACCACCATCAAACCTGAAAACATGCACACACACACACACACACTCACACACACACACACACACACACACACTCACACACACACACACACTCACACACACACACACACACTCACACACATACACACACACACACACACACATACATACACACACATACACACACACACACACATACATACACACACACACACATACATACACACACACACACACACACATACACACACACACATACACATACACACACACACACACACACATACATACACACAGAGAGGGAGAGAGAGAGAGAGAGAGAGAGAAAGAGAAAGTGAGTGAGAGAGAGAGATAGAGAGAGAGAAGAAGAATAAGAGGGAAAGAGAGAGAGAAAGAGAGAGAAAATGAGTGAGTGAGAGAGAGAGTGGCAGAGAGAGAGAAAGAGAGTTAGATAGAGTGAAAGAGAAAGAAAGAGAGTGTGAGAAAGAGTGAGAGAGAGAGAAAGTAAGTGAGTGAGTGAGAGAGAGAGTGAGAGAGAAATAAAGGGAGAGAGAGAAAGTGAGTGAGAGAGAAAGAGAGAGAGATAAAATGAGAGAGAGAGAGAGAGAGAGAGAAAATAAGTGAGAGAGAGAGAGAGGAAGAAAAAAGGTTGAATTAATTAAATTAAATAAAAAAATTAAAGAAATGATAAATGATGAAAGAAAGAAATACCGAAGAGGAAAAAAGGATGGATGTGTGAGGAAGTGAGTAAGGATTAATGATTAAATAAATAAATAAATAAATAAATAAACGAAATAGGTGACTTAATGATAGAAATTAATGAAGAAAGAAAAAATGGTATTAATTCAAATACTTTAACAAATTGATTAAAAATAATAAACAAATTTAAGATCGAAAGAAGAGCGAACTAAAAAGCAGCAGCCAATCACAGACGAGTGGGCGTGTCCTGTGTGCATACTGGTAAGCTCGGAAACTCCAGCGCTGTCAGTGCGCTGCAGTAGTGAAGAAGTAGTGAAGCGGCAGTGCAGCAGTAGTGCAGCAGTAGTGCAGCAGTGGTGAAGAGGCAGTGAAGGACGTGAAACTACAACTGCGTAAGTTTACCTGCCCGTTCAGGACAGTTCCAGGGGTCCGTTCACGAACACGGAGGGGGTCTCAGAACTGCAGGGGGGTCGAGAGTAAAACCTACAGTCACCTGAAGCGGAGCGCCGAGGACTCAGGAAGCCAGTGGCAGTGGAGGAACGTGTCGCAGGTGGGATTACACGTTAACACTCCGCGTACAGGCTGAACTTCAGAACCTCCAGCTCTGATACGAGTCCGGCTCTCACAGCAGGTCGTGGGCTGGTGTGAACTGACATTTACCTTCTTCTTCTCTCTCCACACCTCTGCAGCACCATGAGTCAATGGAAGCAGATCCAGCAGTTAGACATGAAGTTCCTGGAGCAGGTGGATTACTTCTACGATGATAACTTTCCCATGGAGCTCAGACAGGTGCTGGCCAGCTGGATAGAAAGCCAGGACTGGTAAGTTTGGTGTGAAAAATGAAATGATACTGAATTTAATCGTATATATTCTATATAAAATATAAGGTCATATATTATATGTATAATATATACATATAGAAGTATATCCAATAACAGAAAACAATTACATTGAATGTAAAGCAATATATATATATATATATATATATATAACTGTTAGTAAAATACTTGTCTGCAAACATAATTACATTACAGTCTAGCTAACATATATATATAAATGTATGTATGTATTATGTATATGATATATACATACAGAAGTATATCCAATAACAAAAACTGTCTTTACTTTTAATGTAAGTAAATTACTTTTAATGTAAAGCAATTTTGGATATATAAATATATATATTAAACTGTTAGTAAAATACTTGTCTGCAAACATAATTACATTACAGTCTAGCTAACATTGCAATTACATATATATATATATATATATATATATATATATATATATATATATATGTATGTATATGATATTTAATTGCAATGTTAGCTAGATGTTTGCATACAAGTATTTTACTAATATTTATTCATGGATTTATTTTAATTGACTTTTAATGGAAATTATATATTACACGGTATTAAATCACTTTAAAATGCAGTAAATTACTGGCTATATTTTTTAGTTGCCAGAATATGATATTATTGTGATACTTAAGTCACAATATACTGCAATTTTAAAAATATAAGTACTGCGATAATATTGTGCAGTATGTTGGGAAAAAATACCTTTTTTTAAATTGTTTATTAATTAACAACCATTTTGTCTAATGATAATAAGTTTTCAGTCCTTTTCACTAAAATTGGACAGACTGTCATAAAAGGTAAATATCAGTAACTGTCACTCATGTATCATAGGGCTGACCAATGTCAGCACAGTATGTGATTGTGATTTCTCAGTCTGATATTTATATTGATTTTAATTGCGATAATTGTTTTGAACATAGTCACTTAAGGCTGTGTTCATCTGCACAGCACAGAGGTTATACTTGATTGGTCTAACTCGTCTTTACAGGCACAAGCTGTAGGTATTATTTGAAATTTGACAGCTTTGTTGAGACACTGTAGTCGAGAATGTGGACTGTTGTGAAAATCTTAGCTGTTGTGATTAGAAAGCTGCGATTTAAACATAAAACTGATAATTCTTTCAGGCCTAGTGTGTCAATACAGTATTGCTGTGCCAAGTATCGCAATACTACACTGCATACATACCTCTAATAGTATCACAGTGATTTTCTGAACTAGATTAACAGTAAAATGCCGACTGTATACGGTGACTTCACTCACCACAAGATACAATCTAGCTTCCTGTATTTTTACCTAACAACTGCAGAAGTGGTGCGACTCAACAGTCAATAGTTTACTGTGAAATATAAAAATATAAAAATTTGATTCGAACAGTTATTAATACAGTGTGCTTCTCCAACCCAGTATTATTATCAGTTCTCATCTAATACCTGCTTTGACTGCTCAGTACTTCATTAAGCTAAATCAAGATTTGCTGCTGAAGGAACTGAACACGTTCATACAATGTCTGGGGCGTCCAGGAGAAATCTAGAACCTAACTTTGTTCTTCAAACTGGATCAAGATCTGATCTACTTCTCTCACAATAACATATTCATGTTACTTTGTATTGTATGTATTATTATTTACATCTGTTCTAATCAGATCTGCTGTTCTTACTGGTGATCAGACACTTATTGATCAGATAAACAATCAGCTTACAGCATATATGTATATGTATATGTATATAATCTATTGAAAGCTGAGTTTTGGGGTTTGTACTAAATGAAGATGTTTCTGAAGAATGGCATGATGAACAGGGTGGGTAGCAGGATGTGGTGGTGGTGGGGGCTGCAATCTGTTTAAACAGAACCCTGTAGGTCTAGAAATATGAGTAGTGACAGTGGTTGAGAAGCACGAGACTGATTAGTGATGTTTATGTTTTGTGAAGGGAAACTGCCACAAACCACGAAGCCATGGCTACGGTGCTCTTCAGCAACTTCCTGATCCAACTGGAGAGGCAGTGCACTCAGGAGCAAAACTTCCTACACAGACACAACCTGAAGAGAATATTCCACCAGATACAGGTACAGAAGAGATGCTAAGGCTGGGCAATGTGACAGTATATATCGGTATCATGATATATTACATTGCGTCACAGTATAATATATATATATACATATATATATATATATATATATATATATATATATATATATATATATATATACACACATAGCTTGCTAGGCACAATACAGGGGAGCCAGTCACAACAGAGCATTTTTATTTTTATATGCATCAGTCTTAATGCTGCAATGTTTAATAAGGAATAAAGGAAAGTTTAAAAAAGTAAAAAAAAATTAGAGAAAATGGACCCTCACAGTAATCTGCAAAAAAAAAAAATAAAAAAAAAATAAAAAAAAATATATATATATATATATTTATATATATATTACATTGCGTCACAGTATAATATATATATATATATATATATATATATATATATATATACACACACATAGCTTGCTAGGCACAATACAGGGGAGCCAGTCACAACAGAGCATTTTTATTTTTTACATTTATTTTTATTTATCAGTCTTAATGCTGCAATGTTTAATAAGGAATAAAGGAAAGTTTAAAAAAGTTAAAAAAAATTAGAGGAAATGGACCCTCACAGTAATCTGCAAAAAAAAAAAAAAAAAAAAAAAAAAAAAAAAAAAAATATATATATATATATATATATATATATATATATATATTTTTTTTTTTTTTTTTTTTTTTTTTTTTTTTGAATAACATTACAAGTTTTCTTTTCTTTTTATTGTTTTATTGTAACTTTTTGTTTCTTTGAAATTAGTATTAGTCACAAAAAGTTCATATTAATGAGACGCTGATTTAGATAGATAGATAAGACCAAAAAGGACAGTTACAATGAAATATAAATATAGAATAGAAAATAAATAGAATAGAAAATGCAAAATGTTTCATAGTGTGTATGTGAGAGTGATGGCAGTAGTGCAGCTAACCAGTGTAAACAGTGTAGACCACTTCAGTAGTGCAAATACACAGTTATGCAGTTAGCAGTGCAAATATTTAATAAAAAGCAGCAGCACTAATAATAACATAATAACAGTACAGTCTTTATTATATATAGTTAATAGGATAGTATATATAACATACAGTTATATAGATACATCTGAAATAAATATACTGATTCTAATATACAGTTAATGCTACATGAGAAGTGATAGCTCTGAGGATGCTGTACACTATAAACTACTTTAAACTCTAAAAAGTCTCAGTTCCTTAAACTTTTAACCTTTTTTAAGAGGTCAAATGTGGGTGCACACTTCTCACTTTTATGCTATCTGAGTTCTAAGCCTGCCAGTTTTTGACTCCTTGAACGCTTGTTTTGAAGAAAAGCTCTTTAGGGGAAAACGTGGTTAATCAAAGAACCTTTTTGTTGCCTTTATTTTTAAGAGCACATCTTCAGAAGACGAGTTGACTTGTAAGCTGGTTTTGGGAAACAGGAGCAGTTTATGGGGGGGAAACGTGTGGGAACTGAAATCGAGACGCTTTCTTTTATTGGTGTTACTGTAAAGCTGGCAAGCGAGGGCTGTGAGTCGGGGAACACCCATCATGGCACCTCGCTTTCTTCCATTCATGCCTGTCTAACCGGCACTGGGCCGATCACACACATTCCCACGGCACGTGTTTGTTCACCCCCGTCTCTGCACGTCTCGGCTAGTTCTCACCACTTCCTGCATATATTCGGCGAGGCCTTGTGTGCTGTGCTGTTTGGTGTCACACGTGGGGAAGTGGGAGGGCGGCGTGCGTGCAAAATAAACTGCCCTCTGGGGTTTGCACGGTTGTCGAGTTTGGGCACCAAAGCATGCAGAGAAGGTGTTCTGGTGAAATCAGAATTCGCCCTTAGGTGATCTTGTCTCGTGAGCTTGGGCTCAGAGCTTGTGCTACTGTTATTATGTTTGGCACTCAGTTACATCAACTTCATTTGACTCTACTTGCCAAATACTGTCCCATCAAAACATGCATTTTCATTACAAAACACACTTTTTAGAGCATTTCATGGGTTTAAATATCTGGGTCTGGATGTAGGAACCATATATAGTAGGAGTATATACAGCATATTCCATAGATTCTGGAACGTCTCTTTCTAGCACGTATGGACCTCATAGATATACATATTCATATTCATATTATATGTTATAGTGCCATTCTCTATCCCTGAATTTCAGAGGACCATTCAATTTGAACAGCAGATCTGATTAGAACAGATGTAAAGAAGATGTAAAAGAGAAGTAGATCAGATCTTGAGCTCCAGTTTGAAGAAGTGTAGTTCCAGATTTCTCCTGGACGCCCCAGACCTTGTATGAATTCATTCAGTTCCTTCAGCAGCAAATCTTGATTTAGCTTAATGAAGTACTGAGCAGTCAAGGCAGGTGTTAGATGAGAACTGATAATAATACTGGGTTGTTTATAGAAGGAGAAGCTTGGAAAGGGTTAAATAAACACACTGACGTATTTAAAAGCACTACTTACTCTATTAATACTGTTTATATTCTACTGCTCAAAAGTTTAGGATCACTTTAGAATTTCATTTCATGCAATTTTCATGCAATTCACAAACAATATTGTTCATTTCACAATGAATGTAAGTGTATCAGATGATTTTTAAAGAATAACAATGTTTGTATTAAAGTCTATTTTTGTATAGAGGCTTATTTTACATATAGTTCTATTATCAGCAATTCTCAGTCCTCTGTCTAAATCTCCTGGTACGACCACCAATCCAAGTTAAGGATGTTATTGGACTAATTGGTTGTTAGGACACTCTTGATCAATTGTGATCACAGCTGAAAAACATTCTACTAATAAGTGAGTATAAAAGGGAACAACATTCTAGGTTAGTTTAGTATCTGAAGATCAGCAGTTGATGGCTTGCTGACCGACTCACAATGACCAGAAAGAAACAACTTTCTTTAGAGACCCGTCAGTCCATTGTTGTGTTAAGGAAGAAGATACTCCATTAAAACAAGAACATTTCACTGTGATCCCAAACTTTTGAGAAGTAGTGTATATTGAAAGTGTTTTGCTAAACAAATACAAAGTTCCTGTCAGGAAAAAATTGCTTTTTATATATATAATAATTTCCCCAAGTGACTCAAACAAGCCACATATTTAGCCTAGAGCAGGTTTTTAATTGTTCACTAATTGTTCATTAAGGCTCATAGCACCACTTCCAGTCAGGCCACAGAACATCATGTGCTACAGAGTGCCAGACATTCACACTGACATTCATACAGCAAAAACCAAATGTATAGAAATCAGAAGAATGATATAACTTTGAGTACCAACGTACAGTATTCTCAGTACATTATTATCATTATTGGACTCAATCTTCAAACACAGTCTGAAATTCTATGTTATTTCTTTCTTATTGTGTAATTCCCTCAGGCGCTACGTCCAGGTTCCATATGTTGGAGCGGTGATGATATGTTAGTTAACAGATAAAACCCATAAACGCTGCTGCAAATAAGATTTGAAGGAGATAGATCTGGTCCCTTTTCTCGAATCCCTGGAGAACAACTTCCAACAATGGCGCTAAGGGTTCTTTAGGGATAGGAACATCAAAGGTTTAGGGCCTCTTTGATATCTTCCCAGTTCTTCCTCACAACCAAAAGGTTTGGGAAGTTCCTCCAACCACTGCTAGATAAAGATGACCCAGATGTCATGGTTATGTGTGATGTAGCAATGAGCTTCCATTTGAACACTCTCCAGTAACTGGAACAAGTAGTTAAATGACATGCCGAGCAAACGCCTTTCCAATATTCCATTAAGATCTCCATTAAGATCTCCATCTGCAGTTCAGTTTCCAACTTTTCCTTTCAATTTTTCACTCTTTGTTTCATTGCAGCCATTTGCTAAAATCAAAAAAAGTAAATTTTTGGACAGAAAAAAAAACAATTATTTTTTTTTCAAATGTATTAAAAAAGAAAAACGGAAATATCACATGGTCATAAGTATTCAGACCCTTTGCCCAGTATTGAGTAGAAACACCCTTTTGAGCTAGCACAACTATGAGTCTTCTTGGCAATGATGCAACAAGTTGTTCACACCTGGATTTGGGGATCCTCCACTATTCTTCCCTGCAGATCCTCTCCAGTTCCATCAGGTTGGATGGTGAACGTTGGTGGACAGCCATTTTCAGGTCTCTCCAGAGAAGCTCAATTGGGTTTAGGTCAGGGCTCTGGCCGGGCCAGTCAAAAATGGTCACAGAGTTGTTCTGAAGCCACTTCTTTGTTATTTTAGCTGTGGGCTTCCGGTCAATGTCTTGTTGGAAGGTGAACCTTTGGCCCAGTCTGAGGTCCTGAGCACTCTGGAAGAGGTTTTCTTCCAGGATATCTCTGTACTTGGCCGCATTCATCTTTCCTTCAATTGCAACCAGTTGTCCTGTCCCTGCAGCTGATAGCATAACACCCCCATAGCATGATGCTGCCACCACCATGTTTCACTGTTGGTATTGTATTGGGCAGGTGATGAGCAGTGCCTGGTTTTCTCCACACATACCACTTAGAATTCAATCTTAGAGTTCAATCTTCGTCTCATCAGACCAGAGAATCGTATTTCTCATAGTCTGGGAGTCTTTCATGAGTTTTTTGGTAAACTCTATGCAGGTTTTTATATGTCTTGCACTGAGGAGAGGCTTCCGTCGGGCCACTCTACTATAAAGCCCTGACTGGTGGAGGGCTGCAGTGATAGTAGACTTTGTGGAACTTTCTCCCATCTCTTTACTGCATCTCTGGAGCTCAGCCACAGTGATCTTTGGGTTCTTCTTTACCTCTCTCACCAAGGCTTCCCCGATTGCTCAGTTTGGCTGGATGGCCAGGTCTAGGAAGAGTTCTGGTCGTTCCAAACTTCTTCCATTTAAGGATTATGGAGGCCACTGTGCTCGTAGGAACCTTGAGTGCTGCAGAAATTCTTTTGTAACCTTGGCCAGATCTGTGCCTTGCCACAATTCTGTCTCTGAGCTCCTTGGGCAGTTCCCTCGACCTCACGATTCTCTTCACTCTGACATGCACTGGGAGCTGTGAGGTCTTATATAGAGGTGATTCTTCAATTAGGGGAACTTTTACGTCCCTAGGTTATAAATTTGCATCACCAAAAAAATTACACACCAAAATAATTATGATTTCCATTTTTTATAATGATTTAAACATCAATAATTTGCTACTTTGGCCTTGTCCTCAACCAAGACTTTAAAACTTCTGTCCCCAATAAAATGCTAAAAAGTGATCAATTTATGAAAAAGATCTCAATATGAGTTTCATAAAAACTTAAAAACAAAAAGCTAAATGTACTGTTTACTTTCATATTTGTACCTATACATATTTATGAGTAATATATTATCATCCACAACATTATCATCATTACCGCAACAGTGTATGACTTCTGCAGGGAACTATTTAAAGGTAGCAGTTGTTTATGTTGTAACCATGGAAACAAAGACTCACAAAGGAGCACATGTCAGCCATGAGTGAGGAGTGACATGTTAATGTGTGTAAATGGGAGTAACTGAATGGTGTATTGCTCCTGATCATAGAGTACATTTATTCAGAGTCATTACCGTTTACATCAGTACGGCAGTACTTTACAACTAAACATTACATTTACACATTATTTATTTATTTATTTATTTACAACTAAACATTACATTTACACATTATTTATTTACAACTAAACATTACATTTACACATTATTTATTTATTTATTTACAACTAAACATTACATTTACACATTATTTATTTATTTATTTACAACTAAACATTACATTTACACATGATTTATTTATTTATTTACAACTAAACATTACATTTACACATTATTTATTTATTTATTTATTTACAACAAATCATTACATTTACACATTATTTATTTATTTATTTACAACTAAACATTACATTTACACATTATTTATTTATTTATTTATAACTAAACATTACATTTACACATTATTTATTTATTTATAACTAAACATTACGTTTACACATTATTTATTTATTTATTTACAACTAAACATTACATTTACACATTATTTATTTATTTATTTATTTACAACTAAACATTACATTTACACATTATTTATTTATTTATTTATTTACAACTAAACATTACATTTACACATTATTTATTTATTTACAACTAAACATTACATTTACACATTATTTATTTACAACTAAACATTACATTTACACATTATTTATTTATTTACACCTAAACATTACATTTACACATTATTTATTTATTTATAACTAAACATTACATTTACACATTATTTATTTATTTACAACTAAACATTACATTCACACATTATTTATTTATTTATTTACAACTTAACATTACATTTACACATTATTTATTTATTTATTTACAACTAAACATTACATTTACACATGATTTATTTATTTACACCTAAACATTACATTTACACATTATTTATTTATTTATAACTAAACATTACATTTACACATTATTTATTTATTTACAACTAAACATTACATTCACACATTATTTATTTATTTATTTACAACTTAACATTACATTTACACATTTATTTATTTATTTACAACTAAACATTACATTTACACATGATTTATTTATTTATAACTAAACATTACATTTACACATTATTTATTTATTTACAACTTAACATTACATTTACACATTATTTATTTATTTATTTATTTACACCTAAACATTACATTTACACATTATTTATTTATTTATAACTAAACATTACATTTACACATTATTTATTTATTTACAACTAAACATTACATTTACACATTATTTATTTATTTGTAACTAAACATTACATTTACACATTATTTATTTATTTGTAACTAAAAATTACATTTACACATTATTTATTTATTTATTTATTTATTTACAACTAAACATTACATTTACACATTTATTTATTTATAACTAAACATTACATTTACACATTATTTATTCATTTATAACTAAACATTACATTTACACATTATTTATTTATTTATAACTAAACATTACATTTACACATTATTTATTTATTTATTTATTTTTTAGTTATTTATGTGGATTTAAAGTGCATCGTGTACTAGCTGTTAACTAGCTTTAGCAAATCCATGGCCTAGCTAGCTTTTTTCTTTAAAAAGTGAAAACTATCATTACCGCAACACGTCATTACCAACACATAACCTGTTGAGATGATAATGACCTTTGTTGATGGTAATGACAGTTTTTTTAAATTTCACCATCAGTTTCTTTTAAATTAGGTAGAAATTTAATATATTTTAAGTCTAACAGTGTGAGTTTATAATAAAATTCTAGTGAAATCATTGCTTTATAAAACTAAAAGTTAAGATGCAAAAAAAAGAGCCCGCAATTGAAGAATCATAGACATAGACAGGTGTGTGCCTTTCCTAATTAAGTCCATTCAGTTTAATTAAACACAGCTGGACTCCAATGAAGAAGTAGAACCATCTTAAGGAGGAACATGGACAGCATGTGAGTTAGGGTTAGGGTTAGTTTATGACTATGTGATATTTCAGTTTTTCTTTTTTTAATAAATTTGGAAAAAAAATCTGTTTTTGTTTTTGTTTGTACATTAATGAGAAATAAAAAAACTTTTTTTAATTTAACAAATGCCTAAAATACCACTCTATGTTTAATATATGAAGATTGTGTGATTCCATTAATACAAGAGTTTAATTTAACTCTAAAATTCAAACTGGACCCTGAACAGCATCATTGTAGCATCTTTTATGGGATTCATTAAGTTCCATCAGGAAGTGCATTCCAAATTAACAGATGCTGAAAACCCAGTAACAGGGTCGGCTTTGACCCGAAATCTGATTTTAAATAACCAAAAAAATTAACATCTCACTTTAAATCCAAAGTGCAAGCGCGTGTGATGTAGCCTGAGTGTCTTCAGACCTTTGCGCTTGTCATTGGTGGAAGTTTTTCTCTCTGAGCGATCGCTGGAAATGCGCCTCAGCAGAACTGAACTGTGGTTTCCTGTCCTGTGTTGACGTTTCGCTCACCCATTTTTCATCGGAACCCCGAACTTAATCTGGGAGATGATTGTCAGGCCGCATACGACTTCCTTTCGCCCGAGTGACACGATCAACAACCACATCAACAACAGTACCAGCAATAAAAACAAAACAAAAACAAATGCAGGTTAAGGTGCACAGTTCTGCTGGATGCGAAGCTGTGAAGGGTTTAGTGAACCACAGACAGTGATAGTGTTAAGGGGTGTTGGGTCTTTAACCCTTTAAAGCCTGGACCATGAAACAAGTGCCTGAAAATACCCTTCAATAAATAATAATAATAATAATAATAATAATAATAATAATAACAAACAAAAGTGCATTTGAAGGAAACGCAGGATGGTTGCACATAACGATAAATAGAG
The DNA here is from genome assembly GCA_021613375.1 of Megaleporinus macrocephalus. Taxonomy (NCBI): domain Eukaryota; kingdom Metazoa; phylum Chordata; class Actinopteri; order Characiformes; family Anostomidae; genus Megaleporinus; species Megaleporinus macrocephalus. Next base: position 1,661,520 of record CM038709.1, read on the forward strand.
GAGTGCTGATCAGTGTGTCTGTGGATTAGAGGTTTGGAGATCTGCTCTGAGTAAGTACAGGCAGTTTGGAGGCTGTAGGTAGAACAAAACTATAATGTTTGGGTCCAGCTGAAAATGAATGGGACCCTATGGAATGAGGGATGAATAAACAACAAATAGAGGAGTGCAGATCAGTATGTCTGTGGATTAGAGTTTGGGGATCTGCTCTGAGTGAGTACAGACAGTTTGGAGGCTGTAGGTTACATGAAACCATGATGTTTGGGTTGTGACAGAAAATGAATTAGGCTCTATGGGGAAAACAGAGGGATGGGAAAAAAACGACAAACGGACGAGTGCAGGTTGAACCAACACTGCAGTCGTGGTCGGGGGTCTGCCCTGAGTCAGTGTATGTGAAACGGTGTCTGTGGGTCAAGCAGAGGTTCAGTAGATTGCCGTGTACTTTTCCATCCTATTCATTCTCTATGGGAAAAAATTCTGATAAAAATCTGTTGTTATCCGGAATCTGTGTATCCAATCAAAAAGCTGTATATACGTCTGAATCACACAATCAGATCAGATTATCTGGAGTGGGAACGGAGTTGATATTTCGAAAACTGTGGGACGAGTTATGCGGCAAAGACCTGGCAGAAAGCTAAAAACGAATAACAATAGAGTCGCACAGCCGTAATAAGACTTTGCACATATGAGTTTGGTTCTGTATCATATCTGGTACATCTGTAACTGTCTTGGAGTCGTTTTGCAGTAACAAATGAAAGCATTGAGAACACAATGTGTTACTCCTTTATACTCTGAGATGATTTGAAATGTCTATATGTTTCATAAAAGAACATTTCTCCATATAGTACAGCGTTAACACATACTGTATCCACTACAGCAGAGGTCTTATGTTTATTCTTCCCACAGGCGGCTCCAAACCAACAGGTCAAGCTGTGAAACTGAGTTATTCTCTAAATGAGTTAATCTCTAAATAAACTCTATGGGTGTGTCTCAAATCCTACTGAGCTCCTACATAGGCAGCATTTTACATCATAGTATGCGCTCCAGACATGTAGACTGTCCCAATTCTTACATACCTTAAACATACTGTCTACTGAGGAACCTTATTTAGACCTGATTTTAAGAAGTATTGAACTCTTCCTCAGCCACCAAGACAATCCCATGATGCACCGCAGACTAATCTACGAGCAGTGAAGTGGTTTTAAAATGTGAGTTATTTTGATTCTCTCTGGAGTTTTAATGTGTTTCTGGTCATATAATCACACAAAACAGTATTTTATTATCAACTCTGTTACGAGTCCTTCACCATTTACACTTTTATACTCCAGACATTAACATTTATGCTAGCCGATTTTTAAGCCTCTGCCTTTTGTTTTGGATGCCGGCTGGTAGCTTAGCAACCAGCTAAACCACCGGTGGCGTGCTGCAGTGGGTGGGAACAAGCCGTGACGCAGTCTCTCTCTAACTAGAGCGTCTCAGTAATCTGTTTTATGAGGAGAGAACGCTGCTACTTACACAGCTGCTACCTAGACAGCCTACTTACACACTCACTACCTAGACAGCCTACTTACACACTCACTACCTAGACAGCCTACTTACACACTCACTAGGGTTTGAGACAGACCCCTATAAGATGCACCTTTTTTCAGTGTTCTGTTTTTTTTTTATGTAGCTCTTGTTTTTACTGAAGTGAGTAAAAACTTTTATTAGAATTTTATATATAATTAATCAGTTCAGTATTTAAACAGTAAATATACTGAAATATACTGAACGGTATGTGTGGTGTGTTGGTGTTTCAGTAGCTGATGGTATAAGATGCTGATACTAGACTACTTCAGTAAACAGGATACACCACTGAATCAGAACACACGTTAGAGATGATGATGGTCCAGACCTTGGCCTGAGGAGATCTCCTCTAACTGGACCTTACTGGACTCTAATTAAACACCCCTGTACTACAATCTCTGGATCTCCACTAGAATGTAGAACAAATTGTGGGTTTGAGCAAAAGTTCAGGTGAACATCAGATTTATTTACAGCTCTCAACTTGTGTATCGAATATGAAACACTTGGCGTTAAGGGGTTAACGAGTTCCTGAAAAGCCGCGTAACATGAGATCGTAACTGCTCTGATGGTTATCAGGCCTGCTGGGCCGGAGGGCTGTACGTTACGTGGAGGGAGGTGATTTTTTTGGTGTGTGGTGGGAAGATTTGGGGATTTCTCAATGGATGAATGTAAGAGGAGTCAAATGTCAGGGGTTTTGTTTAGTGCAGGTCATTTGCATGCAGGAGCCGGATGCTGGGTTGCCAAGGCTGCCTGAGCACCAGCCAGACAGAGTGAAAGGGCAAAGCGTGGGGCGACCAAAACACTGTGTTTTCTGGGTCAGAACTTTCCCCCCTCCGCCTGGAAACAGACGCCTGGCCGTCGTTTCTTTCCCCGCTGCTGCAGAGAGATGCGCATGAAGTTGATATGTAAATAAAGCAAAGCTAGTTTTGTTTTGCTTTCACTTACGCCAATCCAGTAACCCTGCATTCCTCGCTGACGTCGGTTCCTGGAACTGTGCAGACAATTCCTGACCGTCCTCGCGCTTGCATCATTAACCCTTTGTCTGCGCTGGCTACAGCCCTGATGTTAAGGTCGTTCAACAGCATTAATTGCCCGGTAGTGCAGAAACACATAGTTATGAATCAGTGGAGGTGAACGAGATGTTCTCACCTCTGGGTGTGGACGGGTTCACTGAACTGGGACTTACTACTAAAAGTCTTGAGCTGTTTTGTATGTTCACCAGTAAGATCAGCAGATCTGATTAGATGTAAATAATCCTACATACAATGCAAAGTAAGATGAATATGTTATTGTGAGAGAAGTAGATCAGATCTTGATCCAGTTTGAAGAACAAAGTTAGGTTCCAGATTTCTCCTGGACGCCCCAGACATTGTATGAATGTGTTCAGTTCCTTCAGCAGCAAATCTTGATTTATCTTAATGAAGTACTGAGCAGTCAAAGCAGGTATTAGATGAGAACTGATAATAATACTGGGTTGTTTAGGAGAAGCTTGGAAAGGGTTAAATAAACACACTGATGTATGTAAAACACTACTTACTCTATTAATACTGATTAATATTTAATAATAAAGTGTTTAACTTTCTACAATTTTCAGGATGAATGGACCAATGAAAATGCTCCAAATGGAAGATTAAGGTTGCCTATATATATATATATATTAGAGATGGTAGGATCGACATGCTATGTATCAGTATCGGCCGATTTTAATTAAGATATGTGATCTGTGATTAGCCGATCCCGAGAGCTGATCGATGGCGTTAAACAAATGAGCCTAATTTGTGTATTTCCAGCAAGCATTTCATCCAGGAAGAGGAGCCCTCCGTGAACCCCCTCCAGCCAGCTCCCTGCAATTCCTATCTGAACCACTAGGTGGAAATACATACCGTTTCATTTTCGATTGACTGACTAAAGCAGTGACCTCACAAGAACAGTTTATGGCATTTACCGCATGCGCTGATAGAAAACATGTCAGCCGTCTGGCAGTTTGTTGTGTATATATATATATATATATATATATATATATACTTATACTTTACTTATAGAGGCTTATTTTACATATAGTCCTATAATCAGCAATTCTCAGTCCTCTGTCTAAATCTCCTGGTACGACCACCAATCCAAGTTAAGGATGTTATTGGACTAATTGGTTGTTAGGACACTCTTGATCAATTGTGATCACAGCTGAAAAACATTCTACTAATAAGTGAGTATAAAAGGGAACAACATTCTAGGTTAGTTTAGTATCTGAAGATCAGCAGTTGATGGCTTGCTGACCGACTCACAATGACCAGAAAGAAACAACTTTCTTTAGAGACCCGTCAGTCCATTGTTGTGTTAAGGAAGAAGATACTCCATTAAAACAAGAACATTTCACTGTGATCCCAAACTTTTGAGAAGTAGTGTATATATATATATATATATATATATACATATATACTGGCTGATGTCAGTTAAAAAGAGGAGATGTTACGTCTTCTAGGACTTGGACGCAATAAAAAATTATTTTAAGCTGACTGTCCAATCAGCACCAGACCACTCCACTGCTTGTGACTAGTAACTAGCAGGATAGAGTGGAAGATAAAGGGTGGATGGATAATAGAACATATTAACTGTGCTTCAGCAAATATATTTACACATAAAGTCTTTGCACTGATGATCTGCTGAGCTGTAAATGCACATCGGCTCACGCTCCATTAGTCCATTAAAGCTCCCCCAAAATATCTGTCCTCTTTCGGTGGTCCGTGCAGTCTGTGCAGTCCCGGCAGTCCGTGGTCTGTTTTATGGTAATCATATTTTGACCGTGCAGTACTCTCATGATCTCCTGGACGTCTGCAGAGTTTGTGGTGCCAGATGTCAAATGGTCACCTAACCCCTGCAGAGTGCGATTGTATACGCCAGGTGGTCATCTGACCCCTACAGACCACGGAGTATAATACCACACAAGAAACAGTCAATGTTTTTTTTTTAAAAACAACAAAACAACTGCAATAAATAAAAAAAAAACATTCATAAATCATCCCTGCCCAAACAAAAACATCTCAATTTTTCTTTTTCTACCTCTTTTGAACACGACAGCTGCTGTTTACATTGTGTGAAGATTTCATGATGAATGGACCAATAGAAATGCTCCAAAATAGCTTAGGAAAGATGTTTGGTTCCATTGACTTTTAATTGAAAGTGAAGTGTGTTTTTGGTCTCTCCTGTAAAGTTGCCATTCCTGGAGATACTATACAAACCTTCCACCATATCGTCGCTGTCCAATGAAAACATGTCCATTTAGTCGATTTTAAGTTTTCTACATTATTTGAACACGATATTGGCGTCTACAATTTGTGAAAAATTTACGGTTAATGGACCAATAGAAATGCTCCAAAATAGCTTGTAAAAAAAATCTGGTTCCATTGACTTACATTGGACAGTGGACAGATATGCGAGTGCTGCAGTTCCATCCATTGTACTGGTACCGGTTTTTCTGCGAAGCTGCTCAACTGAAGGCCTGTATCACCAAATCAGAGAATCTAAGAGACTTAATAGGGCCGTCTGGATACTTTTGGACATTATCATATAAAAATGCTTTTCAGCTGCCCTTACATTCCAATAGAAGTAGTCCAAAATGAATCACTACATCAATTTTAATTAAAAGCACACAATATAATTTTGTGAAAAATTAATGGTTAATGGACCAATAGAAATGCTCCAAAATAGCTTGGACAAAATTCCGGTTCCATTGACTTACATTGAAAGTAAAGTATGTTTTTGGTCTCTCCTGAAAAGTTGCAATTTTGGAGGTATTTGTTTTTCATTGGGCAGTGACGATATTCACTCTTCCTATTCACTGCTTCTTCTTATCACTCACATAAATTCAGAGAAACTCAAATTCTCCACCCCAGCGATCGTCATCACTCCTAAACAAGGCTCAAACAGCAGGTTGCCTTGGTTATAACTCCCTGCAGTCACTTAATGACAGTCTCTGAGGTTAGAAACGATGTTTCCGAACGCAAACGTGGGAGTAAGAGAGCCACAAGGTCTGATTAAACACCGACAGCCTCAGCTGTCTTAACCCAGTGTTGCCCCGAGGGGCTTCCCCTTAGTCCTCTAGTCGTGCGCTGATGTATGTGTGATGGAAGTCACCTCACATCAGTGCTCGAGCTCTTAACTGATGATCTGCTGGTCCTCCAGCAGCCGTCAGCGGAATCGCCAGGTCCTGTCGACCACGAGCGTCTGACGTGCCTCCTTGTTTGTTTCTTCTGCAGATGAGATACAAAGCCAACCCACAGCACCTGTCGGCCGTCATCTCCAACTGCCTGAGAGAGGAGAGGCGCATCATATCCGCCGCCAGCATGCAGGAGCAGGTACTCGCATGCACCATGTTTACAATTTCGTTTCTGGTCCATGTAGTTTATGCAAAAAATAGAATTGCTGTTATGACGTCACAACCATGAACATGTTTACATAAGGCCACTGTCTTCTTAAATGGGTTCCTGAGGACCCACACTGAGGACCCACACTATATATATATATATATACACACGCCTAAATATGCCACACTGTCAGTTTTAGTGCACAATTTTTTAAACATTAAATCTAATTGTGCAGATATAATTAAATCTAATTGTGCAGATCTAATTAAATCTAATTGTGCAGATCTAATTAAATCTAATTGTGCAGATATAATTAAATCTAATTGTGCAGATCTAATTAAATCTAATTGTGCAGATATAATTAAATCTAATTGTGCAGATCTAATTAAATCTAATTGTGCAGATATAATTAAATCTAATTGTGCAGATATAATTAAATCTAATTGTGCAGATCTAATTAAATCTAATTGTGTTTAACATGCTGGACTCAATAAAACATATAAAATGAAACAGAGCTTCTACACAGGCCACATTTTATGTTTTATTTTTTTGTTAAAATTCAGCAAATAAACAGTAACTGTGCATTAAACTGTGCAGGAGTGAGCAGTGTGTTTACTTATTCACAGTTAGAGTAACAGCAAAGCGTGTGTGTCATGTGACCAGGGGCGTACAGAGTTTTGCGTACAATGTTAACAGTTGTATTTTTTGTTATGTTTATTTAGTTTATTTATTTGTTTACATGATTCATTTAATACACAAACACACAGTTTAACTCCAGCTGCTCTTTATGCTCTGTGTGTGTATTTTATGAAGGACGGTGCAACAGAAATAATAAAAATGTACTACTTGGCCTCTTAACTTACATTAAAATAAAAGCTTATTCTCATGTTCTTGTCCTGGTGTCTGGGACAGGGTCCACTGGAGAAGTCCATGCAGAACTCAGCAGCTCTGGAGAAGCAGAAGAACCTGGACAACAGAGTGGCCGTGATCCGCAGCAGCGTGCAGGTGGGCGCTCACTGATATTCCGACAGGTCCAGAAAAGGAATCTGAGCTGAAGTCTGACTTCGGATCACTAACAAACAGAAACTGTAACTATAACTCAGAAAAAACTAATTAAAGCTTAAAACCTGTCTGGCTTAGTTTTTCCACACGGGCTGGAGGTTCGAGAACCAGCCCAGTGATTGGAAGGTTGCAAGTTCGAGGCAGATGTGCTTGCTGCCCCCTAGTGTTTGTGTTCACTAGTGTGTGTGTATGTTTGTGTTTCACTGCCCCCTAGTGTTTGTGTTCCTAGTGTGTGTTTCACTGCCCCCTAGTGTGTGTGTTCACTAGTGTGTGTTTCACTGCCCCTAGTGTGTGTGTTCACTAGTGTGTGTGTGTTTGTGTATGCTGGTGTTTCACTGCCCCTAGTGTGTGTTTACTAGTGTGTGTGTGTATGTGGGTGTTTCATAGCCCACTAGTCTGTGTGTTCACTAGTGTGTGTGTGTGTTTGTTGGGGTTTCATCTTTGATCTAAATGGAGGTATAAAATAGTGTGAGTGATATTAAACAGTTTTGGTTTCTTTTTTCTTGTTTTCAGCTTCTGGATCAGTCAGTCAAGCATTTAGAGGACATGCAGGATGATTTTGACTTTCGGTACAAAACCCTCCAGCTTCGAGGTGAGTGAGATATCATACAGTGGAAAACCCCAAATATGAGAAGTTCTTCTGCAGAAACATCTGCGTACGCTCTGATGTTTGTTCATCTGCAGGCCAAAGTTTAAACACCCACAGTTATGTGTTACAAATGATGTGTTACGTGTAAATAAGGTAACACGTCCTGTACAGAGAGCACACTTACCTCTGACATTTTAAAGACATTAGCATATTATAATGAAATAAATATTATAATGAAATAAATATTATAATGAAATAAATATTCTAATAAAATAAATATTCTAATGAAATAAATATTCCAATAAAATAAATATAATGAAATAAATATTATAATGAAATAAATATTATAATAAAATAAGTATTCTAATGAAATAAATATTCTAATAAAATAAATATTATAATGAAATAAATATTATAATGAAATAAATATTCTAATAAAATAAATATTATAATGAAATAAATATTATAATGAAAGAAATATTATAATGAAAGAAATATTATAATAAAATACATATTATAATGAAATAAATATTTTAATAAAATAAATATTATAATATAATAAATATTACAATTAAATAAATATTACAATTAAATAAATTATAAATGGTGAACTATTGCGTGGTCCATGTTCGAATCCCCCCTGTAAGTTAAATTTAGCACATGAACAGTAGTTGTGTATTAAAATAGAAGAAGTGCGTCTCTGTAGAGGATGTGTTCACTTCGGGCGGGGCTGGAGATTTAGGGAACCAGCCTGGTGACCGCAACCTACAGGGCACGACTGAAGTGCCCCTGAACAAGAGACCAAACCCCTACTGCTCACTAGTTTCTGCGGATGGGGTTGCCCACCACTCCAGGCAAACATGCTCTCTGCGCCCTAGTGTGTGTGTTCACTAGTATGTGTGTGTATCTGGGTGTTTCACTGCCCCCTAGTGTGTGTGTTCACTAGTATGTGTGTGTATCTGGATGTTTCACTGCCCCCTAGAGTGTGTTCACTATTGTGTGTGTGTTTCACTGCCCCAAGTGTGTGTTCACTATTGTGTGTGTTTTGGATGTTTCACCCCCCCCAGTGTGTGTGTTCACTAGTGTGTTTTGTTGTTTCACTGTCGCATAGTGTTTGTGTTCACTAGTGTGTGTGTGTGTGTGTATGTTGGTGTTTCACTGCCACCTAGTGTGTGTGTTCACTAGTGTGTGTATATGTGGTTGTTTCACTGCCCCCTAGTGTGTGTGTTCACTAGTGTGTGTATATGTGGGTGTTTCACTGCCCTATAGTGTGTTTGTGTTCACTAGTGTGTGTGTATATGTGGGTGTTTCACTGCCCCCTAGTATGTGTTCACTAGTGTGTGTGTGTGCATTGGTGTTTCACTGCCCCCAGTGTGTCTTCATTAGTGTGTGTGTGTATGTGTGTTTTACTGCCCCCAGTGTGTGTGTTCATTAGTGTGTGTGTGTGTGTTTATGGTTGTTTTACTGCCCCCCAGTGAGTGTGTTTACTATTATGTGTGTTTTCACTAGTGTGTGTGTGTGTGTGTTTCACTGCCACCTAGTATGTGTTCACTAGTGTGTGTGTGTATGTGTTTCACTCCCCACAGTATGTGTGTTCACTAGTGTGTGTGTGCTTGTGGGTGGTTCACTGCCCCCCAGTGTTTGTGTTCACTATTGTGTGTGTGTTTGTATGTGGGTTTTCACTAGTGTGTGTGTGTGTGTGTGTGTGTGTGTGTGTGTGTGTGTGTGTGTGTTTCACTGCCCCAAGTGTGTGTTTTCACTAGTGTGTGTATATGTGGTTGTTTCACTGCCCCCTAGTGTGTGTGTTCACTAGTGTGTGTATATGTGGGTGTTTCACTGCCCTGTAGTGTGTTTGTGTTCACTAGTGTGTGTGTATACACACTAGTGTGTGTGTATATACTGCCACCTAGTATGTGTTCTCTAGTGTGTGTGTGTATGTGTGTTTCACTGCCCCCAGTGTGTGTCTTCATTAGTGTGTGTGTGTGTGTATGTGTGTTTCACTGCCCCCAGTGTGTGTGTTCACTAATGTGTGTGTGTGTTTATGGTTGTTTCACTGCCCCCCAGTGAGTGTATTTACTATTGTGTGTGTGTTTTCACTAGTGTGTGTATGTCTGTGTGTGTGTTTCACTTCCACCTAGTATGTGTTCACTAGTGGGTCTAGTGTGAGTATGACCTTGCTGTCGTTTAAGCAATGTTCTTGCAGACGTGATAGAAAAACAGGTTTACATACTTTAAACATTCTGACCAGCAGCTTCATGAGGAGCCACATGAGCTGCTTCTCTAACAGGACTGAAGAAGATAGTGTAGATGCTGAGATCTTGTTCTGATAAACAGGTTTGGGGGTTTTATAGCTCTTATAAATTATAGCTCTCATTTTTACATTTAAATAATGTTTGTTTTAGTAATATTTGTGTACATGGGCTCCAACTTCACTGTTTACACTCGTCTCTCAACACATTCAGATGTAAACGCCTTTATAATTATACACATATATATTTGGTTAGGTGTGCCCAAACTTATGACTGGTAGCGTAGTTAAGGTGTGCAGATTCGCTTTAGGGCCACTCTGAGGCCGATTAGATGGAAAGAAGCTTGTTACTGTACTATTATCACAAAGGGCCACTGAGTAGCTCTTAGCTGCTGTGTTTCAGGTTCGATTTGACTGGACTAAAGGCCGACGGTTTCTACCCCTGAAACTACACCTTCAGTTCACTTTCACAGCTGACTCTGATTGTGTTAGGAAAGCAGCTCTCGATGTGTTATGACTGGTATGATTGGTCAGAGGAAGATGCTAAAATTGGCTCAAGGCCGTTGTTCTGTTTGCAGCATTAGTGCTTTATAAATGCATGCATTGAAACTCTGTGTAGAGAGTTGCTTTTCCTTCACATTGACAAACCTGTACATCTTACTGCAGATCCAGTGGAGAGGAACTCTCAGAACATGAAACAAGAAGTCATGGCTCTTCAGGAAATACTCAACCGCCTGGACTTCAAACGGAAGGCGAGTTAAGGCTCTTCAATAATGTTGGTCTGTTTCCTGGTATCTCAGATTATTTTAGTATTTCAGTCCAGCAGTCTAACCCTCTAGCTATCTGACTATCTATCTAACGATCTAACCACTTAACTATCTATCTATCTATCTATCTATCTATCTATCTATCTATCTATCTATCTATCTATCTATCTATCTATCTATCTATCTATCTATCTATCTATCTATCTACTGAACCATCTAACTATCTAACCATCTTACTATTTGCCTAACCCTCTACCTATGTAACCATCTAACGATCTAATTATCTAATCCCATACTCCTCTAAACATCTAACCGCCTAACAATCTAACCATCTAACCATTCATCTACCTAACCATCTAAACACCTATCTATCAAGCCATCTAATTATCTGACCATCTAACTGTCTAACCATCTAATTATCTAACCATCTAACTGTCTAACCATCTATCTAACCATCTAACTATCTAACCATCTATCTAACCATCTAACTATCTAACCATTTATCTAACTATCTAATTGTCTAACCATCTGTCTAACCATCTAACTAACCATCTGTCTAACCATCTAACTATCTAACCATCTATCTAGCTAACCATATACACACCTAACCATCTATTAAACCATCTATCTATGTAATCATCTTATCATCTACCTATCAAACCATCTAACTATCTAACCATCTAACTGTCTAACCATCTATCTAACCATCTAACTATCTAACCATCTAACCATCTAACTATCTAACCATCTAACTATCTAACTATCTAACTATCTAACCATCTAACTATCTAACCATCTAACTATCTGTCTAACCATCTAGCTGACCATCTAACTGTCTAACCATCTATCTAATCATCTATATAACCATCTAACTATCTAACCATCTATCTAGCTAACCATATACACACCTAGCCATCTATTTAACCATCTATCTATGTAATCATCTTGTCATCTAACTATCAATCTATCAAACCATCTAACTATTTAACCATCTAACCGTCTATCTCACCATCTAACTTGCCTAACCACCTGTCTAACCATCTAATTATCTAACCACCTGTCTAACCATCTAATTATCTAACCACCTGTCTAACCATCTACCTGTATAACCATCTATCTAGCTGACCATATAAACACCTATCTATTTAACCATCTATCTATGTAATCATCTTATCATCTAACTATCAATCTATCAAACCATCTAACTATTTAACCATCTAACCATCTATCTCACCATCTAACTGCCTAACCATCTATCTAACCATCTAATTATCTAACCACCTGTCTAACCATCTAATTATCTTACCACCTGTCTAACCATCTACCTGTATAACCATCTATCTAGCTGACCATATAAACACCTATCTATTTAACCATCTATCTATGTAATCATCTTATCATCTAACTATCAATCTATCAAACCATCTAACTATTTAACCATCTAACCATCTATCTCACCATCTAACTGCCTAACCATCTATCTAACCATCTAATTATCTAACCACCTGTCTAACCATCTAATTATCTTACCACCTGTCTAACCATCTACCTGTATAACCATCTATCTAGCTGACCATATAAACACCTATCTATTTAACCATCTATCTATGTAATCATCTTATCATCTACCTATCAAACCATCTAACTATCTAACCGTCCATGCAACCCTATGTAATTCTCTTGATTCACCATAGAGTGACTATAAAGTGAGCACAAAAAGTTCAACACACACACACACACACACACACACACACACACACACACACACACACACACACACACACACACACACACACACAATATAAGATATGAATCTATATTAAGCAGAACTTCTACATTCTTACAGAGCGGCTAGCTTTTCACCTGAATTTCTCTCTTCCTGCTAAGTGCTTTATGCTGAGCTACACAGAGCGCTTGACCTTCCCTACCTCGTTAGTCCTTTTGTTCTCGAGAATAATTCAGATGAAATGTTATAAATGTGGTTTTCACGCTTCAGTCTCGCCTCTTTATGTTCTGTATGACACCTCCCTGCACTTGGGTATAGTTTCCATCTGAGGCCTACACAATGATTTCCTGTCATAAACAGGTGCTACTAGTCCCTTCAAGTTCATTTTCGGTTTACAGTGCCTTGTTTGAGACCGAGCAGCATTTCTCGTCCTCGCAAACTCTGTTTCTGCGTCTAACAGTGACCGTTACGGTTTACTACACAGACACAGTGGCACCTTCATACCTGTAACGAGAAACAGCGAGACACCTCAACGATCACACAGAAGAAACACAGACAAAACCCTCCGCGTAAATAAGCTCCGCCCCTGTTTAGTTAACTATGCTAGTTACCTGGAGCTGCTAGTATCTAACGTTACCTATACTGGCTACTCTCTTTCATCTGGACATCAAACACAAAGTAGATTAAAGGTGTCTCTGTGAAACTTTCAGTTGAAGATGATCTGCTTCAACCAGCACACAGTGATCCACTCACACAGCATGGCTGCTACTTCCAGTCACTGTTGGAGGTTGTGGTGCTAATAAAGGTGGAGCTGCTCGTCTCTTCAGTCTCTTCAGTGTTGAACGCTGAGCTGAAGCTGCTCCATGGTGTCCGAGTGTTGGAGAAACTGTCCGGAGTGAAACGTACAGACTGCAGAGTTAAAGTTGTTCAGGATTCTGTTAAAGATGTTGGAAGTTCAGCAGCTGGTTTTGGGAATTCTCCGTTCCACCTTAAACGGTGCTGAGGTTCCATTCTGGCGTCTGTAGGAGCTGCAGTGTTTAAGGTGGAACATTAGATGAAGAATGTGGAGAAGAGGAACTTCAGGCTGGTTTAAAGATGAACATGGAGCTCGGACAGTTGGGTTGTTTGTTAGGAAGGAATGAAAAGTGGCGACGTTCCCTTCACAGCCTGGAACTCTGGATTTCTCCACCACCGTTCTGGTTGCTGGTTGGTGTTGTGGTTGTGTGTAAATGTTCTGGTTGGTGTTGTGGTTGTGTGTAAATGTTCTGGTTGCTGGTTGGTGTTGTGGTTGTGTGTAAATGTTCTGGTTGCTGGTTGGTGTTGTGGTTGTGTGTAAATGTTCTGGTTTCTGGTTGGTGTTGTGGTTGTGTGTAAATGTTCTGGTTGCTGGTTGCTGTTGTGGTTGTGTGTAAATGTTCTGGTTGCTGGTTGGTGTTGTGGTTGTGTGTAAATGTTCTGGTTGCTGGTTGGTGTTGTGGTTGTGTGTAAATGTTCTGGTTGCTGGTTGGTGTTGTGGTTGTGTGTAAATGTTCTGGTTTCTGGTTGGTGTTGTGGTTGTGTGTAAATGTTCTGGTTGCTGGTTGGTGTTGTGTGTAAATGTTCTGGTTGCTGGTTGGTGTTGTGGTCGTGTGTAAATGTTCTGGTTGCTGGTTGGTGTTGTGGTTGTGTGTAAATGTTCTGGTTGCTGGTTGGTGTTGTGGTTGTGTGTAAATGTTCTGGTTGCTGGTTGGTGTTGTGGTTGTGTGTAAATGTTCTGGTTGCTGGTTGGTGTTGTGGTTGTGTGTAAATGTTCTGGTTGCTGGTTGGTGTGGTTGTGTGTAAATGTTGTGGTTGCTGGTTGGTGTTGTGGTTGTGTGTAAATGTTCTGGTTGTTGTTGTGGTTGTGTGTAAATGTTCTGCTTGCTGGTTGGTGTTGTGGTTGTGTGTAAATGTTCTGGTTGCTGGTTGGTGTTGTGGTTGTGTGTAAATGTTCTGGTTGTTGTTGGTGTTGTGTGTAAATGTTCTGGTTGCTGGTTGGTGTTGTGGTCGTGTGTAAATGTTCTGGTTGTTGTTGGTGTTGTGTGTAAATGTTCTGGTTGCTGGTTGGTGTTGTGGTCGTGTGTAAATGTTCTGGTTGTTGTTGGTGTTGTGTGTAAATGTTCTGGTTGCTGGTTGGTGTTGTGGTCGTGTGTAAATGTTCTGGTTGTTGTTGGTGTTGTGTGTAAATGTTCTGGTTGCTGGTTGGTGTTGTGGTCGTGTGTAAATGTTGTGTTTGCTGGTTGGTGTTGTGGTTGTGTGTAAATGTTCTGCTTGCTGGTTGGTGTTATGGTTGTGTGTAAATGTTCTGGTTGCTGGTTGTTGTGGTTGTGTGTAAATGTTCTGGTTGCTAGTTGCTGGTTGTTGTGGTTGTGTGTAAATGTTATGGTTGCTGGTTGGTGTTGTGGTTGTGTGTAAATGTTCTGGTTGCTAGTTGCTGGTTGTTGTGGTTGTGTGTAAATGTTCTGGTTGGTGTTGTGGTTGTGTGTAAATGTTCTGGTTGCTGGTTGGTGTTGTGGTTGTGTGTAAATGTTCTGGTTGCTGGTTGGTGTTGTGGTGGTGTGTAAATGTTCTGGTTGGTGTTGTGGTGGTGTGTAAATGTTCTGGTTGCTGGTTGGTGTTGTGGTTGTGTGTAAATGTTCTGGTTGCTGGTTGGTGTTGTGGTTGTGTGTAAATGTTCTGGTTGCTGGTTGGTGTTGTGGTTGTGTGTAAATGTTCTGGTTGTTGTTGTGGTTGTGTGTATATGTTCTGGTTGCTGGTTGTTGTTGTGGTTGTGTGTAAATGTTCTGGTTGCTGGTTGGTGTTGTGGTTGTGTGTAAATGTTCTGGTTGTTGTGGTTGTGTGTAAATGTTCTGATTGCTGGTTGGTGTTGTGGTTGTGTGTAAATGTTCTGGTTTCTGGTTGTTGTTGTGGTTGTGTGTAAATGTTCTGGTTGCTGGTTGGTGTTGTGGTTGTGTGTAAATGTTCTGGTTGTTGTTGTGGTTGTGTGTATATGTTCTGGTTGCTGGTTGTTGTTGTGGTTGTGTGTAAATGTTCTGGTTGCTGGTTGGTGTTGTGGTTGTGTGTAAATGTTCTGGTTGTTGTGGTTGTGTGTAAATGTTCTGATTGCTGGTTGGTGTTGTGGTTGTGTGTAAATGTTCTGGTTGTTGTGGTTGTGTGTAAATGTTCTGATTGCTGGTTGGTGTTGTGGTTGTGTGTAAATGTTCTGGTTGTTGTTGTGGTTGTGTGTAAATGTTCTGGTTGCTGGTTTGTGTTGTGGTTGTGTGTAAATGTTCTGGTTGCTGGTTGATGTTGTGGTTGTGTGTAAATGTTCTGGTTGCTGGTTGGTGTTGTGGTTGTGTGTAAATGTTCTGGTTTCTGGTTGTTGTTGTGGTTGTGTGTAAATGTTCTGGTTGCTGGTTGGTGTTGTGGTTGTGTGTAAATGTTCTGGTTGCTGGTTGTTGTGGTTGTGTGTAAATGTTCTGGTTGCAGGTTGTTGTGGTTGTGTGTAAATGTTCTGGTTGGTGTTGTGGTTGTGTGTAAATGTTCTGGTTGGTGGTTGGTGTTGTGGTTGTGTGTAAATGTTCTGGTTGCTGGTTGGTGTTATGGTTGTGTATAAATGTTCTGGTTGTTGTTGTGGTTGTGTGTAAATGTTCTGGTTGCTGGTTGGTGTTATGGTTGTGTATAAATGTTCTGGTTGGTGTTGTGGATGTGTGTAAATGTTGTGGTTGCTGGTTGTTGTTGTGGTTGTGTGTAAATGTTGTGGTTGCTGGTTGTTGTTGTGGTTGTGTGAAAATGTTCTGGTTTCTGGTTGTTGTTGTGGTTGTGTGTAAATGTTCTGGTTGCTGGTTGTTGTTGTGGTTGTGTGTAAATGTTCTGGTTGCTGGTTGGTGTTGTGGTTGTGTGTAAATGTTCTGGTTGCTGGTTGGTGTTGTGGTTGTGTGTAAATGTTCTGGTTGCTGGTTGTTGTGGTTGTGTGTAAATGTTGTGGTTGCTGGTTGTTGTTGTGGTTGTGTGTAAATGTTCTGGTTGCTGGTTGTTGTTGTGGTTGTGTGTAAATGTTCTGGTTGCTGGTTGGTGTTGTGGTTGTGTGTAAATGTTCTGGTTGTTGTTGTGGTTGTGTGTAAATGTTGTGGTTGCTGGTTGTTGTTGTGGTTGTGTGAAAATGTTCTGGTTGCTGGTTGTTGTTGTGGTTGTGTGTAAATGTTCTGGTTGCTGGTTGTTGTTGTGGTTGTGTGTAAATGTTCTGGTTGCTGGTTGGTGTTGTGGTTGTGTGTAAATGTTCTGGTTGGTGTTGTGGTTGTGTGTAAATGTTCTGGTTGCTGGTTGGTGTTGTGGTTGTGTGTAAATGTTCTGGTTGCTGGTTGGTGTTATGGTTGTGTATAAATGTTCTGGTTGTTGTTGTGGTTGTGTGTAAATGTTCTGGTTGCTGGTTGTTGTGGTTGTGTGTAAATGTTGTGGTTGCTGGTTGTTGTTGTGGTTGTGTGTAAATGTTGTGGTTGCTGGTTGTTGTTGTGGTTGTGTGTAAATGTTCTGGTTGCTGGTTGCTGTTGTGGTTGTGTGTAAATGTTCTGGTTGCTGGTTGTTGTTGTGGTTGTGTGTAAATGTTCTGGTTGCTGGTTGTTGTGGTTGTGTGTAAATGTTGTGGTTGCTGGTTGGTGTTGTGGTTGTGTGTAAATGTTCTGGTTACTGGTTGGTGTTGTGGTTGTGTGAAAATGTTCTGGTTGCTGGTTGTTGTTGTGGTTGTGTGTAAATGTTCTGGTTGCTGGTTGTTGTGGTTGTGTGTAAATGTTGTGGTTGCTTGTTGGTGTTGTTGTGTGTAAATGTTCTGGTTGCTGGTTGGTGTTGTGGTTACACTATGTAACAGTGTAGATACAGGTTTACAGTCTATGGCACTTTTCCATCTCAAAGACAAAACACTGGGAGGACATTAATCCATTTGACTAAAGCTGGTAATGTAAATACTGTCTATACACTAAAAGTTGGCTCGTCTTCTGAGTTCATACAAGAAAAACTCCAAACTGCTTACAGTATATAAGAGTCGCTCCTGTGGCAGTGACAGCAGCAGCCCAGTGGAAGTTTCTGGAAAATTCCATACAAAATCTGAGATGAATCATCGAAGATCTTCAGTTTTTCTCACCGTAGGAGGAAACAGTACCTCAGAGCAAGCATTCACAGTCACACCTGTAATGCCTGTACAAATACCGGTATTGACACTAACTTTGTTATTGCTCTTTTATTATTTTTAGAGTTATTGCAACAACATGATGACTTATTTTCTCAGTAGTTTCTCAGTTCTTGACTTTCTATGTCAAAATAATGACTTATTTCCTCATAAGAATTAGCTATTGCTCAATTTTAACATATTATTGCACCATAATGGGTTATTATCTCAAAATAATCAATGAATTTCCCCAAATTATGACTTACTATTTCACAATAATGACTTATTTTGAGAGAAAAAAAATATTTGAATATATTTAAAATATTTAACTCTTTTCTGAATTTTGACTTTTTTGACAAAACGACAAATTACAAAAAGTCAAAGATTCAGAAAATGATTAATTTTGAGAAAAATTACTTACCTTCTCAAAATATTTAATTCTTTTCTGATTTTTTTGACTTAATATGTCACAAAATTACTTATTATCACAAAATAATGAATGACTTTCACAATGTTTGACTTTGTATGTCAGGCTGACAACTTATTATCTCAAAATATTATTGTATCAAAATTAAGATAAATATAAATCATTCAACCATATAATGTATACTAAGTAAAGAAATCTAATGGTATTGGTTTGAGACGTTAAAATCATAGCTGTGGAGACAGCAGGTCAACACAAGTACTGAGGCACCATCCTGGGTGACAAACTGCCACTCAAACCCCCAAACGGCCAATGAGAGATCAGGTTTTCAGAGGAAGCTGATTAAATGTTGCTGAAATGGAGTTGAACAGAGCGAGTACAGTGTGGAACCTTGTTGTGTTGTTATCTTAGACTCTGACCTCACACTGAACTTTGCTGTTGCTTTTCTCTCGGTAGGAGATTTTGTCCAAGATGGCGGATGTGATAAAGGAGATCGACGGGCTGGTTGGCTCTCAGCTGATGCCTGAGCTGCAGGAGTGGAAGCGCAGGCAGCAGATCGCGTGTATAGGCGGCCCTGTCCTCACCGGCCTGGACCAGCTGCAGAACTGGTACTGCAAGTCTCTTCCCAGCACTCAGCTTACTCACCGCAGAGCGTCGAGCCTGTTTGTTAAGCTTTATTTTTGAAGATACAGTGGTACAGACATGCTCTAAGGTGGTCTGTAGGTAGGTAGGTAGGTAGGTGGATGGATGGATGGATGGATGGATGGATGGATGGATGGATGGATGGATGGATGGATGGATGGATGGATGGATGGATGGATGGATGGATGGATGGATGGATGGATGGATGGATGGATGGATGGATGGATGGATGGATGGATGGATGGATGGATGGATGGATGGATGGATGGATGGATAGATAGATAACACACTATAAATAAAGAAGAATACTATACTAAAACTATACAACCTGACCGTAGGTAAAAAGGTAGTGCAGTAATAAACTACAGGTCCTACACGCCCCTATCTTCTGGGCTTGGGGCAGATTTTCTTGGGCTGTTTCTGCCATAAAACAACAGGTCCTGTTGAGCCATTTGCTCAGAAAGGTTTAGAACAAATAAGATTAATAAATAGTGATTCTGGAGGTTGGGGAACTAGCCTTGATGTAGCCTTGGTCTAGAAGGTTGCAGGTTCAATTCCCTTAACCGACAGGATGCAACTAAAGTGTCCTTGAGCAAGACACCCAACCCCCCAAACTGCTCCCTGGGCACTGTAGAAAGGGCTGCCCACCACTCCGCCCTAGTGTGTGTGTGTGTGTTTACTAGTGTGTGTGTATGTGGGCGTTTCACTGCCCCCTAGTGTGTGTGTGTTCACTATTGTGTGTGTTTCATTTCTAATGAACGTACAGAACCTCTCTTCAGAAAGTCCCCTCAGTTCTTCTTCGTCGTGTCCGTATGGAAATGGTCACGTCTTGCACTGCCCCCACGGTCTCCAGCCATATTGCCCCACCCAGTCCGTATCTGTAAGCTTTCCGAAAACGAACGTATGTACGAAATGAATGCAGAGTACGAACAGAAGGCTCCGTGCGTATATGTATTTAACGCTGAGTGTAAATGAGTCTCAATCGTCCAGTGTAGAACCTAAGACTGTTCTAGATACCGCATGAGCTTTAAAACACACAGAGCTAAAATACTAAAATATATATAGTCCACAAACTGTTCGATTACTTGTGCGTGAGGCGTGTAGGCTACATGTCAGAGCGTAGACTATTAGTCTTTAACCATTTATAGATCACCTACATATGTACAAGTCTAGGATGTACATATACATGCACACAAAATCATCCATTGGTTACAAATCCATAACAAAAAAAAAAAAAAATCCTAACACACTCATATTAGAGTAATGTAAAAATTAGTCTTTAGATTAATCAAAAAAATAAATAAATAAATGAAAACAATCGTTAGATGAATCCATTATGAAATTAATTGTTAGGTGCAGCCCTACTTTCACATGATTGAGTGGGTGCAGAAAATGTCACCAAAACACTCCCCAGACCACCTACATGCTGCTGTTATTGAAAGTAGTGGTCATAATAATGTGACTCCACCATGTATTTGTGTTTGATGGGGTTAATCAGTGTTGGCAGTGTCATGCGAGCTCTGCTAATGTTTGCTCAGCTGTATTCATGGTCTAGTTAAGCATCAGAGATCTAGATGTAAATAGTTGTGTTGTATAATCCGTCGTCAGTCAGGCTCAGTTATCTGTAGTGGTTTTATCTGTCAGGGGTCTTTAGTAGTTGTTCCTGTGTTAGTATGTAAAGAAGGTAGTGTGTCAAGCTTGACATCTGACGAATACTGTATATACTGGGCTGCTATGAGGTTTGGAAAGGGTTAAACAAACTCTGTAGACTTTATCACCCTGTTCTTCAATAATCAGGACTCCTACAGGACCACCACTGAGCAGGTACTATTAGGGAGGTGGGTCATTCTCAGGTGGTGGTGTGAGTGGATCAGACACAGCAGTGCTGCAGCTCCTGGAGTGTTTAAACACCTCCTCAGTGTCACTGCTAGACGGAGAATCGTCCACCAACCAAAACTATCCAGACAGCAGTGTCCTGTGGGTGGCGTCCTGTGTCCACGGATGAAGGACTAGAGAACTGTGGAGCAGCAGATGAGCTACTGTCTCTGACTTTACATCTACAAGGTGGACCAGCAAGTAGTAGGAGTGTCTAATAGAGTGGACAGTGAGTGGACACAGTGTTTCAACACTCCAGCAGCAGCACTGCTGTGTCTGATCCACTCACACCAGCACAACACACACTAACACACCACCACCACCACGTCAGTGTCACTGCAGTGCTGAGAATGACCCACCTCCCTAATAGTATCTGCTCTGTGGTGGTCCTGTGGGGGTCCTGATCATTAAAGAACAGAGTAATAAAGTATACAGAGAATCAGATGAACTCCAGTCTGTAAGTGGAGCTCCTGTATGGTCAGTGGAGCTGATACAGTGGACACTGAGGTCACATACATGGAGATAATAACGGAGCTGGTGTTCTTTGTGTCTGTGTAGGTTTACCATGACCACCCAGAGTTTGTTCCAGATCAAACGACAGCTGGACAAGTTGGGGGAGCTCATTGTGAAGGTGACCTACGAGAGTGACCCCATCCCTCTGCAGAGGCCTCAGATGGAGGAGCAAGTCAAATATCTCATATACCATCTGATCAAGAGGTAAGAGTTCTCCACCGGGCAGCGATGAGGCAGGCGAGCTCGGCTTATTCAGAGCTCACGCTGAGACTCGCTCCGGCCAGTTGGTTGTCTGAAAGAGGAAAACAGAGAAGTGAGAATGTGCTCACATGAGCCATGTGTAACCCGAAACAAGGAAACGGCTGAAATGTGTACAGAGAGCTGTTTATTTTTATTTATGTATGTGTTGCGTACAAAAAGCAGTGCAGACTGAAACATCCCACATGTACTGCACAGGGGGTGGACATGGTCTGATAACTGATATAGAGGTCCGGAGTATAACAGTGTCTGATAACTGATATAGAGGTCTGGAGTATAACAGTGTTTAATAACTGATATAGATGTCCGGAGTATAACAGTGTCTGATAACTGATATCGAGGTCTGGAGTATAACAGTGTCTGATAACTGATATAGAGGTCTGGAGTATAACAGTGTCTGATAGCTGATATAGAGGTCTGAAGTATAACAGTGTCTGATAACTGATATAGAGGTCTGGAGTATAACAGTGTCTGATAACTGATATAGAGGTCTGAAGTATAACAGTGTCTGATAACTGATATAGAGGTCTGAAGTATAACAGTGTCTGATAACTGATATAGAGGTCTGGAGTATAACAGTGTCTGATAGCTGATATAGAGGTCTGAAGTATAACAGTGTCTGATAACTGATATAGGGGTCTGGAGTATAACAGTGTCTGATAGCTGATATAGAGGTAAGGAGTATAACAATGTCTGATAACTGATATAGAGGTCCGGAGTATAACAGTGTCTGATAACTGATATAGAGGTCCAGAGTATAACGATGTCTGATAGCTGATATAGAGGAGAGTATAACAGTGTCTGATAACTGATATAGAGGTCTGGAGTATAACAGTGTCTGATAACTGATATAGAGGAGAGTATAACAGTGTCTGATAACTGATATAGAGGTCTGGAGTATAACAGTGTCTGATAGCTGATAAAGGGGTCTGGAGTATAACAGTGTCTGATAGCTGATATAGAGGTCTGGAGTATAACAGTGTCTGATAACTGATATAGAGGTCTGGAGTATAACAGTGTCTGATAGCTGATATAGAGGTCTGGAGTATAACAGTGTCTGATAGCTGATATAGAGGTCCGGAGTATAACAGTGTCTGATAACTGATATAGAGGTCCAGAGTATAACGATGTCTGATAGCTGATATAGAGGAGAGTATAACAGTGTCTGATAACTGATATAGAGGTTTGGAGTATAACAGTGTCTGATAGCTGATATAGGGGTCTGGAGTATAACAGTGTCTGATAACTGATATAGGGGTCTGGAGTATAACAGTGTCTGATAGCTGATATAGAGGTCTGGAGTATAACAGTGTCTGATAGCTGATATAGGGGTCTGGAGTATAACAGTGTCTTATAGCTGATATAGAGGTCTGGAGTATAACAGTGTCTGATAGCTGATATAGAGGTCTGGAGTATAACAGTGTCTGATAGCTGATATAGAGGTCTGGAGTATAACAGTGTCTGATAGCTGATATAGAGGTCTGCAGTATAACAGTGTCTGATAGCTGATATAGAGGTCTGGAGTATAACAGTGTCTGATAGCTGATATAGAGGTCTGCAGTATAACAGTGTCTGATAGCTGATATAGAGGTCTGCAGTATAACAGTGTCTGATAGCTGATATAGAGGTCTGGAGTATAACAGTGTCTGATAGCTGATATAGAGGTCTGGAGTATAACAGTGTCTGATAGCTGATATAGAGGTCTGCAGTATAACAGTGTCTGATAGCTGATATAGGGGTCTGGAGTATAACAGTGTCTGATAGCTGATATAGAGGTCTGGAGTATAACAGTGTCTGATAGCTGATATAGAGGTCTGGAGTATAACAGTGTCTGATAGCTGATATAGAGGTCTGGAGTATAACAGTGTCTGATAGCTGATATAGAGGTCTGGAGTATAACAGTGTCTGATAGCTGATATAGAGGTCTGGAGTATAACAGTGTCTGATAGCTGATATAGTATAACAGTGTCTGATAGCTGATATAGTATAACAGTGTCTGATAACTGATATAGTATAACAGTGTCTGATAACTGATATAGTATAACAGTGTCTGATAGCTGATATAGTATAACAGTGTCTGATAACTGATATAGTATAACAGTGTCTGATAGTTGATATAGAGGTCTGGAGTATAACAGTGTCTGATAGCTGATATAGGGGTCTGGAGTATAACAGTGTTTGATAGCTGATATAGAGGTCTGGAGTATAACAGTGTCTGATAGCTGATATAGAGGTCTGCAGTATAACAGTGTCTGATAGCTGATATAGAGGTCTGCAGTATAACAGTGTCTGATAGCTGATATAGAGGTCTGGAGTATAACAGTGTCTGATAGCTGATATAGGGGTCTGGAGTATAACAGTGTCTGATAGCTGATATAGAGGTCTGGAGTATAACAGTGTCTGATAGCTGATATAGAGGTCTGGAGTATAACAGTGTCTGATAGCTGATATAGAGGTCTGGAGTATAACAGTGTCTGATAGCTGATATAGAGGTCTGGAGTATAACAGTGTCTGATAGCTGATATAGAGGTCTGGAGTATAACAGTGTCTGATAGCTGATATAGAGGTCTGGAGTATAACAGTGTCTGATAACTGATATAGAGGTCCGGAGTATAACAGTGTTTGATATCCGATACAGAGGTCCGGAGTGTAACAGTGTCTGATATTTACTGATAGTTAAATTTTTTTAATTAAAGCACAAACATGTGTATTTATTCATTTTGTATTGAACTTTGCCCAAGTGTGTTCTCAATAGAGGCATTTCAGCATATTTACATGTAGAACATCAACCAAGCAGGTCATTTGTCCATACATGCCTATAGCAAATTTTAAATTTCATAAAATTACTTGAGAAAGTAAAGAATTTATAAGTTTGGCTCCGACAGTGGTGATAAAACTGACTTTAACCCACAAACAATGTTAAAGACCAAAACAAGAGAATTGTTGACTTAGATCAGAACTGTCTCCTCACAGTAAGATGATCTGGGTTGGATTCCCGGTCTGGGTGGTTCTGTGTGGAGTGTGTATGTTCTCTCCGTGCTTGAGTGAGTTCCTCCGGGTTCTCCGGTTTCCTCCCACAGTCCAAACACATGCATGTTAGGATCCTCACTCTAAACTGCCCGTAGGTGTGAGTGTGAGTGTGTTGGCCATGCAATGGACTGGCGGCCTGTCCATGGTGTAGCCTGCCTTTGCCCGATGGCGCTGGGATTGGCTCCAGCCTATTCAACTTTTGACTGGATCTTATAGTCGTATGCAGAAGTTTGGACACCAGGTTGTGTTGATGGAGACTCAGTACATCCTGTACAAACACTCTGAACAGACTTAACTACAGCATCCTCCTGCATACTTTAAGTTTAGCACCCAGTTTCTCTTCATTAGAAATATAAAAACTGTCGCTCAGGCCACATTTCACGTCCAAATGTATTAAATTTTAGTCCATTTTTGTTTATATTATTTTTATATATTATATATTTTTTTATTATATTATTATTTGAAGGCAGAAGCTGCCGTTTACATTGTGTGAAAACTTCATGATAAGTGGACCAAAAGAAATGCTCCAAAATCAATAGGAAAAACTTCTGGTTCCATTGACTTACATTGAAAGTGAAGGCAGTTTTTGTGCTCTCCTGTAAAGTTACTTTGGAGATTTTCTCTGGACAGCGGCGATCTGTAATATTGGGCAAACAAACAGTGACTGTACATTTTAAATGTTTTCTTTTTGTTTTACTTTCACTTACAAAGTCAGCATGTCATTCGCCCCGGGCGCCTAAACAACACAGAAACCAGTCCTGACCCGAGAGTGTCACGTAGGCGGATAGCACATATGGAAAAAGGGCCTGTGGGTGTGCAGGTGACCTGTTTTTTGTGCACCTACGTCTTAAAAGTAGTGCAGAGTTACCGCTAGTAAATCACCACACCTGCTGCTAGTCTGGTCATGTTGCTGTGTTTCAAACCGCAAAGTCTTCAGTAGGAGTTTAACTCACAGCTGATATGAAATAATTACATTACAAAGAATTACAGTCTGGACATTCAGTTTTATGTTTATAATAGTTTTTAAGTCATTTTTATCTACAAATCTACATGTTTAGATGCTTGAACAGCATAAAGGCATGAAATGAATGCAGGACTATTAACAGTACAAATGTTTAAAATGAAAAAAATTTCATCAAATAGCATTTTTTTAAAGATAAAATGTGGAATGTTTGTACTTTATTTGATTTTTTGAAAAAATACACATTATCTTTAAAGTTTTTCATAATTTTTTTACAGATAAAATGTGGTATTTGTCTAATTTATTTGAGTTCACATTAACTTTTACACAGGTTACAATTTTTAGTAATTTTTAAACCAATATGTTTAATCTATAATCTGTAATTGTGTATTAAATTGTGTGTAAATGTCTGTATTAATGAATTGTGTAATGAACTGAGGTAAACCATCTCACATCTCATTAGTCATCTTGCTAGTATCAGTGTAATGTTTGGACACACATAGTTTTAAAGTTTATAACATTTTTAAGCAATTTTTATCTCCAGATCTAGATGTTTAGATGATTGAGCAGCATAAAGGCATCAAATGAATGCAGAACTATTAGATAGATACTTTATTGATCCCTGAGGGAAATTTATCTATCTAATAGTCCTGCATTCACTTCATACATTTAAGGAGTTCAAGCATCTTTTACTAACAGTACAAACATTTCAATTAAAAAAATAAATAATAAAACCTGCAATAAAACTTTTCATCAAATTTTACAGATAAAATGTGGTAATTTATTTGAGTTCACATTAACTTTTACACAGGTTACAGTTTTTAGTCATTTTTAAAACCACAAATGTGTGTATTAATGAAGAGGTAAACCACCTCACCTGTCGTTAAGTCTGCTGTGTTCAAACCCCAGTATCTTCAGTATGAGTTTAACTCACAGCAAAGAATTACAGTATCAGTGTAGTGTTTGGACACACAGTTTTATGTTTATAATATTTTTAAAATATGTCCCTGCAATAAAACATTTGGTCAAATAGAATTTTCGTGTTTGTGGAAATTTTCATATTTATTGGAGTTTATGAAAAATTACACATGAAATTACTTTAACACAGTTACATTTTTATCCAATACGTTAAATCCATCATCTGTGATTGTATATTAAATTTTGCACACATGTGTGTATTAATGATTTGTGTGTATCACCTGCTGTTAGTCTGGTCATCTTGCTGTGTTCCAATCCACAGTATCTTCAGTATGGGTTTAACTGACATCTGATATAAAAGAATTACAACGCAAAGAATTACAGTCTGGACACATAGTTTTATGTTTATAATAGTTTTTAAGTCATTTTTATCTACAGATCTAGATGTTTAGATGCTTGAACAGCATGAAGTCACGAAATGGATATAGGACAATAAACAGTACAAACATTTTAAATAAAAAAAATGTCACTGCAATAAAACTTTTGGTCGAATACCATTTTATTTTGTTTGTTTTACAGAGAATGCAATGAAATGTGGCATTTTTCTTGTTTTTTAGTACATTTTTATCCAATATGTTGAGTCTATAATCTGTAATTGTGTATTAAATTGTGTGTATTAATGAATTGTTTATTGAACTGAGGTAAACCACCTCATCTTGCCGGGTGAGGTGTACGTACGCCTGGCGGTTTGTTTGTTCTCTGGAGATTTTCTTCTCTTCGCAGCTCATGAAGTGATTTGGTAGATACGTTGGCACGTATGAAATCTGGCAGACCCTGTAACCTCGTTCTGTATCTGATTAATGGTCCGCAGCTCCTTTGTGGTGGAGAAGCAGCCGTGCATGCCAACACACCCGCAGAAACCTCTGATCATCAAGACCCAAGTGCAGTTCACCACCAAAGTCAGGTACGGTTTTCTAAATCAGTTAGCACATTTCACAAGAGCGGAGAATTAAAAATCTAATATTTTCTTTTGGTCAGTGCTACTCCATCCACATCTATATGCTGAATGGCCCTGAAATGACCTCGTTAAAAACACTAGAACACAAACTTGTGCACTGTAAAGAGTGATTTGATATTTTGGTGATAGAAAGTAAGTAATGCTTTACGTTTTAATGTTATTGAACTCTGATTGAATAATTTGACAGAGCGTAGGACTAAGAAAAGGTTATTGTTTGGTTAAAACTCATAAGTTTGCTTGTTTATGTTCAGATTTTAAGCTGTATCACTGTGCATCAAGCATACCTCAGAAATATGTATGGTTTGAATGGTTTAATATAAGTTAATGAATGCTTTTATCTAGGTTATAAGCACCTTATAGCTATTTTAATAAGCATTAATAAAACATTAATAAAAAGTGCTACTGTGAATCTGATGGGGTTTAATGCTGACTGATAAATGTGAGCTTTATCACTATATTTGAATATGGGTTCACTTCTTTGTCAAGTTATAAATTATGATAAAAGTGTGCACGCCCTAATTAATAACATTAATTTACTAATATTTAACGTTTTATAAACATCTTATAAGGGTCGCCCTTTTTAAAGTGGTAAGTAGTAAATATAATTTAAATGTAAAAACTTTTTTTAATGTTTTAAATAATATAAATATTTTATAATCTGACAGTCTTGACAAAAAAAAATATTTGTGCTCGTACAGGAAGTCAAATATGAATATGTATAGTGTTTTCCAGAGAAAGATTATTGAAGTACATTTGAATTGAATAGGAATTAACTTAATTATTTCCAACAATTTCAAATGAAATCAAATCAGGTTTATGGTCGTATTACATTAAACACAAAGAGAGTGAAAATCTTAGGTTGTGTAGTGCCTTGCAGCACTTTAATACAATGTGTGAATATATATATATATATATATATATATATATATATATATATATATATATATATATTTATAAACAAATGATAAAATATATAGATTAACACAGTTATGCCGTTATGAGTATTAGGCAGATCAATAATACACAATAAATAAGAATATATTTTGATTTAGTTTTTTTCTAAAGTAAAATGTTTATTCAGTTATGTAGATGTTTGCTTGGGTGTATTGCAGGTTGTTGGTTAAGCTGCCTGAAGTAGACTACCAGCTAAAAGTGAAGACCACATTTGACAAGTGAGTCTTTTTAATGTTTATATTATTATTATTGTTGTTGTTGTCTTTTATCATCTTTGCTATAAATCTCTGTATTAAATATGATG
The DNA here is from genome assembly GCA_021613375.1 of Megaleporinus macrocephalus. Taxonomy (NCBI): domain Eukaryota; kingdom Metazoa; phylum Chordata; class Actinopteri; order Characiformes; family Anostomidae; genus Megaleporinus; species Megaleporinus macrocephalus. Next base: position 1,689,890 of record CM038709.1, read on the forward strand.
TTTCTGTCCCAAACTTGTATAATTTTATCCTGTATCATTAGGAGTCGAAAGCTGTTCCTTCTTGTTAAATTTGATTATGTATGGCCCAATATAAATGCTCCAAAATCAATTTAATATATATATAATATAATAATATATATATATATATATATATACACCAATGACTAATTGAATCTCCTTTACTTTCACTTACATTAAACGTTTCAGGGGACGTGGGAGATAAACACTGTTATGGAGATGTTCTTTTTTGGACAGTGTTGAGATGTTTGGGCTTCAGTAGCTCTTCTGTACTTCTGTAGATTTTAGAGACGCACATGTAAAAGGTCACTGAACGTTTTTCTCTTCTTCTCTCGCTGTGTATGTGTGCAGGGACCTCCCGAGCGGCAAAGTGTAAGTAGAACCAAACCTCAGTGAGAACAGCAACTTCCTGTTGTTTGTAGGCCAAGCCTCAGTGTTATAAAGCGAGAGTGTGGGGGAGGGGAGCGAGAGTGTTGGGGAGGTAGAGTGTGTGGGAGGGGAGTGAGAGTGTGGGGGAGGGGAGGGAGAGTGTGGGGGAGGGGTGTGAGCGTGTGGGGGAGGGGAGGGAGAGTGTGGGGGAGGGGAGCGAGAGTGTTAGGGAGGGAGAGTGTGTGGGAGGGGAATGAGAGTGTGGAGGAGGGGAGGGAGAGTGTGGGGGAGGGGGGCGAGAGTGTTGTGGAGGGAGAGTGTGTGGGAGGGGAGTGAGAGTGTGGAGGAGGAGAGTGAGATTATGGGAGGGGAGGAAGAGTGTGGAGGAGGGGGAAAGATAGTGTGGGGGAGGGGGGAGAGGGTGTGGAGGAGGGAAGCAAAAGGGGAGGGGAGTGAGATTGTGTGTTAGGAGTGCGAGATTGCGGAGTAGGGGAGCAAGAGGGGAGGGGAGTGAGATTGTGTGTTGGGGTGCGAGATTGCGGAGGAGGGGAGGGAGAGTGTGGGGGAGGGGAGAAAGAGTGTGGGGGAGGGGAGCAAGAGGGGAGGGGAGTGAGAGTGTGTTACTGGAGCAAGATTGTGGAGGAGGGGAGCAAGAGTGTGAAAGTGTGTTCGGGGAGCGAGAGTGTGGAGGAGGGGAGCAAGAGTGTGGAGGAGGGGAGCAAGAGGGGAGGGGAGTGAGATTGTGTGTTAGGGGTGCGAGATTGCGGATGAGGGGAGCGAGAGTGTGGAGGAGGGGAGCAAGGGGGGAGGGGAGTGAGATTGTGGGATGGGAGGGAGAGTGTGCTAGAGAGGGAAAGATTGTGTGGAGGAGGGGAGAAAGAGTGTGGGGGAGGGGAGCAAGAGGGGAGGGGAGTGAGAGTGTGTTACTGGAGCAAGATTGTGGAGGAGGGGAGCGAGAGTGTGAGAGTGTGTTAGGGGAGCGAGAGTGTGGAGGAGGGGAGCAAGAGTGTGAGAGTGTGTTAGGGGAGCGAGAGTGTGGAGGAGGGGAGCAAGAGTGTGAGAGTGTGTTAGGGGAGCGAGAGTGTGAAGGAGGGGAGCGAGAGTGTGAGAGTGTGTTAGGGGAGCGAGAGTGTGAGGCAGGGGAGTGAGAGTGTGAGGGAGGGGAGTGAGAGTTGATGTGGCTCGAGTGTGGGGTGTTTATTTAGTTTGAATTTGAAATGTCTAGTGTTGTTACAGGTTACTATTATTATTGCTTGTGTTAATATTTATATGATCTTAAACTAGCTATAGGGTATATCTATATGATCTAACTATAGGATCTAACTATAGGATCTATCTATTGGATCTATCTATATCATCTATCTATATGATCTAACTATAGGATCTATCTATTGGATCTATCTATAGGATCTATCTATTGGATCTAACTATAGGATCTATCTATTGGATCTATCTATAGGATCTATCTATTGGATCTAACTATAGGATCTATCTATTGGATCTAACTATAGGATCTATCTATTGGATCTATCTATAGGATCTATCTATTGGATCTAACTATAGGATCTATCTATATCATCTATCTTTAGGATCTATCTATATCATCTATCTATAGGATCTATCTATATCATCTATCTATAGGATCTATCTATTGGATCTATCTATAGGAACTATCTATTGGATCTATCTATAGGATCTATCTATGGGATATATCTATAGGATCTATCTATTGGATCTATCTATAGGATCTATCTATAGAATCTAACTATAGGATCTATCTATAGGATCTATCTATAGAATCTATCTATAGGATCTGTGTACAGGGTCACGGTGGTCTTTAACCTGTGATTACGAGGCTGTGAGGTTGTTGTTATCTTCTGCAGTACCAGGCAGTTCTTCATCCCCACCAACAACACCAAAGTGATGGACGTAGAGGAATCTTCAAATGGATGTCTATCAGTGGAGTTCAGACATCTGGTAGGCTATTCACCAGCTTCTATAGTTACAGTTCACCTACTGTCTGTCAGTAGCCTTTGGACAGTGTGCGAAATACTCCTATGGCATTCTGGGGGTCTCATGTAGGGGGTACACTCACTCGCCATGTTTGGTTTAACGGTTCTTCTACTGGAAATGTTCTAGTGTGGTAATACGGCCTTCCACACGTGGAGATCTATAAAATCACTCTTTCCAGCAAACTCATGTGCAAGCTTTCAGCATCTCGACCATATTTACAGTTGTTAGGCTATAAAGAACGAGGTGGGCCAGTTTGCCACAGCGCTACCCAGAGGCAGACCTGTGTATCTGCTTAGAAGAAGCTCATCGTTTTGTGGGTGAAGCAGCCCAAACAATGAGTTTCCCCTTAATCTGTATTAACATCTATTTCAAACTAATAAATGTAACATCACAATAAGCTTACTTTCAGGGCCCCCTTAAAATTTTGATTTGAATTGGGGGTCTTGGGGTCCCTCAGGATCCTGTATATTTCATATTGTGAGGAAGCCTGAGAATGGGCAAAGCTCTACCACATGGTATACGTTAAACTAAAAAATGTTTTTATTGCATTTAATAAAAATAAACAGCATTGCAAATACAACTTTATCTGTCCACCATCCACCTACCATCGATGGACTGGTGACCTGTCCATGGTGTACCCCGTCTTCGCTCAATGATGCTGGGATTGGCTCCAGCCCCTCCCATGACACAGACTAGTGGGATAAAGCAGAAGATAATGGATGGATAAATAAGAATAAATAAACAAATAAGTAAATTACTGAAAGAATATAATAAAATGAATAAAAAATAAATAACTAATATTATTTCTTGCACTAATGCAGTGGAATCAGCCACCGAGGGTCCTAATTATTAGTTTTTGGAGGGGAAATATAGAATTGGACTACACTAATGTTACGGCCCAATAATGGAGATTAGTAGAGATTTAAAGTGAATCTGTGTCTCTATTGTAAACAAGTGTTTCTTCTTTTCTTAACAGCAGCTGAAAGAGAAGAAATGCATGAGTGGAGCCAAAGGAAATGAGGTAAGAAGACAGCCACTCGAGCACCATCTGAAAATATCCCTCTGCTATTTATTTATTGTGCATCACTAGACTGCAACGCTCGGAGACAGCGCTAATAATGTATTACTGTCAGTTCCGTTTCGACTTCACACACAGCGTGTAGCACCGGGGCGTCTGTGCAGCGGCGTGACTGCGTGTAAATGAGTTGCTTGTGTGTTGCAGGGTCCGCTAACGGTGACGGAGGAGCTACACTCCCTCAGCTTTGAGGCCATGCTGTGCTTGCAGGGCCTGGACATTGACCTGGAGGTCTGTTTCAATGCTTCAAATTTAGAGATGCCTGACCTGCACATGTTGACTGCTGTTACATTTTAAAGACATATACAGTCGAGTCACATTATTATGACCACCAGCTAACATACAGAGTGACCACCGTGTGTAGCACGGACAGCAGCTGGACGGACTGGGAGACTCAGTAAGGTCCTGGTAGGTGGTCACAGGTATCTGGAGGTATCATGCTGACTGCAGTGCATCCTACAGCTGCTGGAGGGAGCGTGGAGGAGGATCCATAGAGCCAACACCACCATCCAGGTGGTCCCACTGATGCTCAATTGGGTTCAAGTCACCCAGTTAGGGAATTAGGGGTCCAGGGTAGGACTTGAAAGTCTTGCTCAGCTCTTTCAACCAATGTGGGACATGATGTACGTGATCTGCATGGCTGGATTACTGACCGGGCTAGTGGGGCCAGCGCCCAGGGGCCCTTGAGGTCAGGGCCCAAAACATTTTGCGATGCCTATCAACATTTATGATACAATATATTTGTATTTCCAAGGGCCCTCCATTTTAAGGATCCTCTGACTTTTAGGGACTTTGACCCCAGAGCCTCTTGCTTTTGGGGCCCCTAGCCATGCTTTTGGGGGCCCTAGCCATGCTTTTGGGCCCCTTATGAAAATGGACGAGGCGTTGTGGCACTGCTCTGACTTCGACGTCTGCCTATTAGGGGTTCTAGGAAAGAGGGGGGCACACCATTAGAGGGCCCTTGATCACAAGGGGTGAGCTGCCCAGGGGCCCAGACTACCCTTAATCCGTCCTTGATGATCTGCAAGGATGGATTCAGACCCCAGTCCATC
>CM038709.1:1699416-1744416 GCA_021613375.1 Megaleporinus macrocephalus
TAGCACACGCTCTAGTTTTCACATTGAGCTGAACACATGAGCTGAAAATCAGCTTCAACTTGATTAAACTGAGTTTTTTTTATTGGTTTATTTTGTTTTTCTAGGTCAACACATCTCCTACAATGACTGCCAAGTGTCTTGGTCAAAATTCTGCAAGGTACGTCCCGCATGTTCAGTTCCTCGACGTGTGCTTGGTTTGATGCTCTGTGAATGTGAGACATGTGAGGATGTTCCTTTTTCTGGCTTCCAGGAAAACATTCCAGGGAAGTCGTTCAGTTTCTGGCTGTGGCTGGACTCAATCCTGGAGCTCATTAAGAAGCACTTGCTTCCTGTTTGGATCGACGGGTGAGAGACCGCTCGTTCTCTGCTGGGTTGTATTTCAAAGTAGCAAAGTTGAAGGCAGGCGACAGAAGAACGGGTTTGCCTGGAGTTGCAGTGCTGTGTGTTGTGACTTGAAAGGAAGTCTCGTAGCACTGCTTGACGTCTGGGCACGTTCAGGTCTGTATTACCTGCTCAAACACACCTGACTTAGCTCACCTGTTAAATCACAGGCTTTGTAGGTGTGTTTGAGCAGGAAAGTCACTCAGCAGTGCTGGACTGTGGCCCTGAGGCAACTTGCTCTGCTCAGAGCTGGCCAGCAGGTGGCATTACAGACCAATGAGAGGCAATGACCTTAAATGAGAGGCTGCTGTAAGTCAGTAGGTGGTGTAATAGAGTAACTGTAGTGTTCACTGTGTTCACTGTGCTGTGTCTTATGCAGCTACATCATGGGCTTTGTAAGTAAGGAGATGGAGCGAGCTCTGCTGAAGGACAAGGAGCCCGGAACGTTCCTGCTGCGCTTCAGTGAGAGTCACCTGGGAGGAATCACGTTCACCTGGGTGGAGCAGGAAAACGGTGAGACCTCCTTTCTAGGGAGATTTCCAGTGTGGAGTGATAAATAACCCAGTATGAATCTGCAGTGTGTGCAGTATTTACAGTGTGACAGTAATAACTATGGAGTGATTATAACCCAGTATGAATCTGCAGTGTGTGTAGTGTTTACAGTCTGACAGTAATAACTATGGAGTGATTATAACCCAGTATGAATCTGCAGTGTGTGTAGTGTTTACAGTCTGACAGTAATAACCGTGGAGTGATTTTAATCCAGTATGAATCTGCAGTGTGTGTAGTGTTTACAGTCTGACAGTAATAACTGTGGAGTGATTTTAATCCAGTATGAATTTGCAGTGTGTGTAGTATTTACAGTCTGACAGTAATAACTGTGGAGTGATTTTAATCCAGTATGAATCTGCAGTATGTGTAGTGTTTACAGTCTGACATTGATAACTGTGGACTGATTATAATCCAGTATGAATCTACAGTGTGCGTAGTGTTTACAGTAAGACAGTAATAACTGTGGATTCTAATAATCCAGTATGAATCTGCAGTGTGTGCAGTATTTACAGTGTGACAGTAATAACTGTGGAGTCATTATAATCCAGTATGAATCTGCAGTGTGTGTAGTATTTACAGTCTGACAGTAGTAACTGTGGAGTGATTATAATCCAGTATGAATCTGCAGTGTGTGTAGTGTTTACAGTCTGACAGTAATAACTGTGGAGTAATCATAATCCAGTATGAATCTGCAGTGTGTGTAGTATTTACAGTCTGACAGTAGTAACTGTGGAGTGATTATAATCCAGTATGAATCTGCAGTGTGTGTAGTGTTTACAGTCTGACAGTAATAACTGTGGAGTGATTTATAATCCAGTATGAATCTGCAGTGTGGGTAGTGTTTACAGTCTGACAGTAATAACTGTGGAGTGATTATAATCCAGTATGAATCTGCAGTGTGGGTAGTGTTTACAGTCTGACAGTAATAACTGTGGAGTGATTATAATCCAGTATGAATCTGCAGTGTGTGTAGTGTTTACAGTCTGACAGTAATAACTGTGGATTCTAATAATCCAGTATGAATCTGCAGTGTGTGTAGTGTTTACAGTCTGACAGTAATAACTGTGGACTGATTTTAATCCAGTATGAATTTGCAGTGTGTGTAGTGTTTACAGTCTGACAGTAATAACTGTGGAGTGATTTTAATCCAGTATGAATTTGCAGTGTGTGTAGTGTTTACAGTCTGACAGTAATAACTGTGGAGTGATTTTAATCCAGTATGAATCTGCAGTGTGTGTAGTGTTTACAGTCTGACAGTAATAACCGTGGAGTGATTTTCATCCAGTATGAATCTGCAGTGTGTGTAGTGTTTACAGTCAGACAGTAATAACTGTGGATTCTAATAATCCAGTATGAATCTGCAGTGTGTGCAGTATTTACAGTGTGACAGTAATAACTATGGAGTGATTATAATCCAGTATGAATCTGCAGTGTGTGTAGTATTTACAGTCTGACAGTAATAACTGTGGAGTGATTTTAATCCAGTATGAATCTGCAGTGTGTGTAGTGTTTACAGTGTGACAGTAATAACTGTGGAGTGATTTTAATCCAGTATGAATCTGCAGTGTGTTTAGTGTTTACAGTCTGACAGTAATAACTGTGGAGTGATTTTAATCCAGTATGAATCTGCAGTGTGTGTAGTGTTTACAGTGTGACAGTAATAACTGTGGAGTGATTTTAATCCAGTATGAATCTGCAGTGTGTTTAGTGTTTACAGTCTGACAGTAATAACTGTGGAGTGATTTTAATCCAGTATGAATCTGCAGTGTGTGTAGTGTTTACAGTCTGACAGTAATAACTGTGGAGTGATTTTAATCCAGTATGAATCTGCAGTGTGTGTAGTGTTTACAGTCTGACAGTAATAACTGTGGAGTGATTTTAATCCAGTATGAATCTGCAGTGTGTGTAGTGTTTACAGTCTGACAGTAATAACTGTGGAGTGATTTTAATCCAGTATGAATCTGCAGTGTGTGTAGTGTTTACAGTCTGACAGTAATAACTGTGGAGTGGTTTTAATCCAGTATGAATCTGCAGTATGTGTATTGTTCACAGTCAGACAATAATAACTGTGGAGTGATTATAATCCAGTATGAATCTGCAGTGTGTGTATTGTTCACAGTCTGACGGTAATAACTGTGGAGTGATTTTAATCCAGTATGAATCTGCAGTGTGTGTAGTGTTTACAGTCTGAGAGTAATAACTGTGGAGTAATAAATAACCCAGTATGAATCTGCAGTGTGTGTAGTGTTTACAGTCTGACAGTAATAACTGTGGAGTGATTTTAATCCAGTATGAATCTGCAGTGTGTGTAGTGTTTACAGTCTGAGAGTAATAACTGTGGAGTAATTTTAATCCAGTATGAATCTGCAGTATGTGTAGTGTTTACAGTCTGACGGTAATATCTGTGGAGTGATTCTAATCCAGTATGAATCTGCAGTGTGTGTAGTGTTTACAGTCTGAGAGTAATAACTGTGGAGTAATAAATAACCCAGTATGAATCTGCAGTGTGTTTAGTTTTTACAGTCTGACAGTAATAACTGTGGAGTGATTTTAATCCAGTATGAATTTGCAGTGTGTGTAGTGTTTACAGTCTGACAGTAATAACTGTGGAGTGATTTTAATCCAGTATGAATTTGCAGTGTGTGTAGTGTTTACAGTCTGACAGTAATAACTGTGGAGTGATTTTAATCCAGTATGAATCTGCAGTGTGCGTAATGTTTACAGTCAGACAGTAATAACTGTGGAGTGATTATAATCCAGTATGAATCTGCAGTGTGGGTAGTGTTTACAGTCTGACAGTAATAACTGTGGAGTGATTTTAATCCAGTATAAATCTGCAGTATGTGTAGTGTTTACAGTCTGACATTGATAACTGTGGAGTGATTTTAATCCAGTATGAATCTGCAATGTGTGTAGTGTTTACAGTCTGACAGTAATAACTGTGGAGTGATTTATAATCCAGTATGAATCTGCAGTGTGTGTAGTGTTTACAGTCTGACAGTAATAACTGTGGAGTGATTTATAATCCAGTATGAATCTGCAGTGTGTGTAGTGTTTACAGTCTGACAGTAATAACTGTGGAGTGATTTTAATCCAGTATGATTCTGCAGTGTGTAGTATTTACAGTCTGACAGTAATAACTGTGGAGTGATTTTAATCCAGTATGAATCTGCAGTGTGTGTAGTGTTTACAGTCTGACAGTAATAACTGTGGAGTGATTTGAATCCAGTATGAATTTGCAGTGTGTGTAGTGTTTACAGTCTGACAGTAATAACTGTGGAGTGATTTGAATCCAGTATGAATCTGCAGTGTGTGTAGTGTTTACAGTCTGACAGTAATAACTGTGGAGTGATTTTAATCCAGTATGAATCTGCAGTGTGTGTAGTGTTTACAGTCTGACAGTAATAACTGTGGAGTGATTTTAATCCAGTATGAATCTGCAGTGTGTGTAGTGTTTACAGTCTGACAGTAATAACTGTGGAGTGATTTATAATCCAGTATGAATCTGCAGTGTGTGTAGTGTTTACAGTCTGACAGTAATAACTGTGGAGTGATTTTAATCCAGTATGATTCTGCAGTGTGTAGTATTTACAGTCTGACAGTAATAACTGTGGAGTGATTTTAATCCAGTATGAATCTGCAGTGTGTGTAGTGTTTACAGTCTGACAGTAATAACTGTGGAGTGATTTGAATCCAGTATGAATTTGCAGTGTGTGTAGTGTTTACAGTCTGACAGTAATAACTGTGGAGTGATTTTAATCCAGTATGAATCTGCAGTGTGTGTAGTGTTTACAGTCTGACAGTAATAACTGTGGAGTGATTTTAATCCAGTATGAATCTGCAGTGTGTGTAGTGTTTACAGTCTGACAGTAATAACTGTGGAGTGATTTTAATCCAGTATGAATCTGCAGTGTGTGTAGTGTTTACAGTCTGACAGTAATAACTGTGGAGTGATTTTAATCCAGTATGAATCTGCAGTGTGTGTAGTGTTTACAGTCTGACAGTAATAACTGTGGAGTGGTTTTAATCCAGTATGAATCTGCAGTATGTGTATTGTTCACAGTCAGACAGTAATAACTGTGGAGTGATTTGAATCCAGTATGAATCTGCAGTGTGTGTATTGTTCACAGTCTGACGGTAATAACTGTGGAGTGATTTTAATCCAGTATGAATCTGCAGTGTGTGTAGTGTTTACAGTCTGACGGTAATAACTGTGGAGTGATTTTAATCCAGTATGAATCTGCAGTATGTGTAGTGTTTACAGTCTGACGGTAATATCTGTGGAGTGATTTTAATCCAGTATGAATCTGCAGTGTGTGTAATGTTTACAGTCAGACAGTAATAACTGTGGAGTGATTATAATCCAGTATGAATCTGCAGTGTGTGTAGTGTTTACAGTCTGACAGTAATAACTGTGGAGTGATTTTAATCCAGTATGAATCTGCAGTATGTGTAGTGTTTACAGTCTGACATTGATAACTGTGGAGTGATTTTAATCCAGTATGAATCTGCAATGTGTGTAGTGTTTACAGTCTGACAGTAATAACTGTGGAGTGATTTATAATCCAGTATGAATCTGCAGTGTGTGTAGTGTTTACAGTCTGACAGTAATAACTGTGGAGTGATTTTAATCCAGTATGATTCTGCAGTGTGTAGTATTTACAGTCTGACAGTAATAACTGTGGAGTGATTTTAATCCAGTATGAATCTGCAGTGTGTGTAGTGTTTACAGTCTGACAGTAATAACTGTGGAGTGATTTTAATCCAGTATGAATCTGCAGTGTGTGTAGTGTTTACAGTCTGACAGTAATAACTGTGGAGTGATTATAATCCAGTATGAATCTGCAGTGTGTGTAGTGTTTACAGTCTGACAGTAATAATTGTGGAGTGATTATAATCCAGTATGAATCTGCAGTGTGTGTAGTGTTTACAGTCTGACAGTAATAACTGTGGAGTGATTTTAATCCAGTATGAATCTGCAGTGTGTGTAGTGTTTACAGTCTGACAGTAATAACTGTGGAGTGATTATAATCCAGTATGAATCTGCAGTGTGTGTAGCGTTTACAGTCAGACAGTAATAACTGTGGAGTGATTTTAATCCAGTATGAATCTGCAGTGTGTGTAGTGTTTACAGTCGGACAGTAATAACTGTGGAGTGATTTTAATCCAGTATGAATCTGCAGTGTGTGTAGTGTCTACAGTCAGACAGTAATAACTGTGGAGTGATTATAATCCAGTATGAATCTGCAGTGTGTGTAGTGTTTACAGTCTGACAGTAATAACTGTGGAGTGATTTTAATCCAGTATGAATCTGCAGTGTGTGTAGTGTTTACAGTCTAACATTAATAACTGTGGAGTGATTTTAATCCAGTATAAATCTGCAGTGTGTGTAGTGTTTACAGTCAGACAGTAATAATTGTGGAGTGATTTTAATCCAGTATGAATCTGCAGTGTGTGTAGTGTTTACAGTCTGACAGTAATAACTGTGGAGTGATTATAATCCAGTATGAATCTGCAGTGTGTGTAGTGTTTACAGTCTGACAGTAATAACTGTGGAGTGATTATAATCCAGTATGAATCTGCAGTGTGTGTAGTGTTTACAGTCTGACAGTAATAACTGTGGAGTGATTTTAATCCAGTATGAATCTGCAGTGTGTGTAGTGTCTATAGTCTGACAGTAATAACTGTGGAGTGATCCTAATCCAGTATGAATCTGCAGTGTGTGTAGTGTTTACAGTCTGGCAGCAATAACTGTGGAGTGATTATAATCCAGTATGAATCTACAGTGTATAGACATGCAGTGGAAAGAGAAAGTATCTGAAACACTGTGGGTTTTTTGTGTTTGCGCAGCAGCAACATGTGTGCCACGTGAATTATGATTCATTGATTTCGAAGAATGTCAGTGTGTTTTCTGGACGTGATGAGGAAATTAAGGAAAACCCCTAAACTTGGTACAGCAGTGTGACTGTGTGACTGCATGGAAACTGTAATCCGTGCTGGGATTAGGACTGGATTACAGTGCAGAGTAACCTGATACCATAGCTTTGGATCTTCCTGCAGGAGAGGCGAAGTTCATCTCAGTGGAACCGTACACCAAAAACCGCCTCAACGCTCTTCCCATCGCGGATATCATCCGGGACTATAAGGTCATTGCTGACGGGATCGTCCCTGAGAACCCACTGAAGTTCCTTTACCCCGACACCCCCAAGGACGAAGCTTTTGGGAAACATTATAACTGTCAACCAAACAGAGGCAAGTCGGCCACCCTATAAACCTTCACTTCATCTTATGATTACAGTCAATACTGTTGAGCCTGTTAACACAGTTAAAGGGCCCATACCATAAAAAAACGTATTGGGTTTTGAAGGAGCATGTAAAGATATATATAAATAAAAACCCAACAACTTGCGTACGGGTGTGTGTTCAGCCTACAGCACTTTAGCTCCACCCAATTCACATTAAAGTGAATTTTCCTTGTTTTCTTTTGATTCATTCTTCTGAATGATTGATATGATAAAGTTTCAACATCCACGGTTTACTATGTTTACCATGTTTACTATGCATTCTAATAACACTTTTTCTTGGATTTTTTTTCTTTTCTTTGCTTGTATTTTATCTTTGCCCTCCATTTACAATGTTTTACATTATTTTTACCATGATTAAAATTGTCTTTGAATTAAAACAATTCAACTTTTTTGCAGTTTGGTTTCTGTTAATAAACCGTATGGACTGATGAGTAAACAGAGGATTTTGAAAATTAAAGAGAAAATTAAAGTTTACATATCATACATAAAATTTTTGTCATTTTATTATTTAGGTGGAGCTAAACTGCTGTAGACTGAATAGACAGTCATATCGTCGCTGCCCCAAGAAAAAAATGTCAAAATTGTTTCAAAAGGCACTCTTTACTACTCAGTCCATGCGGTTCATTTATAGAAACTAAACTGCAGTCCATTTCTAATTTAAGTTTAATTCAAAGATCATTTCAATCATGCTAAAAAAGATGTTTTTGCTACATAAACAAATACAAACATCATAAGTGAATGGAAAACATAAAATCCAAGAAAAGAAAAGGAAAAAAAATGCAAGATGAATATTACATATTGGCCCTTTAAAGTGAATAACAGTGTTCAGTCAGTTTTATAGTGCGTAATAGTAACTTTTGATCTCTTGCTTCTTTTACAGTTTGTCCTTACATACCAACAATTCTGATTCCCATCTCGCTGAAGTGAGTATTTGATATTTTATGTCTTGCCTTGTGTTTCTTCTTGAAGGTTGTGTGTGGTTTGTGTTGTCTAGTGCTGATGTCTGGGGTTTATTATGTCTAGTTCTGTGCAGCATTTAAAACCAAACACAACGTGTCTAGCAAAGGTGTCAAAAGTATTCACAGTCATTACTCAGGTAGAAGTATTGATACTAGGGTTTAAAATACTTCTGTAGAAGTTGAAGTATCAACTCAAGCTTTTTACTCCAGTAAAAGTGTAAAAGTACTGCTTTCAGAACTACTTAAAGTATAAAAGTAAAAGTAATGTAAGAGAAAAATGCCATTAAGGACAAAAGCTTAGGCCGCACCACAGGGGTCTATAGTGCACTAGCCCACCTCACCAAAAACCCCATTCTTCTAAAAGCCATAATGACTATAATGTTATATTAAAATGTTAATGTTGATAAATTTGGGATGCGCTAGGCTTCCTGTTTCAGCTCATATACGCCCATTGAACATGAATGTAGTTTAATACAATGTAAGTATATTAAAGAAGCATATCTGTTACTACTGAACATTAACATGTGATTCATGTGAACATGAGCTGTTCCTGGAGATGTATCCTGCTGAACAATGATAATAAATTACTTGGAAGTTGTGCCCTGGACTGACTGTGGTAGCGATGCTCCTCAGATCATCACACCAGCAGATGGGTTCGTCAGTGTGTCGTTTCACAGCAAAGGCAGGATGGAAGCCTCACCACGACCTCACCACGACTCAAACACAACCGTCATTCGATAACGAACAGAACCTTCTGGGTTCGTCACCAAAGATATTACTGTTCCAAGAAACTGTGGGAGCTGCTTGTGCTTGTAAAGATCAAACAATCCTCACCACTGGTGAGAACTTTAGCTCGGGAACTTTGGGAATATTCCAAAATGTACCAAAACTTTGGGAATTAGTTCGAAATATTGGATAATTTAAAGGAACTATATCATACATTATCATCAATGTAGCTTTTTTTGTCAACAGCAGACATGAAGGCATAACAACACACATAACAACTATAAATAAATGCTTAATTCTTTCACTGAACAATCAAAAGTTCAAGTTAACCTCTTGCTAGCCTGCTAGCCTTGGTACACTAGTCTCTTAACTGAGGTTGCTCATTAAGCTTATCTGATTGGACAGATCGTGAGCAACTGTGAGATTACACCTTGATTTAATAGCTGCTTTTCAATGTTTAAATGTTATTACTGTTGATAAAACTCTGAACCTGGTAAGATCTTACTTTAGGTAGTCCTTTGGTCCAGATGTGTGCTGTTCATGTGATGAAGGAATGACCAGTGCATGCAGGGGGCGTGGTCTCAAAAGCCCTTCAGTGTGCCAGGAATTGAGGAGCAGCTTTGCTATTCAATTGTTTTAATATTATATCTAATTATTTTAGCCAAGATTAAGCTTCAGCATATTTTCTATTAACTATGTGTAAGTTTCTCACCTCTAACTTTGAAGCTTTCCAATTTTATTCCCATGAATGTCTGTTAATTCCTATAGTAAATTTCCCAACTTTGAAAATTCCCATAATTTTGCAACCCTAGTCCTCACGTAACCACTGAGCCCAACACCTCCTAACAGCTTGGTCTCAAGGTTAACTGAACTGAATGTCTTTGCGTATGTTGTGGAGGCAGCTGATCTCCCACCAAGAGGTACCTGGCCCAGAAGTAGCCTCTGAGAGTCTTTTTACAGGGTAGCAGGGAAACAGTCCCGCATTTCTATCTGGGTGCATTATTTAATTATATAATTACGAGTGTAATTATGCAGAAAATGTATTCCCCCTTTAATGTCCCAGTGAAGCTCCTTATTGTGGTTTTGTTCTTTTTCCTCTTTGTTAAACGTCTTTGTTTTTCTGTCTTTCTTCAGCACCACCCCTCCGCCCTGCTCCTCTCCTGAGCCCCCGTTGTCTCCAGGGATGTCCCACATACTCAGCGAGCACATCAGTGCCTTTGGGATGGAAAGTGTTGTAAGTTTGACGTTCCCCTCCATTGCAGTGATTTGAAATTGGCCCAGCAGGAGGTGCTAGCGAGCAGCTTTTGCTGGAGTAGATGTGTCACACTGTAGTTGACATTTAGCCAAAGACTCTTCTAAATGGAGGGCAGTAGGTCAGTGAAAGTGTGACTAATCGCTGGTGATGATGATGTTCACACTGTTTTTTGGGTCAGTAATCAGAGATGGCGGTGATCTGATCAGTAGTTGAGATCTTGCATGTTGTGACTTCTATAGGCAGCACCATGAACCCCTTCACACACAGTGGAGTCACATTATTATGACCACCAGAATATCCAGAGTGACCACCGTGTGCAGCACAGACAGCAGCTAGACGGACTGGGAGACTCAGTAAGGTCCTGGTAGGGGGTCACAGGTATCTGGAGGTATCATGCTGACTGCAGTGCATCTCACAGCTGCTGGAGGGAACATGGAGGAGGACCCATAGAGGTGGTCCCACAGATGCTCCATTGGGTTCAAGTCTGGGGAATTAGGGGTCCAGGGTAGTACTTGGAAGTCTTGCTCAGCTCTTCCAATCAGTGTGGGACATTTCTAGTAGTGTGACGTGTCTCATCGTCTTGCTGGAAGATCCCATCCACCCCAGAGAAGACAATCAGCATGTATGGTGTACGTGATCTGCAAGGATGGATTCAGACCCAGATTGAGTGTCTTCAACATGGATGAGTGGGAACAGAGAATGTCACCAATGCATTCCCCAGACCAGAACACTGCCACCTACACGCTGCTGAAAGTAGGATGGTCATAATAATGTGACTCAACTGTGTATAAGACCAAGACAATATAAACAAGCTGTAATTGCTTCCTAAGCTTAATATCTGATTGAGGCCCAGTCGTTCACATTGCTCTGCAGGAATGGAGGAACACCCTTCACACAAGCTGTCCAACAAAGACTAGCTCGACTACATTCTGGAGCCTCAGCCTGTTGGTCGAGTTTCTCGTTCCACTTTGAATGGGGCAGTCGTTACAGTCCGGCACCTCAGGCTAGCGTAACAGTATTTGTTAAAAAAACGTCTGAAATATGATCCCTAAGTGAAATGAATCCTTGAAGCTTTGACAACAAGCAGAGTTCATTACAGCTCCACACAGACCAGCAGCTCAATATGTAATTGTATACCTCAGGAGAAGATAGTACAGGTAAACAGATAAAACTAGGACCTCAATTGCCAGGATGTAACTGCTGCAAAATTTAAGGTGGAACGGAAAGATATGCAGAAGAATCTGGCTCTCTGTCCGCTGTTGAAACTCCTCAATGATGTTAACACAGATTTTTGTCTGATCTAAGAAGTTCTTTCTCGATCGTTGCTCTACAGATCTTCTCCTCGTTGGCTGGTTCTTGGCCATCTTTTCTTCTTGACCATACGGAGCCATTTTATTTATTTCCCGTTTACAAATCAAGAGCTCAGTATTGTCAGATTTGTTTTATTGAGGAGACATTCGCTGAATTTGACAGATTATTAGTTTATTGGGTGGAAATCGTATATACTGGGCCTGTAAGTATGCTTCAGTATGTTAAAGGGAACCCCGGCTGGTAACACTTGTAAGGCTTAATATGGTGTACAGACTACTAAGCTACTTTTCTTTTGTGTCTCTGTAAACAAACTAAATGATAACGAAAATAACCGACTGGGCAGATGTGCTCCTGCTTTATAAAGATAAACGTGAGCTTTGTAGTCACTCTAATCTCTTTGTTTTCCTCACAGATGAGTTCACTGTAGACGTTCCAGAAGATTCTTCTCCTGAAACCTTTGGCCTGGATCGAGGATGTCAGTGTTCTTGCTGAACGCAGACAGAGTCACTGAGGCATGAGTTGGTCTCAGTCTGCGAACCCTGTAGACGTATTCATGTGTATATTGTGCATGTGTGTGGACATCATACATTCATTCATTCATAGCTTCTGTTTGCTGAGTCATATCTCATCGCTGCAGACACGTTGATGCCTATTGCCTATTGTATATATGAAGCGTTCTGACTTTGACTTTAGCACTAAAACAGAAACAGAACACGGCAGGCTATGGATTTCCAAGCGTTCTTACTTAACCAAGTTTTACACTGTTGGCTTTTACAGGTTCTTCCCAAAGTGAACGAAACTGTGTTTTGTTTTTTTTTTTTTGTTTTTTTTTTGGTTCTTTTGATATACGGTTTTAATTTCCAGTGTGTGCTTATTCATGATGTCAGTTCATTTGCCTGTTGAGTTCCATAACGTTGTTCTATGTGACTTCTCAAGAATAATAAAGTGTATCTTGTATCTGAAATAGGTTGTGAAGTGACGTCTGACCACAGCATGGTCGCTCATTACCTGTACTGTAAAGACCGGGTGCTGACAACTGTTACTGTCACTGCCGCTGCCCATACTTTCATAACGTATACTACCGCTCAAAAGTTTAGGATCACTTTAGAATTTCATTTCCTGCAATTCACAAACAATACTGTTCATTTCACAATTAATCTAAGTGTATCAGATGATTTTTAAAGAATAAAAATATTTGTATTAAAGTCTATTTTTGTATAGAGGCTTATTTTACATATAGTTCTATTATCAGTAATTCTCAGTCCTCTGTCTAAATCTCCTGGTATGGCCGCCAATCCAAGTTAAGGATGTTGTTGGACTAATTGGTTGTTAGGACACTTGCTCAATTGTGATCACAGCTGAAAAACATTCTACTAATAAGTGAGTATAAAAGGGAACAACATTCTAGGTTAGTTTAGTATCTGAAGATCAGCAGTTGATGGCTTGCTGACCGACTCACAATGACCAGAAAGAAACAACTTTCTTTAGAGACCCGTCAGTCCATTGTTGTGTTAAGGAAGAAGATACTCCATTAAAAACAAGAACATTTCACTGTGACCCCAAACTTTTGAGCGGTAGTGTAGCTGTCTAAACGAAAACACCTTTATTCTGAATTCATTTGAACACTTGTGGAAAGTTCATGACGACTGGTCCAATACAAATGGTCCCAAATAGCTTTGAAATTATTCTGGTTCCATTGACTTCCATTGAGTTTTTGGCCTCTCTTGTAAAAGTCGCTAGCTTGGAGATACATGCAGCAGTACAGATGTTTTAACCACCTCTGGTATATTTGAATATATATAACAGGAATATAAAATAGTTTTGGTCCTAATTCAAGTTATGTGTGCCCTTTACAGACAACATTATTAGGAGAAGTGCTTGTATCTACGCTCACTGTCCACTGTATCAGCTCCACTGACCATACAGGACCTCCACTCACTGCCCACTGTATCAGCTCCACTGACCATACAGGACCTCCACTCACTGTCCACTGTATCAGCTCCACTGACCATACAGGACCTCCACTCACTGTCCACTGTATCAGCTCCACTGACCATACAGGACCTCCACTCACTGTCCACTGTATCAGCTCCACTGACCATACAGGACCTCCACTCACTGTCCACTGTATCAGCTCCACTGACCATACAGGAGCTCCACTTACAGACTGTAGTTCATCTGATTCTCTGTATACTTTATTACTCTGTTCTTTAAGGATCAGGACCCCCACAGGACCACCACAGAGCATATACTATTAGGGAACACAAACTGTGCAGCAGCAGATGAGCTACTGTCTCTGACTCTACATCTACCAGATGGATGTAAACTGGCTCACCCACTTGATCTGTCACAGCCTGGCAGCTGCAGTGATGACCGGGAAACCTTTAAAATAACTTTACAGTGTAACGCAGTATTTGTCAACCTGAAAGATGGTTGGTGTAAAGAGTGGATTATTACTCATTTCTCTAAGTAAACACAGAAAAGGAGATGATGAGTAAGATGGTGTGTGGAGGAGCAACCAACCTAGAGAAGAGCATTACCAAAAGAGGACCAGTTAAACTAGCATTATGGTGCTGCTCTGCCATCATATATATATACAGAGAGAGAGAGAGAGAGAGATACTTGAGGACATTATTATATAAAAAAGAAAATTCCAATACATAACTGATATATTTTTAACAGATTTGTGTATTCAACACAAACTAAAAACTCAGAATAAGATATTCATGTTACTCTGTGTTGTATTTATGATTATGTGCACTTTGTAGTTCTACAATTACAGACTGTAGTTCATCTGTTTCTCTGTATACTTTATTACTCTGTTCTTTAATGATCAGGGTGTTTAAACACTGTGTCCACTCACTGTCCACTCTATTAGACACTCCTACTACTTGCTGGTCCACCTTGTAGATGTAAAGTCAGAGACAGTAGCTCATCTGCTGCTGCACAGTTTGTGTTCCTCTAGTTCTTCATCAGTGGACACAGGACGCCGCCCACAGGACACTGCTGTTGATGGATGTTGCTGGTTGGTGGACTATTGACAGTAAAGTAGTGACACTGAGGTGTTTAAACACTGTGTTTAAAAATGTTTATTGTTGAATATAGATATATATATATATATAACATACTTTACTTTCAACACAAGTCAATGGAACCAGAATCTTTTCCAAGCTGTTTTGGAGCACTTCTATTGGTCCATTCAGCAAGAAATTGTCACACAGTGTAAACGGCCATTGGATCAAAATCTTACCTAACCAGAGTTGCATCATCACTGGTTTGTAAACTGGTTCACCCGGTTGGGCCGTCATAGCATAGTAACTGTAATACTTGTTAATCTGTTTCTTTCTGGTCATTGTGAGTCGGTCAGCAAGCCATCAACTGCTGATCTTCAGATACTAAACTAACCTAGAATGTTGTTCTCTTTTATACTCACTTATTAGTAGAATGTTTTTCAGCTGTGCATCACAATTGATCAAGAGTGTCCTAACAACCAATTAGTCCAATAACATCCTTAACTTGGATTGGTGGTCGTACCAGGAGATTTAGACAGAGGACTGAGAATTACTGATAATAGAACTATATGTAAAATAAGCCTCTATACAAAATAGACTTTAATATAAACATTATTATTCTTTAAAAATCATCTGATACACTTACATTAATTGTGAAATGAACAATATTGTTTGTGAATTGCATGAAAATTGCATGAAATGAAATTCTAAAGTGATCCTAAACTTTTGAGCGGTAGTGTAAATATATATATATATATATATATATATATATATATATGTTTAAAATATCATCTAGTTTCCCGGGGGTCACAATAATTCATGACACATAATATATATTATAATATCCATAACATGATAACACGATATATAATATAATGTATACAGAATATTTACAAGTACAGGTAGTTGCACTTCATCAAACGTGGCGTGTTAGTGATGAACAGAAACGTGTGGGAAGTGTAAGTGTGTTTATAAGGAAGAACAAGCAGCTCGTTTAAAGAGGAAGAGAGAAACTGAGAGTCGTGCTCTCCACAGTCCGCAGTCTGACAAATGAAAAGATGATGAATGAACGTAGTGACGAGCGAAAGGCAGAATTTCAGAGCTCGCTCAGCGCGGCGGGGTCTTCTCTCTCTCTCTCTCTCTCTCTCTCTCTCTCTCTCTGGATCAGCGTTAGGATAATATGGATTTGGCTCTGATTGGAGTTTCGTTTCTCCGTTGTCTTGCTTACGCCTGGATACGCTAGTTTCGCTTTCTCGAAAATCACGTGGTTTACACAGGCTGTTCCGCCAGCCGCACCCACCCCCTTCGCACCCTCTCACCACCGCGAGCGTCAGTCTACCACATACGAGCAAGAGCTCCGCTGCTGTCCCACCTACACGACCTGCTCATAGACTGTTACTGCAGGGGGCTCTGCTTTCTAGGGTTGGAGTTCTATTCAGAGGTGGTCCTCCCTACAACCTAGACCCTAGATCATTCACCCCAGACCCTACACCCTAGATCCTACACTCTAGACCCTATACTACTGACCCTAGACGCTACACCCTAGAGCCAACACTCTAGACCCTATACTACTGACCCTACACCCTAGACCCTACATCCTAGATCCTACACTCTAGACACTACACTCTAGACACTACACCCTAGACCTTAGACCCTAGACCCTACATCCTAGACCCTAAACCATAGACCCTACACCCCAGACCCTACACTCTAGACCCTAGACCCTACATCCTAGACCCTACACCCTAAACCCTACACCCTAGATCCTACACTCTAGACCCTACACCCAAGACCCTATACTACTGACCCTACACCCTAGACCCTACATCCTAGATCCTACACTCTAGACCCTATACTACTGACCCTACACCCAAGACCTTATACTACTGACCCTACACCCTAGACCCTACACCCTAGACCCTACACTTTAGACCCTACATCCTAGACCCTACACTCTAGACCCTACACCTTGGACCTAGACTTCTGGAAAGACGTCTGGTTCCATTTGAATATATATATATATATATATATATATATATATATATATATATATATATATATATATATATATATATATATATATATATGAAGTTATAATATGAGATTTTGATGTAGTATCATTATAGCACAGCTTGCTTGAGGAACTAAACACAAGATGGTTCTTCCAAGGTTCTTTAGGAAAGAAGTTCTATAGAGAACCATGAACACTTAAAAAACCTTCACTGCATGGTGATATGGGTTTTTTATAGCATCAAAAAGGGTTCAGCTATTGTTTCGATCTCAAGCTTGTAACCTCTTTTTGAAAAGGCTATATAGAATCACGTACAGCACATCCTCCATCAATCTAAAGAACTAATCATGCAAATATATGTTTATTGTTCTTTATAGAACCATTATCTTTACTAAAGTGCTCTTGATGTTTTTTTAAGAAGTGCATGTTTTAGAAATGCATTAAAGGAGCAATATGTAAAATGACACAACCTGTTGAATTCATACTCCAAACTCTAGGAGGCACCATATCACCCCAGAATCAAACGTTCCTCTCTCTCTTCTCTCTGAGAGCGTCTCCAGTGGTGGAACAGCTCCAGTGTTAACTCTTGTTCTGCTTCTATTTGTATCTCTTCTTTTGTTGCTACTGGACGTGGTTTCTTGCTGAGAGTGGGCAGCGGTCACTCTGTTTACTGTTCTTTCATTGGCTGCCTGTTTTTAATTGAACTGACCGAGAGCAGCACATTCAACATTAGTGACCAGAGGTTAGAATACGGCGTTGGCGCAGTAGCGCTACTTCCTCATCCTCACATGTTGGACGGATTCCACTCTACAGTACAGCACAATACACTCACTATCACCTCTTCAGGTACAAAGAGGTATTGTAAGACAGGACTGGTCAAGGACCCCTATATAACAACGCTGTCACAAATGCTATATCTTCACACTCCGTTGATAATTTTATTTAATTCTGGAATTTTTTTCAACCAACAAATTTACACATTGCTCCTTTAATTATCTCCCATTATTTATTTGTATTTTTATTTCTTTGCACTGGGGTTAAGTTTCGTTCTTGTTGCCAAATATTCTGCTTGACACTGATACCAAATTGTCACAGAAAACATCTTAAATACATCTTGAGCAGGAACCTGCACCATCTGCCTCAACAGCCAATACAAACCATTTCTGGAATTGAAAACATCTTAAGTTTCGTGAGCAGGTCCAGGCAGCTTCCCCCTTCCAACTAAACCCGCCCACTGCGCCTCTGCTTAGGTTTCAATTCACTCCTGGGTTGCAGGTTATCACTCTGGCCAAGGGAGGGTGGCCCATGACTAGAACAGCCGCCTTCAAAGGGGGCGTGGCCAGTGGATGCGCATTCGCCCAGGATTGGCTGCTGAGCGCAGCTGAAAAATGCTGCATTCTTAGTGGTGGAGGCGTCGTGTGGGCGGAGCCTCGGGTCTGCTGCGTCTATGTCTACTTTGAGACAGTAGAGCAGAAGAAGCGTGAAGATAAAACTCACCAGACAAGTGAAAGAAGCGCCAAGAGCTGGATCCCTTCACCGAGCGGACGTTTGGCTTTCGTTTTAAATCCCAGACTGAAGTGAAGCTCACGGCTGTGAGAGGTGAGTATGTGTGGTGGACAGTTTGGATGTGTGGATGAAGTTGCTGAGTGTTGGAACATCATCTGAGTATCTTCTCTTTTGTTGTTAAGATTATTTATAAATGTACCCACTAAGAAATGTAGCCAACACGCTGCTGATGCTGCTCTGGATGCGTTAATTAGGGCCGATAATTATTATATGGTGAACTGATTGCCATTCATGAGAGGCTGTGTTATTAAACGTTTATTACAATGTAGTGGAATTAAAGGGCCATATGAGTGGGACTTGAATGATGACCGTATGGGTCATATTGCTATAAATGCATGCACGTATGATGTAATATGAGATTGCTGCACTGTTTTTAGTGACTACGACACTTCGGGTCTTGGAATTTGACCAAAGCTCCTTTTTATTCGGTTTAAATTATAACTATGTAGCTGCGCTGGCTGCTGCTAATACATCCTCAAGAATCGTTCCTCTGACCATTCACCGCACCGGACTTGCACGGGATCAACCACTGAATATAAGAAAACATAATTGTGCGTGTACATATAGTCATGGAGATGTAAACTAAGCTATTGGTAGTGGTCAGTGGGGAACCATCATGGCCCTCTACGCCCTCTCAGAGGGCCTAAAATATTCTTAACACAGACACACACATATATATTATATATAATTTTATTTTATCTACGTTCAGTTTGACAATTCACTACTGGTAGTGGTTATGCTGTAGAGTGACTCTGATCTCTTTATAGTGCAGGTGAATGGAACCAGGGGTCCCTGTGTCTTCAACACACATAAGTTCATTTTATTTACTATCCAAAATGACCAGTGAACCCACGTGTGTCTGATTTGTAAATATGATATTTGGATGATGGTAAAATAGCCATAATAGTCATTAAAAAAATGTTAAATGATATTAAATTATATTTTCTGTAGGGACTACTTTAACACTCTGCATGTATTGCTCCACCATGAACTATTTTATTTTAGAATACATCTAAAGCCAAAATCAATCTTATTAAAGTCTCAGCTATTCGTGAACATATAAAAGACTTTAAACTACTTGGACGTCTGGTTCCATTAACCACCACTGTGTGTAATTACGACTCAGTAGAACTTCCCCTTTAAACCACTCCAGGCAACTTTGTATACAACACTTATACAGCATGACTTTTGGTGGAGTTCCCCTTTATCAGCTCTACTGACCATATAGGAGCTACACACCATATAGGACCCCACTGGACCACCACAGAGCAGGTACTACTTGGGTGGTGGGTCATTCTCAACACTGCAGTGACACTGACATGGTGCTGGAGAGTTTAAACACTTACTCTGGAGTGTGTCCACTCACTGTCCACTCTATTAGACACTCCTACTACTTGCTGGTCCACCTTGTAGATGTAAAGTCAGAGACAGTAGCTCATCTGCTGCTGCACAGTTTGTGTTCTCTAGTTCTTCATCAGTGGACACAGGACGCCGCCCACAGGACATTCTCATGTTGCATGGATACCACGGAGACATCATGCTGTACAGAGTATCACATCAGAGCCTGAATCAATATCAGTCGGGTGGCTTGTTTGTCGATAAACACTCAAGGCCTTTAACGAAGGCCAGCACATCTGGTTCCATCTCTGTAGTGTCATCATAAAGACATACAGCTACAGATGCACCCTGGGCAGCTCACACAGTCCGGCCTTCAGGAGAGTCAAGGAGGAACTCAGGGGGTGCGTCCGAAATCACCTACCTAGTCAGTAGGTAGTAGGACTGAGAATTACTGATAATAGACTATATGCAAAATAAGCCTCTATACAAAAATAGACTTTAATACAAACATTTATATTCTTTAAAATCATCTGATACACTTACATTAATTGTGAAATGGACAATATTGATTGTGTTTGTATGAAATTCTAAAGTGATCCTAAACTTTTGAGCAGTAGTGTATATATGTGTGTGTGTGTGTATATATATATATATATATATATATATATATATATATATATATATACACACACACACACACACATATACACTACTGCTCAAAAGTTTGGGATCACTTTAGATATATATATATATATATATATATATATATATATATATATATATATATATATATATATACAGTAGTTGACACCCATGAACAAGAGAAAGTGTGGAGGAATACAAGAGAGAGATAAACCTTACAGATGTGAAACTGAAATATACTGAACAGTATGTGTGATGTGTTGGTGTTTCAGTAGCTGGTGGTATAAGATGCTTATCTTAGATGCTAATCTTATAAATCCCCTGCTCTAGTGGAATACACTCGAGACCTCAAGTCCGGCCACACCTTCCCCTGAGGTGTTGAAAACAAAAGCAGTATTTATTCTTTTATTCCTGCTTTTTTACATGGTCAGTGGTTGGAGAAGTGTAGGAGCTGCTGCTGAAAAGCTCTTTTGTTTGCTGTGTAATTCCTAATTGATCTTTGAGTCTAGCATCAAAGTGTACTGAAGCCACTCTCGACGTTCCAAATCCAGCCCTGGTGCTCTGCTGTGCTGGAGAGTTTAGTTGAAGACCAAGTATGTACACGCAGCTCATCCAGAATATAAGCCTGCATTGGTCTTTCAGAAGACTTTGCTGCAGGGATCTTCTTCCACACCTCTAAAGGGGCAGTCCTGGATCTCTGGTTGCAATTTTCAGCTAATCTTAAACATATTTGCTGAAGTTGTGTTACTTTTTGTTTCATTTGCAAGACCAACCAGCCCGCCTCAGCACATCATTTCACTTTTTCACAGTGTGCAAGCCATGGAGTTCCACAGACAACCACCGACAATGTCCATTATATCAGCTCTACTGAACATACAGGAGCTCCACTTAGACTGTAGTTCATCTGATTCTCTGTATACTTTATTACTTTATTATACTTTATATACTTTATGATCTTCAACGCTCAGTGCTCCTCTACTGCTGCTATACTGCAGTGACAGTGACAGTAATTCAATGCAATGACCACCAACCACAGTCTGAGGCCCCTAAGCTGATAGTTTAAAAGTCTTTATCTGATTAAAAAGTGTATATTCATCAGTAAGAACAGCAGATCTGATTAGAACAGATGTAAATAATCATACATACAATACAAAGTAACATGAATATGTTATTGTGAGAGAAGTAGATCAGATCTTGATCCAGTTTGAAGAACAAAGTTAGGTTCCAGATTTCTCCTGGACGCCCCAGACATTGTATGAATGTGTTCAGTTCCTTCAGCAGTAAATCTTGATTTATCTTAATGAAGTACTGAGCAGTCAAAGCAGGTATTAGATGAGAACTGATAATAATACTGGGTTGTTTAGGAGAAGCTTGGAAAGGGTTAAATAAACACACTGATGTATGTAAAAGCTCTACTTACTCTATTAATACTGATTAATATTTAACAATTAAGTGTTTAGCTTATATATTGTATGAAAAGGTTGGCTTCTTCTCTTGATGTGCGCCGAGAAACACGTTGGTTTCTTTTTATTTTTAAAGCACTTTCTGGCCCAGAAAAAAAGCACTTTAAAGCACTTTAGCCCAGTACTGTATTCTATTATTCTATTAATAATTGAAAAAACAGCCACTTTCAATGTCATTTCTTATACAAGCAGCATACCAATGCAACATGTGATGGACAGACCCAACAGATTAAATGGTTTTCTTGATTTAAATGGTTTTAACTGTAAATATTGTAGTTCTCGTTCAAATAACGTGACTGAAATCATGAAACCTGAGAAGCTTCATGCATTAAAAGCAAAAATTACTGTAGCTACAGATCTAATGAGCTGTACTTCATTACCTGGCACAGCTGTTCTTTCCATTAAACTCTTATTCTTCCCCTTTTTCTTCTAGATGGCACTTTGGCACCAGCTTCAGCAGCTGGATACCAGATATCTAGAGCAGGTGGACCAGCTCTATGATGACACGTTCCCCATGGAGATCCGCCAGTACCTCAGTCAGTGGATAGAGAGCCACGACTGGTGAGATATGATCCTCGTCCTTTGCCTCCTGAAGCTAATACGATGAGATCATTGTAGTTTGCCTTTAGAAGTGATGTTAGGTACGGTTAGAGAGGATGAAAGAGAGAGGAAGTGGGGGAACAAGAAGGTTATCTAAATTTAGCTCCTGTGCAGAAAGTAAGAGAGGGTTTTTGTTTGGCGTGAGTAAAGTTAGGTGTGAGGTTTTTTATTTTTACCATAACCGTGTCACTCAAGATTAGACCAGTTTTGGCACGCCGGGCCTGTTTCACCGGTTCTCTCCATGGCAAAACCATCTGGAGATAATAGTATATCATATCACACAGTTACTGCCTATAAACAGACACGGAAAGTCCCATGCTTTCTTTAGAAGCTTTAGAAGCTCATCTTTTAGCTTCAGTGTTTTGTACTGTGACTCCTGTCAAGTGCTATTTTAGCACATGCTAGTCATAACCACTCTCCCCATCAGCACCATACATTTACAGGGCTTCAACATCATCACCATACTCTCACAGGGCTTCAACATCATCACCATACTCTCACAGGGCTTTACCATCATCACCATACTCTCACAGGGCTTTACCATCATCACCATACACTCACAGGGCTTTACCATCATCACCATACTCTCACAGGGCTTTACCATCATCACCATACACTCACAGGGCTTTACCATCATCACCATACTCTCACATGACTTTAGTATCAGTACCACATTCTCTACCTATTATAATATTTTTACTATACTCTCTCAGAGCATTAACATTATCCCTGTCTGTTCACAGGGCTCTAACATCATTACCATACTCTCACAGGGCTTTACTATCGTTAACATACTCTCAGAGAGCTCTACCATCATTAACATACTCTCACAGGGGTCTACTATCATTAACATACTCTCACAGGGGTCTACCATCATCATCATACTCTCATAGGGCTTTACCATCATTACCATACTCTCACAGGGCTTTACCATCATCATCATACTCTCATAGGGCTTTACCATCATCATCATACTCTCATAGGGCTTTACCATCATCATCATACTCTCATAGGGCTTTACCATCATTACCATACTCTCACAGGGCTTTACCATCATCATCATCATGCTCTCACAGAACTTTACCATCATCATCATACTCTCACAGGGGTCTACCATCATCATCATACTCTCACAGGGCTTTACCATCATCATCATACTCTCACAGGGGTCTACCATCATTAACATACTCTCACAGGGCTTTACCATCATCATCATACTCTCACAGGGCTTTACCACCATCATCATACTCTCACAGGGCTTTACTATCATCATCATACTCTCACAGGGCTTTACCATCATCATCATACTCTCACAGGGCTTTACCATCATCATCATACTCTCACAGGGCTTTACCATCATCACCATACTCTCACAGGGCTTTACCATCATCACCATACACTCACAGGGCTTTACCATCATCACCATACTCTCACATGACTTTAGTATCAGTACCACATTCTCTACCTATTATAATATTTTTACTATACTCTCTCAGAGCATTAACATTATCCCTGTCTGTTCACAGGGCTCTAACATCATTACCATACTCTCACAGGGCTTTACTATCGTTAACATACTCTCAGAGAGCTCTACCATCATTAACATACTCTCACAGGGGTCTACCATCATTAACATACTCTCACAGGGGTCTACCATCATCATCATACTCTCATAGGGCTTTACCATCATCATCATACTCTCATAGGGCTTTACCATCATTACCATACTCTCACAGGGCTTTACCATCATCATCATACTCTCATAGGGCTTTACCATCATCATCATACTCTCACAGGGCTTCACCATCATCATCATACTCTCATAGGGCTTTACCATCATTACCATACTCTCACAGGGCTTTACCATCATCATCATACTCTCACAGGGCTTTACCATCATCATCATACTCTCACAGGGGTCTACCATCATCATCATACTCTCACAGGGCTTTACCATCATCATCATACTCTCATAGGGCTTTACCATCATCATCATACTCTCACAGGGCTTTACCATCATCATCATACTCTCATAGGGCTTTACCATCATTACCATACTCTCACAGGGCTTTACCATCATCATCATCATGCTCTCACAGAACTTTACCATCATCATCATACTCTCACAGGGGTCTACCATCATCATCATACTCTCACAGGGCTTTACCATCATCATCATCATACTCTCACAGAACTTTACCATCATCATCATACTCTCACAGGGGTCTACCATCATCATCATACTTTCACAGGGCTTTACCATCATTAACATACTCTCACAGGGCTTTACCATCATCATCATACTCTCACAGGGCTTTACCATCATCATCATCATACTCTCACAGGGCTTCACCATCATCATCATCATACTCTCACAGGGCTTTAACACCATCATCATCATACTCTCACAGGGCTTTACCATCATCATCATCATGCTCTCACAGGGCTTTAACACCATCATCATACTCTCACAGGGCTTTAACACCATCATCATCATACTCTCACAGGGCTTTACCATCATCATCATACTCTCACAGGGCTTTACCATCATCATCATACTCTCACAGGGCTTTGCCATCATCATCATACTCTCACAGGGCTTTACCATCATTAACATACTCTCACAGGGCTTTACCACCATCATCATACTCTCACAGGGCTTTACCATCATCATCAAACTCTCACAGGGCTTTACCATCATCATCATACTCTCACAGGGCTTCACCATCATCACCATACTCTCACAGGGCTTCAACATCATCACCATACTCTCACAGGGCTTTACCATCATCACCATACTCTCACAGGGCTTTACCATCATCACCATACTCTCACAGGGCTTCACCATCATCATCATACTCTCACAGGGCTTTACCACCATCATCATACTCTCACAGGGCTTCACCATCATCATCATACTCTCACAGGGCTTTACCACCATCATCATACTCTCACAGGGCTTTACCATCATCATCATCATACTCTCACAGGGCTTTACCATCATCACCATACTCTCACATGACTTTAGTATCAGTACCACATTCTCTACCTATTATAATATTTTTACTATACTCTCTCAGAGCATTAACATTATCCCTGTCTGTTCACAGGGCTCTAACATCATTACCATACTCTCACAGGGCTTTACTATCGTTAACATACTCTCAGAGAGCTCTACCATCATTAACATACTCTCACAGGGGTCTACCATCATTAACATACTCTCACAGGGGTCTACCATCATCATCATACTCTCACAGGGGTCTACCATCATCATCATACTCTCATAGGGCTTTACCATCATCATCATACTCTCACAGGGCTTTACCATCATCATCATACTCTCACAGGGCTTTACCATCATCATCATACTCTCACAGAGCTTCACCATCATCATCATACTCTCACAGGGCTTCACCATCATCATCATACTCTCACAGGGCTTTACCATCATCATCATACTCTCACAGGGCTTTACCATCATCATCATACTCTCACAGGGGTCTACCATCATCATCATACTCTCACAGGGCTTTTACCATCATCATCATACTCTCACAGGGCTTTAACACCATCATCATCATACTCTCACAGGGCTTCACCATCATCATCATCATACTCTCACAGGGCTTTAACACCATCATCATCATACTCTCACAGGGCTTTACCATCATCATCATCATGCTCTCACAGGGCTTTAACACCATCATCATACTCTCACAGGGCTTTAACACCATCATCATCATACTCTCACAGGGCTTTACCATCATCATCATACTCTCACAGGGCTTTACCATCATCATCATACTCTCACAGGGCTTTACCATCATCACCATACTCTCACAGGGCTTCACCATCATCATCATACTCTCACAGGGCTTTACCATCATCATCATACTCTCACAGGGCTTTACCATCATCATCATCATACTCTCACAGGGCTTCACCATCATCATCATCATACTCTCACAGGGCTTTAACACCATCATCATCATACTCTCACATGGCTTTACCATCATCGTCATCATACTCTCACAGGGCTTTACCATCATCATCATACTCTCACAGGGCTTTACCATCATCATCATACTCTCACAGGGCTTTGCCATCATCATCATACTCTCACAGGGCTTTACCATCATCATCATACTCTCACAGGGCTTTACCATCATCATCATACTCTTACAGGGCTTTACCATCATCATCATACTCTCACAGGGCTTTACCATCATCATCATACTCTCACAGGGCTTTACCATCATCATCATACTTTCACAGGGCTTTACCATCATCATCATACTCTCACAGGGCTTTACCATCATCATCATACTCTCACAGGGCTTTACCATCATCATCATACTCTCACAGGGCTTTACCATCATCATCATACTCTCACAGGGCTTTACCATCATCATCATACTCTCACAGGGCTTTACCATCATCATCATACTCTCACAGGGCTTTACCATCATCATCATACTCTTACAGGGCTTTACCATCATCATCATACTCTCACAGGGCTTTACCATCATCATCATACTCTCACAGGGCTTTACCATCATCATCATACTCTCACAGGGCTTTACCATCATCATCATACTGTCACAGGGCTTTACCATCATCATCATACTCTCACAGGGCTTTACCATCATCATCATACTGTCACAGGGCTTTACCATCATCATCATACTCTCACAGGGCTTTACCATCATCATCATACTTTCACAGGGCTTTACCATCATCATCATACTTTCACAGGGCTTTACCACCATCATCATACTCTCACAGGGCTTTACCATCATCATCATACTCTCACAGGGCTTTACCATCATCATCATACTCTCACAGGGCTTTACCATCATCATCATACTCTCACAGGGCTTTACCATCATCATCATACTCTCACAGGGCTTTACCATCATCATCATACTCTCACAGGGCTTTACCATCATCATCATACTCTCACAGGGCTTTACCATCATCATCATACTCTCACAGGGCTTTACCATCATCATCATACTCTCACAGGGCTTTACCATCTACATACTATAATATTATCACTATACTCTTTTCGAGCTTTAACATTATTCCTGTACTCTTTAGTGTCAACCACTTACTCTCTCTGAGCTTTAGTGTCATCACCATACTATCACTGAGCTTCAACATCATCACCATACTTTTTTGGAGCTTTAGTGTCAGCACCATACTCTGAGCGTTATCATTGTCATATAGCTTTTTAGCTTTAGTATCATCACTATAATATTTAGTGGCATCACTATACTATAGCTTTAGTGTCATCTTCATGCGCTTGGCTTTAGTGTCACCACAATACTGTTAGTTTTAGTGTCATCATCGTACTCCGAGCTTCAGCATCAGCACCATAGTGTTAGTGCAAATACTGTAATCTGAGCTTCAGTCTTATCACCATACTCTGTCATCTTTAGCCCCATCAAACTGAGTTTTAGTATTTTCACCATACTCTGAACTTAAGCATTATAACCATACACATAACTTTTATTTTATTTTATTTTATTTTATTTTATTTTATTTTATTTTATTTTATTTTATTTTATTTTATTTTATTTTGTATTTTTTTAACAATATAAAAATACTTTTATTTACTTCAATGTATATTATTATACTTTGTATATTTTGTATATATTTGTATTATTTCCTTTTATTTGTTATCTTTATCTATTGGTGAATGGAGGAACAGCAAAGTAAGAATTTCATTGTACAGTGTAACTGTCTGTTCTGCTGTACACATGACAATAAAACTCTTGTAATTCTGTAATTATACTAAAATTTAGTGTCGTGTACACATTTTTCACAGCATTCTTTGAGTTGTATGTTAAACACAAGTGATGTGTTGTTACTAAATGGTGTGGAAGAAAGCTTATGTACACTGATTATTAATATCCGCTGCAGGGATGGTGTGGCGTCGGACATATCCTTAGCCACGGTGCGCTTCCATGAGCTCCTGAGTAAGTTGGATGAGCATTACGGCCGTCTCAGCGTGGGCAACAACTTCCTGCTTCAGCACAACATTCGGAAGATAAAGCGAAATCTACAGGTGCAGAGTTACAGATGAACTAACCCCATTTCCCAAACGAAGGCCTTCCTCAATCATCCAGCTAATGCTCCATTAATGAATGCACTTTAAAGTAAACACACTATCAAGGACTCGTCTAGAGCACCAATCAATTACAATGAAATGATCTTTGTAGGAGCACTTCCAGGAGTTTCCTGAGTACATGGCCATGCTTATATCCAACGCCCTAAAGGAAGAGTCGAAGATTCTGAAAATGGCCCTCACCACACAGGTAGACCACGTGTAATCTTTTCTCTTATCATGTTTCATTCAATGTTTTTTATTTTATTTCTTTCTTCTATGTACAGTTATTGCAGCAAACATGTGCTTTCACAGTGAACCCTAGATGAGAGAAGTGAGGAACATGACGATGTGAATGTAAACATAATAAACTTGTTGGTTTTAATGCTAGGAGAACGCAGGATCCTCACAGAGCAGCGTTGCACTAGAAAAGCAGAAGCAACTGGACAACCAAGTGGATGACCTGAAGAAGAGAGTGCAGGTAAAACTGGCAGCACATTCCACATCAACTCTGATCTTCAGCTTCATCCACCTGCTATTAGATTTATTGGCATCACTATACTTTGAGCGATATCGCCACCCTACTCTGAGCTTCAATGTCATCACCATATTCTTACCTTTGGCATCATCATCAAACTCTTAGACTTATTGTCATAACTATACTCTGAGCTTCAGTATCATCACCATACTCTGAGTTTTATTGCCATACTCTTAGCTTTAGTACCATAACTATACTCTAAAACTGATTAAAGTCACGATAACCTGAGATTCAGTGTCATGACCCATATTCTTTCCTTTGGCATCAACATCATCATACTCTTAGAATTATTATCATAACTATACTCTGAGCTTCAGTATCATCACCATACTCTGAGTTTTATTGCCATACTCTTAGCTTTAGTACCATAACTATACTCTAAAACTGATTAAAGTCTCTATAATCTGAGCTTACCATCATCACCATACTGAGCTTTAATGTCACCACTGTACTCTGAGCTTTAGTGACATCTTCATATTCTTACCTTTAGCATCATCACCATACTCTTACATTTGTCATCACTATACTTTGAGCTTTAGTGTCATCGCCATACTATTAGTTTCTTCATCATCATCATAGTCTTAGATTTATATTCATAATTCTACTCTGAGCTATATCACCACCATACTTTGAGCTTCAGTGTCATCACCATACTCTTTGTCATACTCTTAACTATACCATAACTATACTCTAAAACTGATTAAAGTCACTATAATCTGAGTTTACCATCATCACCATACTGAGCTTTAGTGTCACCACTTTACTCTGAGCTTTAGTGCCATCTTCATATTCTTACTTTTGGCATCATCATCATCATCATACTCTTAGAATTATTATCATCACTATACTCTGAGCTATATCACCACCCTACTCTGAGCTTCAGTGTCATCACCATATTCTTACCTTTGGCATCATCATCATACTCTGAGCTATATCACCACCCTACTCTGAGCTTCAGTGTCATCACCATATTCTTACCTTTGGCATCATCATCATCATACTCTTAGAATTATTATCATAACTATACTCTGAGCTTCAGTATCATCACCATACTCTGAGTTTTATTGCCATACTCTTAGCTTTAGTACCATAACTATACTCTAAAACTGATTAAAGTCACTATAATCTGAGTTTACCATCATCACCATACTGAGCTTTAATGTCACCACTGTACTCTGAGCTTCAGTGTCATCTTCATATTCTTAGCTTTAGCATCATCATCATACTCTTACATTTGCAATCACTATACTCTGAGCTTTAGCAGCAGCACCATACAGAGTGCAATTACTGTACTCTGATCATCAGTGTCACCACCATAGTCGGCACTTTTGTGTCATCACTATACTCTTAGCTTTAGCATCACTACACTAAGCTTATTCTATATTCTATATTCTATATTCTGTTATTGTTATACTCTGAACTTTAGTGTCATCACTGCATCACTGTGCACCATGCGAGAGATCATTACTACTTGCTTCCCAGTAGCATGCGTTTTGATCAGGGGTACCCACACCGTTGCATGCCACTGTAGAGTAAACAGGAGGTAGGTTTTATTATGGTTGCACATTGTAAAGACACCGTTTCACATACACTGACTCAGGGCACACCCCCCGACCACGCCTGCAGTGTTGGTTTGACCTGCACTTGTCTGTCTGATTTTTTTTTCCATCCCTCTTTTTTCCCCATAGCGTCACAAATATATTGATTTCAGTTTTTTGGTCACATTTCTGTATAACATTCATTTTCAGCCAAGCCCAAATATTACGGTACACTGCCTGGATTCACTCAGAGCAGATCCCTAACTTCTAATACACAGAAATGCCGAGCCATATTCCTCTATTATTAGTTTATGCACAACCATCCTGCGTTTCCTCCAGGAAATTTCCAGTTATTTATTTATTTTATTTGTTTATTGTTTTTTATTTATGTATTTTATTTTTATATATTATTATTATTATTATTATTATTATTATTTAATTTTATTGTGCAAAATATTTGTGTATCTCCACAAAAAATTATATATATATATATATATATATATATATATATATATATATATATATATATATATATATATATATATATATATATATATATATATCCATGCAGACAGAGAGCATTTCTGAATGGCATGCATCATCTCCTCAGACTGTAATGAAGCGGAAGTGGTTTTTGAAAATCTATATTCGATATGTGTGTAAATAACGACTTCAATTCCTCAGGAAACCGAACAGGACATTCAGGTTCTGGAGGATCTACAAGACGAGCATGACTTCAAAAAGAAAACTTTACAGAGTCGGCGTAAGTGAGCCTTTGGTCATATATAGATTATAGATTTAAATAATTCTGGGATTAATTTGTCACAATGCTAAATATGTGGGTACTCTGGACTGTAGATTAAGTTACATGTATTTCTTTTTTACTGTATACCACAAAAAAACTGTCTGAGAGTAAAACAGTTTAGACGTAACTACTAGGGATGTAACGATAAACTCTACTTATGATGTAGTGTGATTCACGAAGCTGGTCTCACGATACTTTCTCACAGTTTTGTTTATATAAAATCCAACTGAACACAAATTATGGCCCAAAGTTTCCTTTTATTATTTATCTAGAACAAAACTACAAATGCTGTATTTTGCTTAATCTTATCTGCATCAGTAAACTATAGTGAATACAGGCTCATAAAAAGTGATAAAGACTATTAAATCATCATTAAGCAGTGGCGAACCGTCACACACACACACACACACACACCCACACACACACACACACACACACATATATGTGTATATATATATATATATATATATATATATATATATATATATATATATTTTTTTTTTTTTTTTTTTTATTTTATCTACTTACAGTTTGACAATCAACATCTAAACAATTACAAAAATATATAAATAAATTATTTAAACGTGTCTATTCAGTCTGTGTTGGAGCGTGAGGGGTTAAGTGGAAGCCTGTGAGTCTGTGTCTCCCCCTATAAGGACTGTGATGCCTCCGCAGGATGTTGGTGATTGGTGGTCCCGCTGTTCATGTACAGAGGGGGCCAGGCAGTTATAATTCAGCGCCATACCAAATTCAAATGACAGTAAAACTGACCAATCATTTCCGCCTAACTAGTTTGCTGAGTCACGATGAAAGCCCATGCCCCGCCCCCAAACTGTCAAAACCACGCCCTCTGAAAAGCCCAAGGGTCACGGTTCGCTGCTGCCATTAAGTG
The DNA here is from genome assembly GCA_021613375.1 of Megaleporinus macrocephalus. Taxonomy (NCBI): domain Eukaryota; kingdom Metazoa; phylum Chordata; class Actinopteri; order Characiformes; family Anostomidae; genus Megaleporinus; species Megaleporinus macrocephalus. The sequence goes on from CM038709.1 coordinate 1,731,422, forward strand.
AAAGAAATCACCATGTTTGTTGTAGTTTGAGAGGCTGTTCGTAGTGAACAGTCAGTCACGAAACCAGATGCCATCAGCCAATAGTGTTCGGCCCATGTCCCGCCCCTAAACTGTCAAACCCCGCCCCTCTGAGACCTCGAGCGTGGAGAGCAGCCGATGGTAGTGAACTTTGTACTCAAGTAAAAACATCAAGTTGAGAGAGAAACCCAGTAAAGGATGTGAAGAGAGACAGTTTGAGCACGTTTATGAAACTTGGGCGTGCGGTTCTGCTTGTGAGTTTCACGTTTGCACGAGTGGAAAATTTACGTGTGTGAAATGTTTAAACGTGCAAGTTTATATTTTTCACCTCACGTTTTTGGCCACCCTAGTTTTGACCCTGATGTGACACCATACATTCAACTAACGTGATGTACTGGCATCAAACAAGCGGGGTAGACTGCATCAGCGCCCTCTGCTGTTCCAAAAGGATATCGATTCATTTTACACCTCAGTCATGATTATTAACGCAATGCATCGTTACTGCCCTGAATTAAAAGTTTTTCTGAATGAAATATATTGATTTCAGTTTTTTGGTCACTTTTCTTTATAACATTGACATAAACATGTTATAGCACTTGTCATATGCTGTCATAAGAGATCATGTCTAGTAACTTGTGATGTCACTATTAATGTTAACTTGCTTGATGTCATGACGGCTAACAAAAATTAGCATGTGATAACTCATAAATAACTCTTATGACATCTGCTATAACATGGTTATGCCAATGTTATGATGCAGCCGTACAATGTTAGCTTTTTTGAGAATCTGACAGTGAAATCTGACTCTGAATCTGTTGTATCTGACTCCGTTGTATCTTTTATGGTTCCAGTTGAGATTGAAATAAATGCACAAACAGCTAAAGAGGTCCAGAGGGAGGAGATGGTGATCAATGAGATGTTCTTCAGACTGAATAAAATGAGAGAGGTAGGCCGAAGTTTAACCCAATCCTTTATGTCACACATACAAGGCACACATGTATGATGTAACAAGAACAAAATTACACTAAGAGAAATTTAAAATAAGAGACAAAAATAGAACAAAGAAGAATAATAATAAGAGTAATAAAGATCCGGGGAAGGTGCTAATGAGATGAATATCTGTGTTTATATATATAAGGATATTCTACACATAAGTCAGTAGAAATATAATATAAGAGCTGTTATCTACAGAATCTGTACAGCTGTGCTAATAAGCATTCTGTTACAGAGGAGTACCTGTAACACAGTGACATTCAGTTCAAGTATGAGTTTGAATTTGAAGAATTTGCCGTACTCCTTCTGAGCTTTAGTGTCCTCACTATACTCTCTCTGAGCTTTAACATCATCACTATACTCTCTCTGAGCTTTAACATCATCACTATACTCTCTCTGAGCTTTAACATCATCACCATACTCTCTCTGAGCTTTAACATCATCACCATACTGAGCTTTAACATCATCACCATACTGAGCTTTAACATCATCACCATACTCTCTCTGAGCTTTAACATCATCACCATACTCTCTCTGAGCTTTAACATCATCACCATACTGAGCTTTAACATCATCACCATACTCTCTCTGAGCTTTAACATCATCACCATACTCTCTCTGAGCTTTAACATCATCACCATACTGAGCTTTAACATCATCACCATACTGAGCTTTAACATCATCACCATACTCTCTCTGAGCTTTAACATCATCACCATACTCTCTCTGAGCTTTAACATCATCACCATACTCTCTCTGAGCTTTAACATCATCACCATACTGAGCTTTAACATCATCACCATACTCTCTCTGAGCTTTAACATCATCACCATACTCTCTCTGAGCTTTAACATCATCACCATACTGAGCTTTAACATCATCACCATACTGAGCTTTAACATCATCACCATACTCTCTCTGAGCTTTAACATCATCACCATACTGAGCTTTAACATCATCACCATACTCTCTCTGAGCTTTAGTGTCCTCACTATACTCTCTCTGAGCTTTAACATCATCACCATACTGAGCTTTAACATCATCACCATACTCTCTCTGAGCTTTAACATCATCACCATACTCTCTCTGAGCTTTAACATCATCACCATACTGAGCTTTAACATCATCACCATAATCTCTCTGAGCTTTAACCTCATCACCATACTGAGCTTTAACATCATCACCATACTGAGCTTTAACATCATCACCATACTGAGCTTTAACATCATCTCCATACTGAGCTTTAACATCATCACCATACTCTCTCTGAGCTTTAACATCATCACTATACTCTCTCTGAGCTTTAACATCATCACCATACTGAGCTTTAACATCATCACCATACTCTCTCTGAGCTTTAACGTCATCACCATACTGAGCTTTAACATCATCACCATACTGAGCTTTAACATCATCACCATACTCTCTCTGAGCTTTAGTGTCCTCACCATACTCTCTCTGAAGCTTTAACATCATCACCATACTCTCTCTGAGCTTTAACCTCATCACCATACTGAGCTTTAACATCATCACCATACTCTCTCTGAGCTTAACATCATCACCATACTCTCTCTGAGCTTTAACACCATCACCATACTGAGCTTTAACATCATCTGAGCTTTAACATCATCACCATACTGAGCTTTAACATCATCACCATACTGAGCTTTAACATCATCTCCATACTGAGCTTTAACATCATCACCATACTCTCTCTGAGCTTTAACATCATCACTATCTCTCTGAGCTTTAACATCATCACCATACTGAGCTTTAACATCATCACCATACTCTCTCTGAGCTTTAACGTCATCACCATACTGAGCTTTAACATCATCACCATACTGAGCTTTAACATCATCACCATACTCTCTCTGAGCTTTAGTGTCCTCACCATACTCTCTCTGAGCTTTAACATCATCACCATACTCTCTCTGAGCTTTAACCTCATCACCATACTGAGCTTTAACATCATCACCATACTCTCTCTGAGCTTTAACATCATCACCATACTCTCTCTGAGCTTTAACACCATCACCATACTGAGCTTTAACATCATCACCATACTCTCTCTGAGCTTTAACATCATCACCATACTGAGCTTTAACATCATCACCATACTCTCTCTGAGCTTTAACACCATCACCATACTGAGCTTTAACATCATCACCATACTGAGCTTTAACATCATCACCATACTCTCTCTGAGCTTTAACATCATCACCATACTGAGCTTTAACACCATCACCATACTCTCTCTGAGCTTTAACATCATCACCATACTGAGCTTTAACATCATCACCATACTGAGCTTTAACATCATCACCATACTCTCTCTGAGCTTTAGTGTCCTCACTATACTCTCTCTGAGCTTTAACATCATCACCATACTGAGCTTTAACATCATCACCATACTCTCTCTGAGCTTTAACATCATCACCATACTCTCTCTGAGCTTTAACATCATCACCATACTGAGCTTTAACATCATCACCATACTCTCTCTGAGCTTTAACATCATCACCATACTGAGCTTTAACATCATCACCATACTGAGCTTTAACATCATCACCATACTCTCTCTGAGCTTTAGTGTCATCATCACCATACTCTCTCTGAGCTTTAACATCATCACCATACTGAGCTTTAACATCATCACCATACTCTCTCTGAGCTTTAACATCATCACCATACTCTCTCTGAGCTTTAACCTCATCACCATACTGAGCTTTAACATCATCACCATACTGAGCTTTAACATCATCACCATACTGAGCTTTAACATCATCACCATACTGAGCTTTAACATCATCACCATACTCTCTCTGAGCTTTAACATCATCACCATACTGAGCTTTAACATCATCACCATACTCTCTCTGAGCTTTAACATCATCACCATACTGAGCTTTAACATCATCACCATACTGAGCTTTAACATCATCACCATACTCTCTCTGAGCTTTAGTGTCCTCACCATACTCTCTCTGAGCTTTAACATCATCACCATACTCTCTCTGAGCTTTAACATTATCACCATACTCTCTCTGAGCTTTAACATCATCACCATACTGAGCTTTAACATCATCACCATACTCTCTCTGAGCTTTAACATCATCACCATACTCTCTCTGAGCTTTAACACCATCACCATACTGAGCTTTAACATCATCACCATACTCTCTCTGAGCTTTAACATCATCACCATACTGAGCTTTAACATCATCACCATACTGAGCTTTAACACCATCACCATACTGAGCTTTAACATCATCACCATACTCTCTCTGAGCTTTAACATCATCACCATACTGAGCTTTAACACCATCACCATACTCTCTCTGAGCTTTAGTGTCCTCACTATACTCTCTCTGAGCTTTAACAATCATCACCATACTGAGCTTTAACATCATCACCATACTCTCTCTGAGCTTTAACATCATCACCATACTCTCTCTGAGCTTTAACACCATCACCATACTGAGCTTTAACATCATCACCATACTGAGCTTTAACATCATCACCATACTCTCTCTGAGCTTTAACATCATCACCATACTGAGCTTTAACACCATCACCATACTCTCTCTGAGCTTTAACATCATCACCATACTGAGCTTTAACATCATCACCATACTGAGCTTTAACATCATCACCATACTCTCTCTGAGCTTTAACATCATCACCATACTCTCTCTGAGCTTTAACATCATCACCATACTGAGCTTTAACATCATCACCATACTGAGCTTTAACATCATCACCATACTCTCTCTGAGCTTTAACATCATCACCATACTGAGCTTTAACATCATCACCATACTGAGCTTTAACACCATCACCATACTCTCTCTGAGCTTTAACATCATCACCATACTGAGCTTTAACATCATCACCATACTCTCTCTGAGCTTTAACATCATCACCATACTGAGCTTTAACATCATCACCATACTGAGCTTTAACATCATCACCATACTGAGCTTTAACATCATCACCATACTCTCTCTGAGTTTTAACATCATCACCATACTGAGCTTTAACATCATTACCATACTCTCTCTGAGCTTTAACATCATCACCATACTCTCTCTGAGCTTTAACATCATCACCATACTGAGCTTTAACATCATCACCATACTGAGCTTTAACATCATCACCATACTGAGCTTTAACATCATCACCATACTGAGCTTTAACATCATCACCATACTCTCTCTGAGCTTTAACATCATCACCATACTGAGCTTTAACATCATCACCATACTCTCTCTGAGCTTTAACATCATCACCATACTGAGCTTTAACATCATCACCATACTCTCTCTGAGCTTTAACATCATCACCATACTGAGCTTTAACTTCATCACCATACTGAGCTTTAACATCATCACCATACTCTCTCTGAGCTTTAGTGTCCTCACCATACTCTCTCTGAGCTTTAACATCATCACCATACTCTCTCTGAGCTTTAACATCATCACCATACTGAGCTTTAACATCATAACCATACTCTCTCTGAGCTTTAACATCATCACCATACTCTCTCTGAGCTTTAACATCATCACCATACTCAGCTTTAACACCATCACCATACTGAGCTTTAACATCATCACCATACTGAGCTTTAACATCATCACCATACTCTCTCTGAGCTTTAACATCATCACCATACTGAGCTTTAACTTCATCACCATACTGAGCTTTAACATCATCACCATACTCTCTCTGAGCTTTAACATCATCACCATACTCTCTCTGAGCTTTAACACCATCACCATACTCTCTCTGAGCTTTAACATCATCACCATACTCAGCTTTAACACCATCACCATACTGAGCTTTAACATCATCACCATACTGAGCTTTAACATCATCACCATACTGAGCTTTAATGTCACCACTTTACTCTGAGCTGAGCAGTGCTTTGTGTCATCTCCATACTCTTGGCCTTAGCATCATCATTACCATCATCATACTCTTAGCTGTAGTGTCATCACTATACTCTGAACTTTAGTGTCATCACCATACTGTTAGTTTTAGTGTCATCTCCATACTGTGAGCTTTAGCATCAGAGTATGGGGATGACATGCAAATACTGCACTTTGAGCTTCGGTCTCATCCCCATACTTTTGTGTCATCACTAAACTCTTAGCTCTAAGTTCCTGTAATACAGGTAGATTCAGTTCAGGTATGAGTTTGAGATGAAGGGTGTCCACTGTGGTTAATGAGAGTAGCAGCTCTGGGGAAAAAGCTGTTAGCATGTTGTTGTGCTGGTTGGTTTTGAAGGTCCTGAGTCTTCTTCCAGAGGGAAGTGTCTGGTAGATGTGATGTCCAGGATGAGAGGGTGGGGTCAGCTGTAATTTTGCCAGCACGCTTCCTCACTCAGCTGGTGTAGACGTCCTGAACCGCTGGCAGATTGCATCCAACACTGCTCTCTGCTGTTCTGATTATGCGCTGGAGTTTGGCTCCCTCTTGGGAGGTGGAGGAACCAAACCAGATGGTTATGGATGCTTAGATTACATTAGATGAAGAATGTGGAGATAAGGGACTTCAGGCTGGTTTAAAGATCAACATGGAGCTCTGACAGTTGGGTTGTTTGTTGGGAAGTAATGAAAAGTGGCGACGTTCCCTTCACAGCCTGGAACTCTGGATTTCTCCCCCACCGTTCTGGTTTCTGGTTGGTGTTGTGGTTGTGTGTAAATGTTCTGGTTGGTGTTGTGGTGGTGTGTAAGTGTTCTGGTTGCTGGTTGGTGTTGTGGTTGTGTGTAAATGTTCTGGTTGCTGGTTGTTGTTGTGGTTGTGTGTAAATGTTCTGGTTGCTGGTTGGTGTTGTGGTTGTGTGTAAATGTTCTGGTTGCTGGTTGGTGTTGTGGTTGTGTGTAAATGTTCTGGTTGGTGTTGTGGTTGTGTGTAAATGTTCTGGTTGCTGGTTGGTGTTGTGGTTGTGTGTAAATGTTCTGGTTTCTGGTTGGTGTTGTGGTTGTGTGTAAATGTTCTGGTTGCTGGTTGGTGTTGTGGTTGTGTGTAAATGTTCTGGTTGCTGGTTGGTGTTGTGGTTGTGTGTAAATGTTCTGGTTGCTGGTTGTTGTTGTGGTTGTGTGTAAATGTTCTGGTTACTGGTTGGTGTTGTGGTTGTGTGTAAATGTTCTGGTTGCTGGTTGGTGTTGTGGTTGTGTGTAAATGTTCTGGTTGCTGGTTGGTGTTGTGGTTGTGTGTAAATGTTCTGGTTGCTGGTTGGTGTTGTGGTTGTGTGTAAATGTTCTGGTTGCTGGTTGGTGTTGTGGTTGTGTGTAAATGTTCTGGTTGGTGTTGTGGTTGTGTGTAAATGTTCTGGTTGCTGGTTGGTGTTGTGGTTGTGTGTAAATGTTCTGGTTGTTGTTGTGGTTGTGTGTAAATGTTCTGGTTGCTGGTTGGTGTTGTGGTTGTGTGTAAATGTTCTGGTTGTTGTTGTGGTTGTGTGTAAATGTTCTGGTTGCTGGTTGGTGTTGTGGTTGTGTGTAAATGTTCTGGTTACTGGTTGTTGTTGTGGTTGTGTGTAAATGTTCTGGTTGCTGGTTGTTGTGGTTGTGTGTAAATGTTCTGGTTGGTGTTGTGGTTGTGTGTAAATGTTCTGGTTACTGGTTGGTGTTGTGGTTGTGTGTAAATGTTCTGGTTGCTGGTTGGTGTTGTGGTTGTGTGTAAATGTTCTGGTTGCTGGTTGTTGTTGTTTGTAAATATTCTAGTTGCTGGTTGGTGTTGTGTGTAAATGTTCTGGTTGCTGGTTGGTGTTGTGGTTGTGTGTAAATGTTCTGGTTGCTGGTTGGTGTTGGGGTTGTGTGTAAATGTTCTGGTTGTCGTTGTGGTTGTGTGTAAATGTTCTGGTTACTGGTTGGTGTTGTGGTTGTGTGTAAATGTTCTGGTTGCTGGTTGGTGTTGTGGTTGTGTGTAAATGTTCTGGTTACTGGTTGGTGTTGTGGTTGTGTGTAAATGTTCTGGTTGCTGGTTGTTGTTGTGGTTGTGTGTAAATGTTCTGGTTGCTGGTTGTTGTTGTGGTTGTGTGTAAATGTTCTGGTTGCTGGTTGGTGTTGTAGTTGTGTGTAAATGTTCTGGTTTCTGGTTGGTGTTGTGGTTGTGTGTAAATGTTCTGGTTGGTGTTGTGGTGGTGTGTAAGTGTTCTGGTTGCTGGTTGGTGTTGTGGTTGTGTGTAAATGTTCTGGTTGCTGGTTGTTGTTGTGGTTGTGTGTAAATGTTCTGGTTGCTGGTTGGTGTTGTGGTTGTGTGTAAATGTTCTGGTTGCTGGTTGGTGTTGTGGTTGTGTGTAAATGTTCTGGTTGGTGTTGTGGTTGTGTGTAAATGTTCTGGTTGCTGGTTGGTGTTGTGGTTGTGTGTAAATGTTCTGGTTTCTGGTTGGTGTTGTGGTTGTGTGTAAATGTTCTGGTTGCTGGTTGGTGTTGTGGTTGTGTGTAAATGTTCTGGTTGCTGGTTGGTGTTGTGGTTGTGTGTAAATGTTCTGGTTGCTGGTTGTTGTTGTGGTTGTGTGTAAATGTTCTGGTTACTGGTTGGTGTTGTGGTTGTGTGTAAATGTTCTGGTTGCTGGTTGGTGTTGTGGTTGTGTGTAAATGTTCTGGTTGCTGGTTGGTGTTGTGGTTGTGTGTAAATGTTCTGGTTGCTGGTTGGTGTTGTGGTTGTGTGTAAATGTTCTGGTTGCTGGTTGGTGTTGTGGTTGTGTGTAAATGTTCTGGTTGGTGTTGTGGTTGTGTGTAAATGTTCTGGTTGCTGGTTGGTGTTGTGGTTGTGTGTAAATGTTCTGGTTGTTGTTGTGGTTGTGTGTAAATGTTCTGGTTGCTGGTTGGTGTTGTGGTTGTGTGTAAATGTTCTGGTTGTTGTTGTGGTTGTGTGTAAATGTTCTGGTTGCTGGTTGGTGTTGTGGTTGTGTGTAAATGTTCTGGTTACTGGTTGTTGTTGTGGTTGTGTGTAAATGTTCTGGTTGCTGGTTGTTGTGGTTGTGTGTAAATGTTCTGGTTGGTGTTGTGGTTGTGTGTAAATGTTCTGGTTACTGGTTGGTGTTGTGGTTGTGTGTAAATGTTCTGGTTGCTGGTTGGTGTTGTGGTTGTGTGTAAATGTTCTGGTTGCTGGTTGTTGTTGTTTGTAAATATTCTAGTTGCTGGTTGGTGTTGTGTGTAAATGTTCTGGTTGCTGGTTGGTGTTGTGGTTGTGTGTAAATGTTCTGGTTGCTGGTTGGTGTTGGGGTTGTGTGTAAATGTTCTGGTTGTCGTTGTGGTTGTGTGTAAATGTTCTGGTTACTGGTTGGTGTTGTGGTTGTGTGTAAATGTTCTGGTTGCTGGTTGGTGTTGTGGTTGTGTGTAAATGTTCTGGTTACTGGTTGGTGTTGTGGTTGTGTGTAAATGTTCTGGTTGCTGGTTGGTGTTGTGGTGGTGTGTAAATGTTCTGGTTGCTGGTTGTTGTGGTTGTGTGTAAATGTTCTGGTTGCTGGTTGGTGTTGTGGTTGTGTGTAAATGTTCTGGTTGCTGGTTGGTGTTGTGGTTGTGTGTAAATGTTCTGGTTGCTGGTTGGTGTTGTGGATGTGTGTAAATGTTCTGGTTGCTGGTTGGTGTTGTGGTTGTGTGTAAATGTTCTGGTTGCTGGTTGGTGTTGTGGTTGTGTGTAAACTTTCTGGTCGCTGGTTGGTGTTGTGGTTGTGTGTAAACGTTCTGGTCGCTGGTTGGTGTTGTGGTTGTGTGTAAATGTTCTGGTTGCTGGTTGGTGTTGTGGTTGTGTGTAAATGTTCTGGTTGCTGGTTGGTGTTGTGGTTGTGTGTAAATGTTCTGGTTTCTGGTTGTTGTTGTGGTTGTGTGTAAATGTTCTGGTTGCTGGTTGGTGTTGTGGTTGTGTGTAGATGTTCTGGTTGCTGGTTGGTGTTGTGGTTGTGTGTAAATGTTCTGGTCGCTGGTTGGTGTTGTGGTTGTGTGTAAATGTTCTGGTCGCTGGTTGGTGTTGTGGTTGTGTGTAAATGTTCTGGTTTCTGGTTGGTGTTGTGGTTGTGTGTAAATGTTCTGCTTGCTAGTTGGTGTTGTGGTTGTGTGTAAATGTTCTGGTTGCTGGTTGGTGTTGTGGTTGTGTGTAAATGTTCTGGTTGCTGGTTGGTGTTGTGGATGTGTGTAAATGTTCTGGTTGCTGGTTGGTGTTGTGGTTGTGTGTAAACTTTCTGGTCGCTGGTTGGTGTTGTAGTTGTGTGTAAACGTTCTGGTCGCTGGTTGGTGTTGTGGTTGTGTGTAAACGTTCTGGTCGCTGGTTGGTGTGGTTGTGTGTAAATGTTCTGGTCGCTGGTTGGTGTTGTGGTTGTGTGTAAATGTTCTGGCTACTGGTTGGTGTTGTGGTTGTGTGTAAATGCTCTGCTTGCTGGTTGGTGTTGTGGTTGTGTGTAAATGTTCTGGTCGCTGGTTGGTGTTGTGGTTGTGTGTAAATGTTCTGGTTGCTGGTTGTTGTTGTGGTTGTGTGTAAATGCTCTGCTTGCTGGTTGGTGTTGTGGTTGTGTGTAAATGTTCTGGTTGCTGGTTGGTGTTGTGGTTGTGTGTAAATGTTCTGGTTGCTGGTTGGTGTTGTGGTTGTGTCTAAATGTTCTGGTTTCTGGTTGGTGTTGTGGTTGTGTGTAAATGTTCTGGTTGCTGGTTGGTGTTGTGGTTGTGTGTAAATGTTCTGTTTGCTAGTTGGTGTTGTGGTTGTGTGTTATTGTGGTTGTGTGTAAATGTTCTGGTTGCTGGTTGGTGTTGTGGTGGTGTGTAAATGTTCTGGTTGCTGGTTGGTGTTGTGGTTGTGTGTAAATGTTCTGGTTGCTGGTTGTTGTTGTGGTTGTGTGTAAATGTTCTGGTTGCTGGTTGGTGTTGGTGTTGTGTGTAAGTGTTCTGGTTGTTGGTGTTGTGGTTGTGTGTAAATGTTCTTGTTGCTGGTTATTGGTTTTGTGTGTAAATGTCCTGGTTGCTGGTTGGTGTTGTGGTTGTGTGTAAATGTTCTGGTTGCTGGTTGGTGTTGTGGTTGTGTGTAAATGTTCTGGTTGCTGGTTGTTGTTGTGGTTGTGTGTAAATGTTCTGGTTGCTGGTTGGTGTTGTGGTTGTGTGTAAATGTTCTGTTTGCTGGTTGGTGTTGTGGATGTGTGTAAATGTTGTGGTTGCTGGTTGGTGTTGTGGTTGTGTGTAAATGTTCTGTTTGCTGGTTGGTGTTGTGGTTGTGTGTAAATGTTCTGGTTGCTGGTTGGTGTTGTGGATGTGTGTAAATGTTCTGGTTGCTGGTTGGTGTTGTGGTTGTGTGTAAATGTTCTGGTTGCTGGTTGGTGTTGTGGTGGTGTGTAAGTGTTCTGGTTGCTGGTTGGTGTTGTGGTTGTGTGTAAATGTTCTGTTTGCTGGTTGGTGTTGTGGTTGTGTGTAAATGTTCTGGTTGCTGGTTGGTGTTGTGTGTAAATGTTCTGGTTGCTGGTTGGTGTTGTGGTTGGACGGAAGGGGTGGTCTCAGGTCTCTGAATATGAAAACATATGAAAACTGAGTCATACTGCTTAGTAATCATATACATTTACATTTGCACTCAGGTCGTAGTGAATGAGTTGGCGAATTCACTGAAGTTGGCAGATCACATCCAGTTCCTGCTAATATCAGTGGAGGTTCCTGAGTGGAAGCAGAGGCAGCAGATGGCCTGCATTGGTGGACCCCCGAATGCCTGTCTGGACCAGTTACAGAGCTGGTGAGGACCTCTAAAATTTACCACATGTCTACTTCTGTATTAAAGACATACTTCATCTCAGGTATGCAGAGGACCAGCTTCAAGACAACGATACAGCAGGAAGTCTGTAGTGTTCTAATTGGATGAGTAACTATCTCTTCACATAAGCTGAAACTAAGCTTGGACACTAGGGATTCATCGTCTTACCTGAGTTAGTTCCTCCTCAGATGGTGTGCCAACATGTTAGTTTGTCTGAGAAATATAACCTCAACATGTGTCTCCAAAATAGTAACTTTACAGTGGAGGCCAAAAACAGTCTTTACTTTCAGTGTAAGTCTATGTAAAGAGGTTTTATCCCAGGATATTTTGGAGCGTTCCCATTGGCCCACTCATCATGAAACTTTTACAGGATGTAAAAATCAGTTTTTAGGTTCAAATGATGATTGAGATACATGTTTTTCTTTGGACAGCAACAATATTCTCACTGGGCCCACCTAACATCAGCTGAAGTATTTAGCTCAGTTAACAATAAAGCTGTACTACATCTTCCTTCACGGTGCACTTATATATATATATATATATATATATATATATATATATATATATATATATATATATATACACACACTACCGCTCAAAAGTTTAGGATCACTTTAGAATTTCATTTCATGCAATTTTCATGCAATTCACAAACAATATTGTTCATTTCACAATTAATGTAAGTGTATCAGATGATTTTTAAAGAATAAAAATATTTGTATTAAAGTCTATTTTTGTATAGAGGCTTATTTTACATATAGTTCTATTATCAGTAATTTGTGATAAGGAACATTTCTGTCCTGTGACCAGCATCCTGTGACCCATGATCACATAGAGCATGATAAGCAATTTTATAGCCTCCTTATATTAATAATAAAATTAGCAGCTACATGTTCATAACACATATGTAGGATATAAGCTACACAGTGACTTGCCTAAAGCTGCCAGAGCCTATATAATATAGGCTCTGTCCTATAGGCTCTGAGATTATGGTTGTGACTGGTTTTATAGTTTATAGTTCAAAAATGACTTTGACTGACATTGACTGACATGATAATAATAATAATAATAATAATAATAATAATAATAATAATAATAAATAAATACTTAAAAATTACATATCTAAATACCCCAGCAAGTCCACAGAAAGTTTCAACAACAACCACATTAAACAACGAGCTCAGTGTGCTGTCTCTGGTGCTGAACACAGATCTGAAGACACATGTTGTTCAATGTGGTTGTTGTTGTAACTT
>CM038709.1:1749416-1806916 GCA_021613375.1 Megaleporinus macrocephalus
TGTTTATCAGAACAAGATCTCAGCATCTACACTATCTTCTTCAGTCCTGTTAGAGAAGCAGCTCATGTGGCTCCTCATGAAGCTGCTGGTCAGAATGTATGTAAACCTGCATCAGAGCAAATGAGCTCATTTCTAAAAGACCCTCTAAACAATTTTTAAACACAACCAGATGTTTTATTCTGCTCCAGCAATAATTCCATACGTGAAGTTTAATAGTTCTGATCTCTTCACAGTTACTCACTAATATTATTACTATTACAGCAGCACAAATAAGAACAACCTGTGTAGGCGTGTCCGAACCTTTGACTGGTAGTGTATTTCTGAAGGACTTAGTTAAGAGATAATCTGATTACTTGAGGATTAACAGTTATATATTTAAAGAGAAAAGAGAAAAGCAGCTGTGTAGACCACCAATACTGTGCCCCTCAAGATTAACAGCACTTTAAGCCTTTATTTTAGAGAGTGAGGAGAACATCAAGCTCCATCCTTGATTTAGAAGATCTGGAAAAGGTGTTTCTGTCCATATTTCCACTGTGAGAAGACACCTCATTGCTTTGGGGTCTGAAAGGATGTGTAGCTGTTCAAGCAGCTCCTCACGTCATTTGTGTAGTTACCGAGTGTTACTGGTTCTCTTTTAGGCTCCTCTACTCGTCATGGAGGAGCTTCACCTCATCAACTTCGACACACAGCTCAGTCAGCCCGGACTGTGCATCGACCTGAAGGTGAGAATGACGTCCACTAACATGTTCAACCACAAACAGTGTCCACACAGCGGAACAGTACCTTCAGCATCTTCTACATACAGAACATTCTAGAACACTCTAGAAAAGGGAATGCTACGTCTGTTTACCTGGACTTGTGATTGGTTGGTTGGTTTGAGGGGCCCAAATCTGATCTTATCCCTCATATGGGACACAGATGTGTCACCTGTGCAGCAGCGCGAACAGCAAAACACACACTGGGTTTGATATTTTCACGCCCGACTCGAAACATTTTCATATGTGGTAGTGAATTCTGGGGGCAGTCGTGGGCTGAAGGTTAGTGAAGGTCACTGGTTAGATCCCCTGAACCAATAGGACACGACTGAAAGGCCCTTGAGTAAGACACCACACCTTCACCTGCTCCCCGGGTACTGTGGGTAGGGCTGCCCACCACTCCGGGCAAGTCTGCTCACTGCTCCCTATTGTGTGTGTGTGAGTTCACTAGTGTGTGTGTTTGTGGGTGTTTTATTGCCCTCTATTGTCAGTGTTCACTAGTGTGTGTGTTTGTTTGTGGGTGTTTCCCTGCCCCTAGTTAGTGTGTTTAGTGTGTGTTCACTAGTGTGTGTTTTCACTAGTGTGTATATGTGGGTGTTTCACTGCCCCCTAGTGTGTGTTTTCACTAGTGTGTGTTTTCACTAGTGTGTATATGTGGGTGTTTCACTGCCCCCTAGTGTGTGTTTTCACTAGTGTTTGCTTTCACTAGTGTGTATATGTGGGTGTTTCACTGCCCCCTAGTGTGTGTTTTCACTAGTGTGTGTTTTCACTAGTGTGTATATGTGGGTGTTTCACTGCCCTCTAGTGTGTGTTTTCACTAGTATGTATATGTGGGTGTTTCACTGCCCCCTAGTGTGTGTTTTCATTAGTGTGTGTTTCACTAGTGTGTATATGTGGGTGATCCACTGCCCCCTAGTGTTTGTTTTCATTAGTTTGTGTTTTCACTAGTGTGTGTTTCACTAGTGTGTATATGTGGGTGTTTCACTGCCCCCTAGGTGTGTTTTCACTAGTGTGTGTTTTCAGTAGTGTGTATATGTGGGTGTTTCACTGCCCCCTAGTGTGTGTTTTCAGTAGTGTGTATATGTGGGTGTTTCACTGCCCCCTAGTGTGTGTTTTCATTAGTGTGTGTTTCACTAGTGTGTATATGTGGGTGATCCACTGCCCCCTAGTGTTTGTTTTCATTAGTTTGTGTTTTCATTAGTGTGTGTTTTCACCAGTGTGCATGTGCGTATATATTTGTGACTTTGGAAAAAAATATTAATCAGTATTAATAGAGTAAGTAGTGTTTTTACACTTTATTATTAAATATTAATCAGTATTAATAGAGTAAGTAGTGTTTTTCATACGTCAGTGTGTTTATTTAACCCTTTCCAAGCTTCTCCTAAACAACCCAGTATTATTATCAGTTCTCATCTAATACCTGCTTTGACTGCTCAGTACTTCATTAAGATAAATCAAGATTTGCTGCTGAAGGAACTGAACACATTCATACAATGTCTGGGGCGTCCAGGAGAAATCTGGAACCTAACTTTGTTCTTCAAACTGGATCAAGATCTGATCTACTTCTCTCACAATAACATATTCATGTTACTTTGTATTGTATGTATGATTATTTACATCTGTTCTAATCAGATCTGCTGTTCTTACTGGTTAACATACACTTACTGATCAGATAAACACTTTTACACTATCAGATTAACAGCGTTAACGTACTAAATAAACTGTTAATATAAAAAAGGGATACGGGAAGTTTACAGTAAGCACCGAAACGAAAAGTAAGATGCTCCATATCACTTGTGATGCCATGCAGAGGAAGTAAGTGTGAAACCACAGGTGTTCAAAGCGAGTCGTTTCAGGTAGATTCAGTTCTTGTGTTAGGTTTGTGTATTGACTGCATCTTGCTCTGTGTTTGAACCCAGACCACCTCGCTTCCTGTAGTGGTGATCTCTCACATCAGCCAGCTGCCGAGCGCCTGGGGCTCCATCCTGTGGTATAACACGCTCTGCACGGACTATCAGGTGGGATCTGCTTTCCATCAGCTGTCTCAGCCCCTCTAGCGCCTCATCAAGCTATGTTACGGGAAGGTTTTTCCTTAATTCTCTTTCAGAACTTGCCGTTTTTCCTGAACCCTCCGCCGATGAAGTGGGGTGACCTGGCGAAGGTCCTGAGCTGGCAGTTTTCCTCCATCACTAAGAGAGGCCTCAACGCTAACCAGCTGAGCATGCTCGCTGACAAACTGCTGGGTAGGCCTCACACAAATATAGAGATAAATATAGTTGCTCATGTGGTTTCTGACACTGTTTTGCATCTTTAAAAAACTTAAACAGTATGTTATTTTTCCAAAGTCTGACTCCAAAGGTTGGAAAGTTCATTGTCCTTAAGGAGAACCTATTATTTTTATTTTTTATTATTATTTTTATAGTATGTTCTAATATTTCTATAATATTTTATAGTATTTAAATAGTTATTTATAATATTTTTAGTATTTCCAATATTTTATGTTGTTGTCAATAACATATAGTATTTATATAGTATTTTAATAGTATTTAAAATATTTTGTAGTGTTTTATAGTATTTTAATAGTCATTTATGGCATTTTCAGTATTTCCAGTATTTTCTGTGGTTGTCTATGTTATCTATAGTATTTCAAAGTTTTTTCATAGTATTTTATAATATTTTAAGTTTTTTTATAGTATTTTAATAGCTATTTATAATATTTTCAGTATTTCCAGTATTTTATGTGGTTGTCAATAACATCTATAATATTTATTATAGTAGTTTAGTAGTATGTAAAGCATTTATAGTTTTTATAATATTTTAATAGTCATTTAAGTATTTTATAGTATTTTATCATATTTTATGGTATTTTGTAGCATTTTTAAAAGTAATTTAAAGCATTCTCAGTATTTCCATTTTTTTGTGGTTGTCTATGATATATATAGTATTTTATAGTATTTTAATAGTATTTTGTAGCATTTTAAAGTATTTTTATAGTATTTTATATTTTTTTATAGTATTCTATAGTATTTTAATAGTCATTTAAAGCATTCTCAGTATTTCCAGTATTTTTCGTGGTTGTCTATGATATCTATAGTATTTTATAGTATTTTAATAGTATTTTGTAGTATTTTAAAGTATTTTTATAGTATTTTATCATTTTTTATAGTATTCTATAGTATTTTAATAGTTATTTATGGTATTTACAGGATTTACAGTATTTTCCGTGGTTGTCTATAATATCTATGGTATTTTTATAGTATTTTATAACTTTGCATGATTGATATCTATCTGCACTACAACACAAGCAAGGGACGAAGAGCCTTTAAGTAAATGTATTCATATTACTAAACAAATTAATTCCTAATTCTGACTATATTGTTTGATGTCACGTCCGTAGGTCCCGAGGCTCAAAGAGATCCTGAAGAGCTCGTCTCCTGGAATAAATTCAATAAAGTAAGTGAGCAGATTACTACCACACTGAGACTGTGGTGAAACCTGGCCCTTCTCTTTTCACTACAACTTTCACTTCTGTCAGTCTGGAGAGGTTACCGATGAAACGAAACTTAAGAGAGTCGCACTGACTGACTGCACCTGATACAGTCGAGATGACAGATAAGAGCTCAGAGGACAGAACATGCAGGTGTGGAGCGGCAGATTTCCACAGGCTCAAATGATGTACACTCACTGACCACAGAAAAGAACCCACCCAGATAGAATGGTGGGACTGTTTCTCCGGCTGCCTCCATAAAGAGACTCTCAGAGGCTACTTTCAGATCACGTGTCAACGACAAAGAACTTGGCACGAAGAAACAGACAGTCACAACAAAAGGGCAATGCAAGGTCGTAATCCGATACACAGGCAAGGGTCGAAACCGGGAGATCAGACAGCCAGGCAAAAGAGTCAGGAGGGAGAGGCAGGAGAATAAAAGAGACACGGAAGTCAAAAACCAGGAGAGCAGAATAAACCAGGCTACCAGAGCTCGAGAGAGAGAGAGAGAGAGAGAGAGAGCAAGAGAGGAGAGAGAGAACGAAAAGGAGTCAAAGCCAGAAATCAGATCAAAGATACTAGATAGCTACTAGGCGTGACATCATGTACCTCTTGGTGAGAGATCTGCTGGACTTCCTGCCTCTACAACTCACTGGACAGACTTTGAGAGGCGCATCATCAGCGTAAAGGAAACAGGAGGTCGTTTCCATGAGCTGCCCACCATCTAGGCCATTCTGACCAAGCTTTTAGTAGGTCTTGGGGTCAGTGGTTATGTGAGGGCACAGACACAGTGTGCAGGCTCCGGACCACCCAGGCAAGACCACCAATCGAGAGGATTGTCTGATTCATCAACAAGCACAAGCACCTCCCACAGTTTCCTGGACTGTTACAGCCTGAAGGGTATCGTCTTTAGCCATGAATCCACATTCTATTTGAGATCCAACACTGGTCCGGTTCAAGTATGGAGGCCTCGTGGTGGGATCTTCAGTCCTGCCTATGCTGTGGAGCGACACGCTGACTGTCCCACCTGCTGGTGTGATGATCTGGGGAGCATTGCAAACGACAATGGGTCCCCCTAGTAGTGATACGAGGGTCACTAACAGATACGTGCAGGTCATCCTCATGTGTTTCCTCTCATATATGCAGAACTTCCAGCTGCCATTGTTCAGCAGGATAATGTTCCACACACAGCGAGGGTCTCCACCAGATCCCAACACCTCCAACACAGCATTTATGGGAGCAGCTGGGACTCCAGCTTCAGCACCTACGAGTGTGCAGGATCTACAGGACCAGCCGCAACATCTGTGGGTACATGTGTTACAGGATGCTGCACGGAACCTGTATGCCTCCAACCGGATCTAGTCTTGTATACAGGCTGGAGGAGCCCAACAGGTTTCCCCTGTAGACGTCTCCTTTCACTCTATTATTGAATCACGTACATCATCATTACATTCACACATACTGTAAACAGTTTCATTCAATTCCAACAACTCCTTCTGGGTGTGTTTTTTTGGTCAGTGTTACGACCTGGTCTAGGGTCAGGCTGTAACAGAAATTGAGAGTGGGTTCTCTCCACTGACCTCTGCCAGACCAAACACTGGGCACTGTTCAGAATGAGTAAGAAGATAAGACACTGGCTTCGGGGACGGGCAAACACCAAAATAACAAACAAAGCAACTAAAGAAAGAAATCCAACTAACCTGAAAACAAATCAAATCGAAATACACAAAACTACCCCTAACTCCACCTAACTACCCCTAACTCCCCCTAACTCCCTACCACGAAACAGGAGAAAAGGGTAGATAACTGTAGAAAGCTGTAACTGAATATATAGATGTAGTGGAGAGCGCCGGGCTGGTCTGGGCAGGAGTTGCTCAAGGTCAGGTCAAAGGAAAGAACCCTGAACGTCTCTGAAGATGGCCACTTAATGATCTTTTATTCCACTAGGCGCCCCCTAGTGGTGAGTTATTGCCCTGCACACAATGTCATAGAAAAGACACAACAAGCAGACATAAAAATGGCTATTACGACCAGGGGTCGTAGGGGTTGAGTGTATATATATATATATATATATATATATATATATATATATATATATATATATATATATATATATATATACAGCTTGACAAGGCTGGGTATGTGGAGTATGATTTCATATTCATCCAGAATCCTTGTGTTTTCCTTCAGCCTGCCAATGAGAAGGGAATATCTTTCTGGTTGTGGATAGAAGGCATACTGGACCTCATTAAACGATGCCTACTCAACATCTGGAATGATGGGTAAGAGAAATAAAAGGTAACTTCTTATTTAAGAGAAACATTAACCATGAATAGTATTTATAAAGCAATACAGGAATGGCTTATAACCAGTATTTGCAAAGAAACATCAGATGTTTTTTAAAGTAAAGCCATAGTAAACGGCCTACAACTAAAGTCACAGATATTTATTAGGTCTGTAACACTACTATGAAGCCTCATGAACATCATATATCAGTACTCATTCATGCATTTGTCCTACATTAATACCAGCAGTAGAAACTTTACTGGGGAAAATATCACTGCAGTAAAAGCACAAGGCTGGTAGCATCGTAATAGGAGTCAGCAGCGTGTTGGTTCAAATCCCAGAACCAATGGTAAACCTGGTTGCATCCTTGGGCAACATCTCTCATCATTGTCCATTTTAGCAGCTCCACTGAACATATAGGAGAACTTTGTAGCTCTACACCTACAGACTGTAGTTCATTATATTTTTCACATATTTTTCAGTTCTTCAGTGATCAGGACCCCAACATGACCACCACAGAGCAGGTACTATTAGGGAGTTGGGTCATTCTCAGCACTGCAGTGACACTGTGTGAGTGGATCAGGCACTCACTGTCCACTCTATCAGACACTCCTACTACTTGCTGGTCCACCTTGTAGATGTAAAGTCAGAGACAGTAGCTCATCTGCTGCTGCACAGTTTGTGTTCCTCTAGTTCTTCATCAGTGGACACAGGACGCCGCCCACAGGACACTGCTGTCTGGATAGTTTTGGTTGGTGGACGATTCTCAGTTCAGCAGTGACACTGAGGAAGTGTTTAAACACTCATGCAGCAGCACTGCTGTGTCTGATCCACTCACACTAACACAACACACACTAACCCTAACCACCTCCCTAATAGTATCTGCTCTGTGGTGGTCCTGTGGGGGTCCTGATCATTCAAGAAGAGAGTAATAAAGTATACAGAGAGTCAGATGAACTACAGTCTGTAATCAGATGCATATATATTGTTTGTTTCTTTGTATACTTTGCATCTACATGTAAACACAGCATGCAAGATTACATAAATACATTGTTATTAAAAACTATTCCTTATACTTGGACGGAGAATATTGGCTAAATAATCCAAAATAACACTATCCTGAGTAAATAAGCTTTACTGTCCAGATAGATGGGCTTTAAAAAACACTTATAGTGTTTGTAGAGTACTGTACAGGACGCTCAGCAGAGTTTCTGAAGTTATCTAACTTGTCATGAAGGTTAGTTGAACGTTAGCTTTGACATTGATGTCAGTAATTCTGACCGCCAGGGCCTCCTCCTCACCAACCAGCTCTCCTGTTCAACTGTGCCTGAACTGCTACACCCTCAGTTACATCACTGTACACCATCCAGGTGCTCCAGCATTGAGATAGGATGGGACTGTTTCAGCTCACGCCCACTTTACATAAAGACTCAGTCAGAGACTGCCTCAGTCAGAGACTGCCTCTACCTGTGCAGCTTCATAATCTTTTACCATCCAGACCTCAAACAGAGATTCTCTCAGCTTTAATTCTGAACTGGTCTCAATAAACTCTAAATACTGTGTGACCAGAGGAGGATGGGTCTTCTCTTGAGAGTCTTGGTTCCTCCCAAGGTTCCTCCTCCAGTCTGAGGGAGGTGTTCTTGCCACTGTTGCCTCTGGTTTGCTCACTGGAGGATATATACTGTAACTGTCTATTTTCAAACTTCTGTGAAGCTGCTTTGAGAGAACATCGTTGTAAAAAGCGCTACACAAATAAACTTGAATTGAATTGTATAAGTATTTAACTGTGGATCTGTGAATGCTGTATCCTCTGTCCTGCGCAGGCTGATCATGGGCTTCATTACTCGAGAGAAGGAGAAGATTCTGTTACAAGATAAAAAGCCAGGCACGTTCCTGCTGCGCTTCAGCGAGACTTGCAGAGACGGGGGCATCACCATTACGTGGGTGGAGCAGTCTCAGGAGGGTACGTGTGTTGAGTCTTGGTTTGGGCAGTCTGTGGGGAAAATCTGTATGTTGTTGGAAAGTCAACACTCGACAACCACTTGGCAACCACGGGCAGCTGGCTGAGGATCTGAAACCGAAGGTAACTGATGCGTGAGATGTCATTAGGAGCTGCGGTCAGGTCAAGGCAAGATCTGGAAAACCAAGGAAACCCTCAGACGGGACAGTTTGTATGCAGAGCCGGAGTAAAAACCCCCCAAACTGCTGGACGGTTTAACTGATACAGCACTGGTGGCGCGGCATTCTACCCCCCAGCGTTGCTCACACAAATATGATCGGCATGAAGAGTCATCAGACTTCCTTACCTTACCTGACCCACCACCCAAATACCACCTGCTCTGTAGTGTTAAAAATAAGACTTACCTAGTGTGTGTGTGTGTGTGTGTGGGTGGGTGTTTTACTGCCCCCTAGTGTGTGTGTGTGTGTGTGTGTGTGTATGTGGGTGTTTTACTGCCCCCTAGTGTGTGTGTGTGTGTGTGTGTATGTGGGTGTTTTACTGCACCCTAGTGTGTGTGTGTGTGTGGGGGGGGTGTTTTACTGCCCCCTAGTGTGTGTGTGTGTGTGTGTGTATGTGGGTGTTTCACTGCCCCCTAGTGTGTGTGTGTGTATGTGGGTGTTTCACTGCCCCCTAGTGTGTGTGTGTGTGTATGTGGGTGTTTCACT
Organism: Megaleporinus macrocephalus; assembly: GCA_021613375.1. NCBI lineage: Eukaryota > Metazoa > Chordata > Actinopteri > Characiformes > Anostomidae > Megaleporinus > Megaleporinus macrocephalus. Next base: position 1,758,609 of record CM038709.1, read on the forward strand.
GCCCCCTAGTGTGTATGTTTACTAGTATGCGTATATGTGGGTTTTACTGCCCCCAATTGTGTTTCTTCACTAGTGTGTATATGTGTGTGTGGGGGGTATTTCACTGCCTCCTAGTGTTTGTTTTCACTATTGTGTATGTGTTTGTTTACTAGTGTTTGTATATGTATGTGGGTGTTTCATTGCCCTGTAGTGTGTTTGTGTGTTCACAAGTGTGTGTGTATATATGTGGGTGTTTCACTGCCCCCTAGTGTATATGTTCACTAGTGTGTGTGTGTGTGTGTGTGTGTATGTGGGTGTTTCACTGTCTCCTAGTGTATATGTTCACTAGTATGTGTGTGTGTGTGTATGTGGGTGTTTTACTGCACCCTAGTGTGTGTGTGGGGGGGGGGTGTTTTACTGCCCCCTAGTGTGTATGTATATATATGTGGGTGTTTCACTGCCCTCTAGTGTATATGTTCACTAGTGTGTGTGTGTGTGTGTGTGTGTGTGTATGTGGGTGTTTCACTGTCTCCTAGTGTATATGTTCACTAGTGTGTGTGTGTGTGTGTGTGTATGTGGGTGTTTTACTGCCCCCTAGTGTGGGGGGGTGGGGGGGGGGTGTTTCACTGCCCCCTAGTGTGTATGTATATATATGTGGGTGTTTCACTGCCCTCTAGTGTATATGTTCACTAGTGTCTGTGTGTGTGTGTGTGTGTGTGTGTGTGTACATATCTGGGTGTTTCACTGGCCCTGGTGTGTATATTCACTAGTGTGTGTGTGTGTGTGTGTGTATGTGGGTGTTTCACTGGCCCTGGTGTGTATGTTCACTAGTGTGTGTGTGTGTATGTTGGTGTTTTGCTGCTCCCTAGTGTGTATGTTAACTAGTATGTGTGTATTTGTGGGTTTTACTGCCCCCGAGTATGTTTCTCCACTTTTGTGTGTGTGTATTTGATGTTTTACTGCCCACTAGTGTTTGTTTACTAGTGTGTGTGTATGGGCATGTTTCACTGCCCCCTAGTGTGTGTGTTCGCTAGTGTGTGAATGTGGGTGTTTCACTGCCCCCTAGTGCGTGTGTATGTGGGGGATCCACTCCCCCCCCCCTTAATGCGTTTGTATGTGGATGCTTCACTGCCCCTAGTGTGTATGTTCACTAGTGCATGTAAGTGCGTGCTTCACTGCCCCTAGTGTGTATGTTCACTAGTGTGTGTATGTGGGTCTATGGTTAGGTTTAATTGCTCTGTGTGCAACACAAAAGGCAAATAGTTCTAAATCCTAACACTCTGTTTCACTCTCACACAATCCTTTTTTAATCTTACACACAGGTGTACCTCAGACGCACTCTGTGAGGCCTTACACTAAGGCTGATCTCGTCAGTCTCTCCTTCTCCGACGTCATCCAGAACTACACAATCATGGCTATGGAGGACATCCCGGAAAACCCTCTGCTCTACCTGTATCCAGATATTCCAAAGGACGTGGCCTTCGGGCGCTACTACAGAAGACCAGACGATGGTACATACTCACACACGGGTGTCAGCAGAATAGCTCTGGTGTGAGAAGACATATTCACAGCACAGTAACTGTTCAGGTAGCGTCACTGTGGGTGGTTTATAGAGTACACTGTCCAGAAGTATCCAGACACCCCATCTACTTCATCTACTTTAGAGGAGTAGCCCCGCCCCCCCAGCTCTGGGCTGTGAAGCAGTGAGACTATGTGAGTGATGGAGCTCCATCCAGTATCTTGGGGATAAGTAGTAGTGATCCAGTACTGATCATCCAACATCAGGACTCAATCAAATCCTCACAGCAATGTTTCAACATCAGTACATGACCTCATTAACACTCAATCAAATTCTCACAGCAATGTTCAACATCAGTACCTGACCTCACTAACACTCAATCAAATCCTCACAGCAGTGTTCAACATCAGTACCTGACTTCACTAATACTCAATCAAATCCTCACAGCAATGTTCCAACATCAGTACCTGACCCTACTAATGCTAAATCAAATCGTCACAGCAATGTTTAACATCAGTACCTGACCTCACTAACACTCAATCATATCCTCACAGCAATGTTCCAACATCAGTACCTGACTTCACTAATACTCAATCAAATCTTCACAGCAATGTTCAACAGCAGTACATGACCTCACTGACGCTCAATCAAATCCTCACAGCAATGTTCAACATCAGTACTTGACTTCACTAATACTCAATCAAATCCTCACAGCAATGTTCAACATCAGTACCTGACTTCACTAATACTCAATCAAATCCTCACAGCAGTGTTCAACATCAGTACCTGACTTCACTAATACTCAATCAAATCCTCACAGCAGTGTTCAACATCAGTACATGACCTCACTAACACTCAATCAAATCCTCACAGCAGTGTTCAACATCAGTACATGACCTCACTAACACTCAGTCAAATCCTCACAGCAATGTTCAACATCAGTACCTGATTTCACTAATGCACAATCAAATCCTCACAGCAATGTTCAACATCAGTACCTGACTTCACTAATACTCAATCAAATCCTCACAGCAATGTTCAACATCAGTACCTGACCTCACTAACACTCAATCAAATCCTCACAGCAATGTTCAACATCAGTACCTGACCTCACTAATACTCAATCAAATCCTCACAGCAATGTTCCAACATCAGTACCTGACCTCACTAACACTCAATCAAATCCTCACAGCAATGTTCAACATCAGTACCTGACTTCACTAACACTCAATCAAATCCTCACAGCAGTGTTCAACATCAGTACCTGACCTCACTAACACTCAATCAAATCCTCACAGCAATGTTCAACATCAGTACCTGACCTCACTAACACTCAATCATATTCTCACAGCAGTGTTCAACATCAGTACCTGACCTCACTAACACTCAATCAAATCCTCACAGCAATGTTCAACATCAGTACCTGACCTCACTAACACTCAATCAAATCCTCACAGCAGTGTTCTAGGGTAGAGGGTTGGAGGCTGTTACTGCAGCTAAAGGATGACGAACTCTCTGTTAACAGCTTTTATTTATAGTTTGAAATGTTGGATGAGCTGGTGTCTACAAACTTTTGGACAGTGTTTCTAGTGGACAATACAAACAAATGAGGGGCGGCCAAGTGAAACATGCTGTCTGGGTTCTGGAAAGCGGGTCAGGACCAGCAGTTAGTCACAGCGTACAAACATGATGTGTTCTGATTACAGCCTCAGAGGGGATGGATGTTGACCCAGTGAAGCCCTACCTGGGCAGATCTCTGCTCCCAATGTCCAAGGCGTGAGTACAGCATTCCTAACAAATCAAATATCCATGCAGTGCAGCTGATTGTACTCTAGTAAAAGCAGGAGGACTAACTGCTCACTCTCTTTCATCTCTCTAGTCCCAGCACAAGACCAGTGAAGTGCATGAGCCCAGAGATCCACGAGGAACCAGTACATATGAACCGAGACAGTGAAATGGACATATCGGTGAGAACTTAATAAGATAATAAGATAAGCGACTTCTTAAAGGGGCCCTATTTTGCTTTTACAGTTCATTCTCTTACCCTCAGTGGGTCGTAGCTTCATGTGCATGTAAACGCTCTGCATACTATGTGCTATCGTTCGATGGTTAGAAAAAATAGAACTGATGAAGCAAACGTCTTGTGAGAATCTTGAGGAGCCCAATTTTGACAAGTTGAGAATCAAATTTATTAATAATAGGGATGTCAATTCTGATTAATTAACTAAAGAAAAAATAACGAGTTCAAAAATAACGCTGATCTGTAACTATAACATGACGGAGGCAAACGAATGGCAGTACTCGGCCCCCTTTAATGGTGCATTTACCTTTAAGCATGAAACACCACCTCAATGCAAGACGCTGCAGCTAGCATCCAGCCTCGTCCAGCCGCACTGGTAAGTCTACCAGTGACCGACTTACAAACTCAATCACAAAGTGGACTGCTATGGCCTGTGGACCATAGTAGTCTAAGGGTTAGTCGAGGTTTTACAGACAGCGTCTTCTGACGCAGCCACAGTAACTTTTCTCAGCTGCCTCAAAAGCCTCATTGGAATTCCAGCACTTTTCTCGGTTACAAGGTGATGTCATCTCATAACACAGCCCATATTGCCCGCCTACTGGCAAACTCAGCTCACTTTCACACCACATGTAGAGAGCTAAACCAGTAAAAACTGACCACTCTGCTACAGTCTAGCTTGCAGAGGTGGATCTAGTAGCTTGTTCTAGCGTGGTGTGGGGGTCTAACTGTGGTGTGGGGGTGCAGCATCACCCCCCCCACACCCCCCCACCCCCACCCCATACCACTCTGTGACTGTTCTTACAGCAGTATCGGTTCTGCTGTATTAGTATGTCTCAGAGTCCGATCCTGGAAGTCTGGCAGAACGAGCAAGTAGATCCACCTTCACAAAATAGACTGGTGGTGGACCAGTTAGAACAGAGTGGGTGAGCTGACCAATGAGAGCACTCTAGAATCATCAGGAGGCGGGGCTTAAAGACGCAGGAGCTCTAATGCCTAGTTTAAACTACACGGTTTTAACCTGATGTTCAGTCGCCAGCGACTCAGTTGTGTAGTGTGAACCATTGAAAGTGAACCACTCAGTGGTGCCTGACCGGCAAACATTTAGCACGTAATCAATTCCGAAATTACGTTGATTAGCAAAAAATGCGTCGATGCATCGCAAAGATGGCCACGCCCACTAAAGGCGTGGACTTATCTGTGTGTATCTAAAGCTGTGAGAGTGTCTCACACAGAAACACAGATTTTAAAATGATTAACATGTAAAGTCTGATTTATTCTCTGTCTGTGAGCGTTTAAAGCGATATAGCGTCACTGCCCTCTCTTCTCTGCGTCAGCTCCGTTTACATGGTTGCTGAGCAACACGTCCAGTAGAGGGCAGTTTGGAGTAAATCAAACATGACGGCGGTGGATGAGCTCGTAGTTCTTTATTTACTTCAAAAACAGAAAAACGACTGTTAGTCTCGGCGCCAAGGAGAATGTGTTTCAGAAAATCTCTAACGTCCCCCGTCTCTTCTTTGTCGTGTCCGTATGGAAGTGGTCACGTCTCACACTGTCCCCACGACTCCAGCGGTACGAAATGAACGCAGGGTACGGGGTTTGTATGTAACGTTGAGCATAAACGAGTCTTTAACATGTTTCTTTCAGTAGAGTCACTTCACTACGCATTGCTGACCGGTTCTTAATCAACCAGTGTAGAACCTAAGACGGTTCTAGATACCGCGGAGCGGAGTGTGAACAGTACAAAGACCTGACCACTCAGACAGTCGTCTAGTATGAACAGTACAAAGACCTGACCACTCAGACAGTCGTCTAGTGTAAACAGCACAAAAACCTACCACTCAGACAGTCGTCTAGTGTAAACAGTACAAAGACCTGACCACTCAGACAGTCGTCTAGTGTGAACAGTACAAAGACCTGACCACTCAGACAGTCATCTAGTGTGAACAGTACAAAGACCTGACCACTCAGACAGTCGTCTAGTATGAACAGTACAAAGACCTGACCACTCAGACAGTCGTCTAGTGTGAACAGTACAAAGACCTGACCACTCAGACAGTCGTCTAGTGTGAACAGTACAAAGACCTGACCACTCAGACAGTCGTCTAGTATGAACAGTACAAAGACCAGACCACTCAGACAGTCGTCTAGTATGAACAGTACAAAGACCTGACCACTCAGTCGTCTAGTATGAACAGTACAAAGACCAGACCACTCAGACAGTCGTCTAGTATGAACAGTACAAAGACCTACCACTCAGACAGTCGTCTAGTGTGAACAGTACAAAGACCTGACCACTCAGACAGTCGTCTAGTGTGAACAGTACAAAGACCTGACCACTCAGACAGTCGTCTAGTGTGAACAGTACAAAGACCTGACCTCTCAGACAGTCAGGTAGTGTGAACAGTACAAAGACCTACCACTCAGACAGTCGTCTAGTGTGAACAGTACAAAGACCTGACCACTCAGACAGTCGTCTAGTGTGAACAGTACAAAGACCTGACCACTCAGACAGTCGTCTAGTGTGAACAGTACAAAGACCTGACCACTCAGACAGTCGTCTAGTGTGAACAGTACAAAGACCTGACCACTCAGACAGTCGTCTAGTGTGAACGGTACAAAGACCTGACCACTCAGACAGTCGTCTAGTATGAACAGTACAAAGACCTACCACTCAGACAGTCGTCTAGTGTGAACAGTACAAAGACCTGACCACTCAGACAGTCGTCTAGTGTGAACGGTACAAAGACCTGACCACTCAGACAGTCGTCTAGTGTGAACGGTACAAAGACCTGACCACTCAGACAGTCGTCTAGTATGAACAGTACAAAGACCTACCACTCAGACAGTCGTCTAGTGTGAACAGTACAAAGACCTGACCACTCAGACAGTCGTCTAGTGTGAACAGTACAAAGACCTGACCACTCAGACAGTCGTCTAGTGTGAACAGTACAAAGATCTGACCACTCAGACAGTCGTCTAGTGTGAACGGTACAAAGACCTACCACTCAGACAGTCGTCTAGTGTGAACAGTACAAAGATCTGACCACTCAGACAGTCGTCTAGTGTGAACGGTACAAAGACCTGACCACTCAGACAGTCGTCTAGTATGAACAGTACAAAGACCTGACCACTCAGACAGTCGTCTAGTGTGAACAGTACAAAGACCTGACCACTCAGACAGTCGTCTAGTGTGAACAGTACAAAGACCTGACCACTCAGACAGTCGTCTAGTGTGAACAGTACAAAGACCTGACCACTCAGACAGTCGTCTAGTGTGAACAGTACAAAGACCTGACCACTCAGACAGTCGTCTAGTGTGAACAGTACAAAGACCTGACCACTCAGACAGTCGTCTAGTATGAACAGTACAAAGACCTGACCACTCAGACAGTCGTCTAGTATGAACAGTACAAAGACCAGACCACTCAGACAGTCGTCTAGTGTGAAGCAGACATAGCATAACAGAGCGTCTCAGGCTGAGGGTGAATACACACGTACGGATTGGAACAGTTTAGAACCCAAACATACAATTAAGAACTGACCATAACGGGTGTGTCTCAAATCCTACTGAGCTCCTACATAGGCAGCATTTTACGTCATAGTATGCGCTCCCGACATGTAGACTGTCCCAATTCTTACATACCTTAAACATGCTGCTACTGAGGAACCTTATTTAGACCTGATTTTAAGAAAGTATCGAACTCTTCCTCAGCCACTAAGACAATCCCATGATGCACCACAGGCTAATCTACGAGCAGTGAAGTGGTTTTAAAATGTGAGTTATTTTGATTCTCTGGAGTTTTAATGTGTTTCTGGTCATATAATCACACAAAACAGTATTTTATTATCAACTCTGTAACGAGTCCTTCACCATTTACACTTTATACTCCAGACATTAGCATTTATGCTAGCAGATTTTTAAGCCTCGGCTATTGTTTTGGATGCCGGCCGGTAGCTTAGCAACCAGCTAAACCACCAGTGGCGTGCTGCAGTGGGGGGAACAAGCCGAGACGCAGTCTCTCTCTAACTAGAGCGTCTCAGTAATCTGTTTTATGAGGAGAGATGAGGAGAGAACACTGCTACTTACACATTCACTACCTAGACAGCCTACTTAGACACTCACTAGGATTTGAGACAGACCCATTTGCTGAAGACTGTATCAGGTTCTCACTCATGTGCTGATCTTCTGTTTCCTCCTCAGTGCTCGGCCTCGCCGCTGTGACGCTTCTGTCCACCCTCTACAAGAAGGAAACCTAAACAGTGGACAGTGAACTGAGAAGCAGTGCTGTTGATAAAGTCATTGGGATTCAAAGTCATTACCGTCGCTATCGCTATCAAAACCACAGACAAGCAGCTGTCCTTACTGACCAGATCTGGACCGACGGGCCAACAGATGTGGTCTGAAATTGGACCACCCCCACCCTAGAGGAGCAGCGTTTAAATGTTTATTATTAATGCTTTTTAATTAAAGGTCATGAACACCTTCAGATCATGATTAAACAGTAATAACACGTTAATAAAAAGAGCATAAGTGAGCCGCTATAGCTGAGGAACATCTGACGATGTCGGCGGGGGGGTCATTCTCAGCACTGCAGTTAGTCTGTGTTGTGCTGGTGCGAGTGGATCAGACACAGCGGTGCTGCTGCTGGAGTGTTTAAACACTGTGTCCACTCACTGTCCACTCTATTAGACACTCCTACTACTTGCTGGTCCACCTTGTAGATGTAAAGTCAGAGACAGTAGCTCATCTGCTGCTCCACAGTTTGTGTCCCTCTAGTCCTTCATCAGTGGACACAGGACGCCGCCCACAGGACACTGCTGTCTGGATAGTTTTGGTTGGTGGACGATTCTCAGTCCAGCAGTGACACTGAGGAGGTGTTTAAACACTCCAGCAGCAGCACTGCTGTGTCTAATCCACTGCTGTGTCTGATCTCAGACAGGTCACAATTTCTTTTTATGTGTTATTACTGCTTTATTAATGATAGTTGAACTAATTAATAGCCACTAATAAACTAGGTCTTTATATGGGAAGTCTTAATCTAAATTAAATTAAATTAAAAAAATATTGCTTCTTTAAGCAGCTCATTTTGGAGATGCTTGTCGTCGCTGTGCTGTCCAACGAAAAAACACGTGTTTCCATTATTTTGTCCATTTTTGTATTCCTACATCATTTGAACACGACAGCTGCCGTTCACGTTGTGTGAAAGTTTCCTGATGAACGGACCAATAGAAATGCTCCAAAACAGCTCGCAAAACATTCTGGTTCCATTGACTTGCATTGAAAGTTAAGACAGTTATTAGCCTCTCCTGTAAAGTTGCAGAGAGATACTCGTTTTTCTTTGGACGGCGACAATATTTTTGTTAGGACAGTGACGATATGATGTTGTCTGGCGCCGGCTGTCTCGGGGTTGCGTTGAAACGGCCGGTGTCAGTCAGTAGTACTGAATTCAGCATACTGTGTCGAGTGAATTTAACATATTGTGTGTAACTGTGAACAGATTTAAGTTGTAATTGTGTTACTGTGCCTTGCAGACATAGGACGCTGGACATATTACACTCCCACATTGCCTGAAAAGCAGAGCTTTATTTAATAGTGCGCATCAAAATAAACAGGCTTCATTGCATGGAATATTTGCACATGTACACACACACACACACACACACAAACACACAAATATCTCACACTTCGAGGTCAGTCCAGTTATATCTATTAAATGAAATAAAAACAAAAACCCACGTCATAATATTTGATTATTTGTTCAGAGTTTCTCTCTCGTCCTCATTTAATCTGTATATGTGTTTAAAACCAACAGGCCGACACCTCTTCACCGTGCGGTGCTGTCCATAAGTCTACATTACACCTGCATACGCTTGTTATGACCACAGACATAAGACTTTTTTAAGGTCATCACTGGCTATACTAACTCAACCCTAACCAATTAAGCATTTATAAGCATCTATGCAGGGTTATGTCCTACGCCATGACAAGTCTATGTAGGTGTCACAGTCACAGTGCTGGAGTGGGTGATTGGGAATGATTCCCAGTGGGCCGGTAGGGTTTTGAGCTGCTTACTGAAAGCTAATGAATGAACTATATATGCCTGGGCTGGTGCTTCCGTATAGACGAGCTTGGCTGAGGAGCATGTCAGAGGCCCCCAACCCCGCCCCCAAACTTTAGCAACTGGAACTAGAAATGCATGCCAAGTCGCTCAGAATTATGCCAGAGCTTTTGCAAGCGGAGGGAGAGTTTAAGGTGGGCTAGTCTGCACCATGAAGGGTCCAAGAAGGGTCTGGGGTTGATACTCCGGCCAGGTAACCGGAGTCTGGCTTGCGTGGTCTTCCAATATCCGCATGCAGGCAGATAAGTTGAAGACGCTAAACTGCCCCCTAGATGTGAGTTTGTATATGCTTGTGAGGGACCTGCCCAGAGTATTTCCTGTCTTTTGGGCAATGAGCGCTGGCATAGGCTCCAGCTTCCCTCCACGACCCTGAAGGGGTACGTGTTGGAGTGCCGAGGTGGGTAATCGGGAAAGTCAGGAGAATTCCCAGTGGGCCGGTAGTGTTAATTAATGAACTCATATAAACTATAAATGTTATGTCCAGGTAAGGCTGGGTTCAATTCTCTGGCCATATAACCAGAGCTTGCATGTTCTCCTAATGTCTACATGGGTCTCCTCCCACATTCCAAAAACCTCAGTCAAGCTGGAGACGCTATGATCCATCCTACGATGGACTGGCGACCTGCCCTGCCTTTTGGCCAATGAGTACTGGGACAGGCTCTATCACCCCCCACCCCTGTAACCCAGAAGGACAAACAGCTTAAAGTATGCACGCCCTCTCCAGGTTGGAAATGATCTCCTGCCTCAAGTGGAGGAGTTTAAGTATCTCGGGGTCTTGTTCACGAGTGAGGAAAGGAAGGATGGAGCGGGAGGTTGGCAGGCGGATTGGCGCAGCGTCTGAGGGGGCGGGCTCTGTACCAGTCAGTCCTGGTGAAGAGAGATCTGAGCCAAAAGGCAAAGCTCTCGATTTACCAGTCAATCTCCATTCCTACTCTCACCTACGGTCAGCTCTGGTTAGTGACCGAAAGAACGAGATCGCAGATACAAGCAGTAGCGGAAACAAGTTTCCTCAGCAGGGTGCCCTGTGGAGGTGTTCCGGACATGTCTAACCGGGAGGAGACCCCGGGGAAGCCCTAGGACACGCTGGAGGGATTATATCTCTTGGCTGGCCTGGGAACGCCTCGGCTTTCCCCCGGAGGAGCTAGAGGAGGTGGCTGGGGAGAGGGAAGTCTGGGTTTCTCTAGATCCCCGGAATAAGCGGTAGATAATGAATGGATGGAAGTACGCACAGTCTGCATGGACCAAGTCCCACTCCGGCCCGGTGGCGTCATGTAGCCTTATGAACCGAACCCAACAGGAAAGTGTTGGTAGATCATCTCAACGGTTTTTGTTCTGAGCTAATTTCCTTCAGCGATCTTCTCCAGCTTTCCACAGAACATGAGATATCACCGTCATCAACATCATCTGAGCAATGCACTTGATATTTTCCTAATGACTAATTTCCTGCAACCTTACATCCTGCTCACTCAGAGCGCAATGCAGTGGTGAGTTTGAAGAAACGAAAGCCTTCAAATAAGGAGTGTTGACAAAGAACCCTAAAAGCTTACAAGCCTGGAAAGCAACCAGTGGCTCTATCTGTGGTAACAGTGTGGGCTTGTGTTTTACACCTCATGGTCTTTCTAACATGGCCTCTATATATGCAACAGTATCACCTGCTAACTAGGTCTCATATGATGCTACCAAGCTGGTAGGGCACAAGGTAGTATGGGCATCCTCTGCAACAAGAGCTGGCCCTACTGTGCGTTGGCGGTGCTAATACATGTGGATTCAAGTTTGCTCAATACAGGTAGGTTGACTTTGAGGTTCTCCATCTATGAAGCAGGACATCTATGCTTTTTATGGTCCACCTAGTAATGGGTGGGTGTATCTTGTGGCTTGCAATTCTCAAATGAGTGGCAGCTTGTGTGGCTATAATCAAACTAATGTTCAGCTGGGGCAACAGAGAGTCCAACAGACCATAATTGCTCATAGTATGCTCATCATGGAAATTCTATTAGAAGCCACCACCCACTTCCTAGATTGAACTGCACTTGGTGGGCTGCTGGGGGTTGATGAAACCATGTAATACTAGGCCCTACACCAGCACCTAAGCCCACTCTAACCCGTCCAGTGGAACGTCTCAAAATGTGTCTCTCCGTTGACACTCAAACACTCCTGAAGCCCACCCATGCTATACAGGTCTGCCTGTTATTCTTTTGGGGAAGAAGACAGAAGTGAAATTATGACCACCACTAAGAAGTCCCAGATACCTGCACTGATGAAAAGGCAGGTTTGAACATGAAGGAAATCTTATTACATCCATACATAACTATGTTCATATTAATAAATAAATAAATAATTTAGGTTGTTTATTTCAAATCATCAACTCACGGTCACAGATTATTGAAACCAGAAGGTGCAGATCCTAAACTTTAAATCAATACCACACCTGTGTTTCTTTAGTAGAAGAATAGATGCATGGACTTGGTGAAGTGAAGAGACCAGTGACTGCATACGCAAAAGATTGGACACCCTTTACAGAGGACACTACATAGGACCACTTCTTTATTGACCATGGTGGTGGTATGTTAGTGTGTGAGAATCGTCCACCAACCAGCAACATCCAGACAACAGTGTCCTGTGGGCGGCGTCCTGTGTCCACTGATGAAGGACTAGAGGAACACAAACTGTGCAGCAGCAGATGAGCTACTGTCTCTGACTTTACATCTACAAGGTGGACCAGCAAGTAGTAGGAGTGTCTAATAGAGTGGACAGTGAGTGGACACAGTGTTTAAAAGCAGTGTCTGATCCACTTACATCCACAGTCAGAGACCAGTTTGTAATCCTCTAGTCCTTCATCAGTGGACACAGGACGCCACCCACAGGACACTGCTGTCTGGATAGTTTTGGTTGGTGGACGATTCTCAGTCCAGCAGAGACACTGAGGAGGTGTTTAAACACTCCAGCAGCAGCAGCACTGCTGTGTCTGATCCACTTACACCAGCACAACACACAAACTAACACACCACCACCATGTCAGTGTCACTGCAGTGCTGAGAATGACCCACCTCCCTAATAGTATCTGCTCTGTGGTGGTCCTGTGGGGGTCCTGATCATTAAAGAACAGAGTAATAAAGTATACAGAGAATCAGATGAACTACAGTCTGTAAGTGTAGAGTGATATAGAGTGTTTCTATATGTGCTAGTATAGATACAATTAGACGGTGTGTATATATATATATATATACACACACCGGGTCACTGGAAGGTCTTTCAGTCTTTAAATGAATTAAGTGGCTGTTCAGTATGTAGTGCTGTTCTTGTATGGAGCGCAGTGTTTAAACAGTAATGCTTATCGCTCATTGCGCCCTCTTGTGGTTCATGTCCGTCATTTAACTGCTTTGCAAGACAAATAGAGTTACATCACCAATATACAGTTTACAGTTATATGCATGTATGTAGGCTGTCTAAGATAAATTCTCACTGATTCATATAGAGACACACAGTAAAGAGCAGGTTCACATAGAAAACCTGTTAAAAAAAAATTAACAAAACAAAAGCAAATGCTGTACATTCTCTCGAACTCGTCTCCACCACCCCGGCGTCACCACAGGAACCAGTCTTTGGGCTTGTGCTGTGTCTTCTCCTGGGTCTACGTCTCCAACATACTGTCCAGGTTATTGGTAGCGTTCTCTTTGTTGGCAGCAGGTTTCTCAGACGGGCTGTATTTGTTGTGGTACTCCTGGAGAAGTGTCACCACCTCATGATGGCCGAAATGCGTCGCTTCATCCAGCGGCGTGTTGCCCCACCTGCAATTCGGTTCCAGAAAAATTAAACCAGTATATGGCAAACAAATAATTAAATATAATTAAATTTACTATCAACAAGCGTCAAACTGAGTTCCTTGCAGGTCACAGCTCTGCAGAGGTTACAGCTCATCTCATTTATCAGCTGCTCTGGTCTAAAAGAACCCAGTTTAACACCCGAGAGTTACTGTATCTATACATAACAGAATGTCTTACAGTGTCAGAAGCCACATGAGCTTCAGTTTAAGGTACTGGATACATGGTTTGAGGAAACTGTAAGATCCTTTAGGCATTACTTGGTATCTACATTCAAGGGCGTAAGAGCGGCTCTGACATTGAGGGGGGTGGCACATTTGCTAATTTGAATCAAAGCCCACCCTACCACCTAAATATTATCTATAAGCTGATTCCACTGTAGGTAAGGTAGTAAATCACTGTATGTATAGTGACGTAGAACAACATTTGTGGAATTACAGTAAATTACAAATAAATAAACAAAATACAACATTATCTGTATGTCTGATTATTATTAGATAAATCAAATTAAAGATTACTTTATAAACTAAACAAGATACTACACATTAAAACTTTTATACTATACATGCAATGTCTGGATCATATACTTATATAACCAAAACAATATATATTACTGTATATAAAAACTGTATATTGAGGTTTCCTGACTAGACTAGACTAATATTAATGTTAGACAGTAAGGCTGTGTCCCAAACAGCACCATCTGGAACATTACATACTGCACTACTGACAGCACTTCTAATGATGGAGTTATTTAATTAATTAATTTATTTATTTATTTAATTTATTATATTTTATTTATTTATGTATGTAGTGTAGTAGCAGTCTGCAGTTTGGGGGCGTGGCCAGAGAGTAATGTAACTTTATGTTTCAGAGTGTTTTCTGACTAAAGTTAATATAAACATTAGCTAACCCAAACCCTCCTAGTCTGTTACCATAACAACACATTATACTAAAGCTGTTTTATTACAGTATATATGATCATCGTTTCTGTTCACTGCTCTCATCACTGACCTCATAACACAGTGAAAGACCCCCTAACAGCCAGAGCCCGTTGCTAACAACAGACACAGGGTGTGAATTGTGAAGGCTGTAAATAAATTGTTTTTAAACAGTTTCTGCTTTTCTGTGGTTTTTAAGTGGGACAAATCTACCTGTTTCTGATATTGGGTGGGACATGCCCCCCCCCCATCCCCCCAGTTCCTATGCCAATGCCTACATTAGTCTTTTAGCTCCAGTAGAGAATAAAACAAGCAAAGTTTGGACACATACATTCGGGATGTGTGTATATATATAAATGTATATGTAAAGAGGTATATATATATATATATATATATATATATATATATATATTGTTGTCCATATCTTGTCCAAAGGAACACACTTTACTTTTAATATAAATCAATGTAAAGAGGTTTTAGGTTTTATTCTAGAGTGATGCTGGAGCATTTTTAATGGTGCATCCATCATCTAATTTTCCCAGGATATAAACAGCAGCTATCGTGTTTAAATGATATATGGAGCTGTTTTATGTATATATATTATGTATCCTGGAGTCATAGTTCCTCTGTTCTACACACAAGCACAAACATATTGTTGCTGTTCAAAGAAAACCATGTCTGTTTAGATTGTGTGAACATGTTATGATGAACGGAGACACAGATATATACCCAAAAGTCAGTGGTGAATAAGCTTGAGCTGTATCCTACCTGTCCTTCGGGACTGGGTTCACTTTGCAAGCCTCCAAAAGAAATCGCACCACGTCCACATGTCCTGTAACCACAGAAGAGAAGAGTTGAGTTAGAGGAGCACTAGGTTTTTTAGTTAACACTGAAAGAGGCTGCATTACTGAGTCAGGACGAGTAAAAGCGAGTCGCTCTGTAAAGTCTGAAAGAGTTTTTTGCAGGTCAGATTCATGACCAAGTCATACGTATGTGCACTACCGCCCAAAAGTTTGGGATCACAGTGTAATGTTCTTGTTTTAATGGAGGATCTTCTTCCTTAACACAACAATGGACTGACGGGTCTCTAAAGAAAGTTGTTTCTTTCTGGTCATTGTGAGTCGGTCAGCAAGCCATCAACTGCTGATCTTCAGATACTAAACTAACCTAGAATGTTGTTCCCTTTTATACTCACTTATTAGTAGAATGTTTTTCAGCTGTGATCACAATTGAACAAGAGTGTCCTAACAACCAATTAGTCCAATAACATCCTTAACTTGGATTGGTGGTCGTACCAGGAGATTTAGACAGAGGACTGAGAATTACTGATAATAGGACTATATGTAAAATAAGCCTCTATACAAAAATAGACTTTAATACAAACATTTATATTCTTTAAAAATCATCTGATACACTTACATTAATTGTGAAATGGACAATGTTGTTTGTGAATTGCATGAAATTTGCATGAAATGAAATTCTAAAGTGATCCTAAACTTTTAAGCGGTAGTATATGTGTTAAAATCAGTCTAGAAAAGTAGGACAGACTCAACGTTTAGGTCTCACACTTAAAATCAACATTACGCTGATGAAGATATAAGTGATATGAGTTACGATAGGGGGCAGTATAAGAGCCACATACTGCCGGCCCTACTCTATATCTTACATAGTGCAGCTTTAGGTTACATTACACAGATTAGCCTGACCAGAAGAAACTGGGGAGGGATGAAGCCTGGATTGATTCCTATTAGTGGGATACAACATTATTATGTTTATTATACTGTTATTCTATTATACTACAGCTGGGACCACCTGTCATTCATCCATTATCTTCTGCTTTATCCTGCTAGTCGAGGCCACTGGGGGAACCCACCCGGGGGAACCCACTCAAGCACGGAGAGAACATACACACTCCACACAGAACCACCCAGACCGGGAATCCAACCCAGATCATCTTACTGTGAGCGTGCCACCAATCACTATATGGATAATTATCAATATAAATGAGTGTTCTGTGCTCTGATCCAGGATCTGAGACTCCAGTCCTGGTCCATTTCAGTGTTTATCACTGGTGGTCTGTAAGTGAACACCTCTAAATATTATTTTAGGGCCTCTTGGTTATGAGGTAGATTCACTCTGAGCCAGTTTCTTGTGCACTGATATGCTTTTGTTGTTAAACAGACTCTCTGAACGTGGGAGAGCTGGATCCACCGAGAGGCAACAATTAAGTTATCATTTGTCTTTTAGACAGCGTGGAGGAGTTTCACCAGCTCACACAGGAGCTTCCACACATCTACAGCAGGTTCTGCCTCAGCTCCAAGCTCAGAGAAATAGAGGGCTCATATAACAAAACAACTGAACACTGTTCTGTAGTAAAAGGGTTTGATGTGGCTTGTAAACGAGTTATCTAAAGATACTGTTCACTTACCAACTTATGGATAATTAGCAATAACTAGCTGAATGTATTTCTTTATGATTTTGTCATATTAAATATGAATATACATGCTGGGCTCTGATCCAGTATCTAAAAATGACCAGAACAGACCATCCACTGTGTGGTGTAGATGTAAAAAAACCCAAAACAAAACAAAAAAAACACTTATATATCAGCCTATAAAGTCTATCACAGATTAGCTCCACCCACTCACAGTGAAGTTATATAGAGTGTTTCCACCAGAGCTGGTTTTTATATGAGACAGCCAATCAGAACAGAGTTTATTGGAAAGTAATGATGAAGGAATTATGACTGTTTGTAGTATAATTACGGTTGATATAAGTATAAAAGAGAACATGGGCCCTTTAAAGGAGCCATGAGCTCTCTTGCCACAGTCGGGATCATTAATATCATCGCTGTCCAATGAAAACTAAGTATCTCCAATTTTTGTGATTTTTAGTTTTCATAATAATTTGAACTCCACAGTTGTTTTTACAGAGTGTCTGAATTTCATGATGATTCGACCAATAAAATGCTTCAAAACTGCTTTAAATAAAATATCTTTCCATTGACTTCAAAGTAAAGAGTGGTTTTATCCTTTGCTGTAAATGATTTTAGAGATATTTGTTTTTCCTTGGACAGCAGACGATCTGCATGTCTGATAAAGTCAGGCTTTGTCGCCCCCTTCAGGAACAAATTGGAAATGTTATTACAAGAGATTAATACTTATAACCAACCACTTGCCAAGTCCCTGATTGGCTGGGTCAGGTGTATCAGAGTTAAGTAAGCGGTAGGGCAACTTGTTGGACTTGGAGCTAAACTAAGATTATTGAACCAGGGCTGGAGCTAAACTAAGATTATTGAACCAGGGCTGGAGCTAAACTAAGCTTATTGGACCAGGGCTGGAGCTAAATTAAGATTATTGGACCAGGGCTGGAGCTAAACTAAGCGTATTGGACCAGGGCTGGAGCTAAACTAAGCTTATTGGACCAGGGCTGGAGCTAAACTAAGATTATTGGACCAGGGCTGGAGCTAAACTAAGCTTATTGAACCAAGGCTGAAATTAAACTAAGTTTATTGGACCAGGGCTGTAACTAAGTTTATTGGACCAGGGCTGTAACTAAACTAAGCTTATTGGACCAGGGCTGGAGCTAAACTAAGCGTATTGGACCAGGGCTGTAACTAAGTTTATTGGACCAGGGCTGGAACTAAACTAAGCTTATTGGACCAAGGCTGAAACTAAACTAAGCTTATTGGAACAGGGCTGTTTCACTATTGCTATTGGTCCATTTATCAGGACACTGAGGTGGTTGTCAAGGTGTTGTTAGGCACTTTGATACATTATCCCAGGTTGTTGCTAAGGTGTTGTTAGGCTCTTTGATACATTATCCCAGGTGGTTGCTAAGGTGTTGTTAGGCCCTTTAATATGTCATCCTAGGTGTTTGTTAAGGTATCATATCAGAGGGCCTAACAACACCCAACAGCAAAGCAACCACCTTGGATGACAGATTAAAGGGCCTAACAACACCTTAGCAACCACCTAGGATAATTTATGAAAGGGGGCCTAACAACAACTTAGCAACCACCTGGGATGAATATCAAAACGCTTTACAGGATATAAAGAGCAGCTGTCGTGTTCAAATTGATGTGGACAGCGATGATATGTGTCTATTATACAGAATGATGGTGAACTCCTATTGAGCTGAAGCTGATTTGAACTGAACACTTCATGGTGTTGTATAAACACTGAGCCTGTTCAGCACGTACCCTCAGCAGCTGCCACATGTAGAGCCGTCCTGGAGTCGTAGTCTCTCTGCTCCATGTCCACAGAGGAGAGCGCAAACCTGGGGAGGAGACAGAGGATCGTAAGATACTACATACAGAGAATACACACAAGTGTGTGGACAGTGATTCAGTCTGAGTTCTCTATTACAGAGACATGCTGTCTCAGCTGCACCCATCTCAGCCTGGCCTGGACCTTCAGGCCTGGATCTTGGAGGTACACTGCTCCAGATCCCAGCTGCAGTTAGTGAAGTTAGCGGGACGCTCTAGAGCAGCCACATGTGAGCTGTGCCCAAGCCTAAGCATCACTGAAGGGGTTTAAAGCCCCTCAGCAACCCAGGGCTGTGGAGTGGTGAGATTATTATTATCTGGAGTGATGGGGCTCCATCCAGTAGCTTAGTTTACAGTCCAGAACTGATCACCCAGCATCAGTACCTGAGCTCAGAAATGCTTATGTGGCTTAATGCAATCAAATCCGCACTGCAATGTTCAATCAGGCCCAAATCTCCTATTAATAGCCTTAATTTCAAAGGAAATGTGGGGTAAGCACATGGAGGGCCTACAAGCTTTCGGACATAATTAAGTGTAATTACAGTTACTGGAGCAAGACATTAGCTTAATACAATCAAATCCTCAATTCAATGTTCCACAGGTGAGTCATGCCCAATGCTAAGCATCAGCTAAAGGGGTCTAAAGCCCCTCAGCACCCAGGCCTGTGGAGTGGTGAGATTATTATTATCTGGAGTTATAGAGCTCCATCCAGAAGCTTAGTTTACAGTCCAGAACTGATCATCCAGCATTAGTACCTGAGCTCAGGAAGGCTTCTGTGGCTTAATGCAATCAAATCCACACTGCAATGTTCCAGCAGGCCCAACCCCTCTATAAATACCTTTGATTTATAAGGAAATGTGGGGTAAGCACATGGTGGGCCTACGAGCTTTCGGACATAATTAAGTGTAATTACAGTTACTGGAGCAAGACATTAGCTTAATACAATCAAATCCTCACTGCAATGTTCCAACAGGCCCAAACTACGGTGGCCGAGAAGACTCAACGAGCTGCAAACAGAAAACATTTCCATCAAAAAGGCAACACAGACACAACATTTAACAAACACGCTGCAAAACCGTCCACAACACAGCGGAAGTGTTTCTGGAGGACACTTAAAGAACGTGGGACCACATATGACGCCGCAATGTAAACAGAACCAGGTGGAGCCGCGGTAGCGTTTAATAGTGATGGGCAAACGATACCGATGCTTCTGAGCTTGTGTGTAGAAATCCTGGAGGCCTGCTTCGTTAAGGGCGAGTGACGTCACTGATGGTGTCTGAAGTCTCGCTGGTTCAGGACGTGGTTCGAGTATTGGAGTGATTTATTGTTTCTTAATAAAAATTAAAGTCACCATCAAACTACCATCACTGTCCCATCTCTTAAAACCACTGCACCAGTTTAAACATCAATATCTCACATACTATTAGATTTATTTGCACTATTGACACTTTCATGTACATCTGCACTCCTATTTAACACTATTTAACATTTACTTAATACAATCTTTGCACATTTATTTATTTTGTAATAAATATCCCAGTACTGTAATATATCTACTGATACCCGTTTTTCTCTTACACATTACTTTACATTACTGCACTACCTACTACTACTACATTACTTAATTACTGCACTACCTACTACTACTACTACTTACTACTACTATCAATTTATTACTGCTCTACCTACTACTACTACTTACTACTACTACTATCAATTTATTACTGCTCTACCTACTACTACTACTACTGCTTACTACTACTACTATCAATTTATTACTGCTCTACCTACTACTACTACTACTGCTTACTACTACTACTATCAATTTATTACTGCTCTACCTACTACTACTACTACTGCTTACTACTACTACTATCAATTTATTACTGCTCTACCTACTACTACTACTACTGCTTATTACTACTACTATCAATTTATTACTGCTCTACCTACTACTACTACTACTGCTTATTACTACTACTATCAATTTATTACTGCTCTACCTACTACTACTACTGTCAATTTATTACTGCACTACCTACTACTACTACTTACTACTACTACTATCAATTTATTCCTGCTCTACCTACTACTACTACTACTTACTACTACTACTATCAATTTATTACTGCTCTACCTACTACTACTACTACTTACTACTACTACTATCAATTTATTACTGCTCTACCTACTACTACTACTACTTACTACTACTACTACTATCAATTTATTACTGCTCTACCTACTACTACTACTTACTACTACTACTATCAATTTATTACTGCTCTACCTACTACTACTACTACTGCTTACTACTACTACTATCAATTTATTACTGCTCTACCTACTACTACTACTGCTTACTACTACTACTATCAATTTATTACTGCTCTACCTACTACTACTTACTACTACTACTATCAATTTATTACTGCTCTACCTACTACTACTACTATCAATTTATTACTGCTCTACCTACTACTACTACTTACTACTACTACTATCAATTTATTACTGCTCTACCTACTACTACTACTTACTACTACTACTATCAATTTATTACTGCTCTACCTACTACTACTACTTACTACTACTACTATCAATTTATTACTGCTCTACCTACTACTACTACTTACTACTACTACTATCAATTTATTACTGCTCTACCTACTACTACTACTACTTACTACTACTACTATCAATTTATTACTGCTCTACCTACTACTACTACTACTTACTACTACTATCAATTTATTACTGCTCTACCTACTACTACTACTTACTACTACTACTATCAATTTATTACTGCTCTACCTACTACTACTACTTACTACTACTACTATCAATTTATTACTGCTCTACCTACTACTACTACTACTTACTACTACTACTATCAATTTATTACTGCTCTACCTACTACTACTTACTACTACTACTATCAATTTATTACTGCTCTACCTACTACTACTACTACTACTATCAATTTATTACTGCTCTACCTACTACTACTACTACTGCTTACTACTACTACTATCAATTTATTACTGCTCTACCTACTACTACTACTACTGCTTACTACTACTACTATCAATTTATTACTGCTCTACCTACTACTACTACTACTACTGCTTATTACTACTACTATCAATTTATTACTGCTCTACCTACTACTACTACTGCTTACTACTACTACTATCAATTTATTACTGCTCTACCTACTACTACTACTTACTACTACTACTATCAATGTATTACTGCTCTACCTACTACTATCAATTTATTACTGCTCTACCTACTACTACTACTACTGCTTACTACTACTACTATCAATTTATTACTGCTCTACCTACTACTACTACTGCTTACTACTACTACTATCAATTTATTACTGCTCTACCTACTACTACTACTTACTACTACTACTATCAATTTATTACTGCTCTACCTACTACTACTACTACTTACTACTACTACTATCAATTTATTACTGCTCTACCTACTACTACTACTACTTACTACTATCAATTTATTGCTGCTCTACCTACTACTACTTACTACTACTACTATCAATTTATTACTGCTCTACCTACTACTACTACTTACTACTACTACTATCAATTTATTACTGCTCTACCTACTACTACTACTACTACTACTATCAATTTATTACTGCTCTACCTACTACTACTACTACTGCTTACTACTACTACTATCAATTTATTACTGCTCTACCTACTACTACTACTACTGCTTACTACTACTACTATCAATTTATTACTGCTCTACCTACTACTACTACTACTGCTTATTACTACTACTATCAATTTATTACTGCTCTACCTACTACTACTACTACTGCTTATTACTACTACTATCAATTTATTACTGCTCTACCTACTACTACTACTGTCAATTTATTACTGCACTACCTACTACTACTACTTACTACTACTACTATCAATTTATTCCTGCTCTACCTACTACTACTACTACTTACTACTACTACTATTAATTTATTACTGCTCTACCTACTACTACTACTACTACTGCTTACTACTACTATCAATTTATTACTGCTCTACCTACTACTACTACTACTATCAATTTATTACTGCTCTACCTACTACTACTTACTACTACTACTATTAATTTATTACTGCTCTACCTACTACTACTACTACTACTTACTACTACTAGTAAGTAGCAGTAGTAGGCCATCGCAAATAGTTGAAATGATAATAAAAGTTTTGGCCAGTAGGGGGGTTCGTGTGCACATAAGCTTTGAGTAATGAACCTTGGTTTGAACCAGCTGGAGGGAAAGCTTCAACGCTTCCAGAGGCTTCATTTGATCATCACTAGAGTCTAATGAGAAGTAAGTCTGATAGTAGATATAGCCAAACTTACTCCTCATTAGACGCTACCGCGGCTCCACCTGGTTCTGTTTACACTGCATCGCAGTATGTGGTCCCACGTCCTTTAAGTGTCCTCCGGAAACACTTCCACTGTGGGCGGTTTTGCAGCGCGTTTGTGTTTTTGTAGCGCGTTGGGTCTTCTCAGCCACCGTAGGCAAACCCTCGATAAATATCTTTAATTTTAAAGGAAATGTGGGGTAAGCACATGGTGGGCCTACAAGCTTTCTGACATAATTAAGTGTAGTTACAGTTAACAGAGCAAGACATTAGCAGCAGAGTCAAATTATATTAGCTACTTAATGATAACAGCAATGTTCTTGACTGCGTCAGCAAATAAAAGCATTTCCTCCTGCGGCTTTCACTGCAAGGCTGTTAATTATCTGGTCGGGTTATGGAGCCACCAAAGGGCAGCATGCAGCTTCACTCTCCACCCAACCCAGAAGATCATTTCTCTCAGGTCGTGGATGAGTTGTAACAGGATTTGGAGCTGAATGCTCGGCGAGTAGGTGGACTGATAAGGAGAGAACGCCTCCTCCGTACCTTCTGAGCGCAGATACGTCTCCGGTGTAGGCAGCGAAGAGGAGGTTGATGACAGACTTCACCTGCAACGGGAGGGA
This sequence comes from Megaleporinus macrocephalus, assembly GCA_021613375.1. NCBI lineage: Eukaryota > Metazoa > Chordata > Actinopteri > Characiformes > Anostomidae > Megaleporinus > Megaleporinus macrocephalus. Next base: position 1,782,304 of record CM038709.1, read on the forward strand.
AAAGAGCAGTTTGTGCACACTGGGAAACGCAGGGGTTGGGGGTGCGATAAGGAGGGGGGGGGGGTAACTAGAGCCCTCCAGAAGTACTATCTACTCCTACACCCTGCTTCGTTTGAGGTCAGGCAGATTTAGAAGAGGAGGAAGAGTGAGCTCAGCTCAATTACAGTCTTTAGGAATCGATTAACCGCATCATAAACCTCACCGTTTATTCTGTTTTTATTATCCTGCTGTGGTTTAGGATTATTCACTAGACTGTGTTTATAAAAAATACTATTTTACATCTAAATTGTTTGTTTGGAAACATTTATTATGGCCTAAAATGAGCACAAACAGTTACAACCAATTATAGGGCTGTAAATTAGCCAAAACCTGGCGATACGATTATGATACAGGGGTTACGATTCGATATCTACTGCAATGTATTGCGATACTGTAGAGGCGATATATCACCAGTGTTTAAATATAATGTATTATAGTACAAAAGCACAACACTATATGCATACATGTGCTTAGGCTAATGTTAGCAGCGCTCTTACACTACGTGTTAGTGTTGGAGTGGAGGAGTCTAATGGTGAAGAACACTGCCATCTAGTGGTCAGGGGTTTAAATGGCAACAAGAAATGAGGAGGAGGAGTGAGCTCAGCTCAATTACAGTCTTTAGGAATCGATTAACCGCATCATAAACCTCACAGTTAATCCTGCTTTCATTATCCTGATGTGGTTTAGGATTATTCACTAGACTGTGTTTATTAAAAAAACTATTTTACGTCTAAATTGTTTGTTTGGAAACATTTATTATGGCCTAAAATGAGCACAAACAGTTACAACCAATTATAGGGCTGTAAATTAGCCAAAACCTGGCGATACGATTATGATACAGGGGTTACGATTCGATATCTACTGCAATGTATTGCGAGACTGTAGTGGCGATATATCACCAGTGTTTAAATATAATGTATCATAGTACAAAAGCACAACACTATATGCATACATGTGTTTAGGCTAATGTTAGCAGCACTCTTACACTACGAGGAGTCTAATGGTGAAGAACACTGCCATCTAGTGGTCAGGGGTTTAAATGGCAACATGAAATGAATCACTGAATCACAAAATATAATATGGCAAAATTCAGTATTTTCAATACATATATTTTATATCTGTTTTTATATAAATTTATGTATGTATTTATATATTTTTAGCCCAAATGCATCAATAAGATCTATCACCATAAGCAGACTTTCAGGAAAATATCACTGTTTCTGCAACAAGTCCACTTGTCGTACCTCTGAATCCACAAGTTTGGGAACCCCAGTCACACTCCATATTGTGTTAGGTTTCTAAGTGAAGTCAGCATGCAGACTTTACATACTTTTCATATTATTTGAACACGACAGCGGCTCTTTATATCCTGTGAACGTTTCCTAATGATATATGGAAAGTAAAGAAGATATTTGGGCTCTCCTGTAAAGTTACTATTTTGTACGCAAAACCATTCGGTATCAAACATGAAACCTAAGCAGGGGTGTTCAAACTTCTGCATATGGCATTGAGTGAAGGTCACTTCATTGTTCACTTCTTCTTGTCTCCAGTTAAATGCTACTAAAAGTTCTCTGTCCAACAATGGCTCCTTAGGAACTGGACACAAGAGGGCGCCATCAGTCCACTGATTTATTCACATTGACTTGTGCCCTTCTACTGTCAAACTATTACACTATTACACGACTGAGATATAAAGTGAGCCTATCATATTATATCATATCACATTTGCCATGCCTGTTCCAGCTAACCAACCACTTGCCAAGTCTCTGATTGGCTGGATCAGGTATATCAGACCTAAGTAAGAGGTAGGGCAAATTGTTGGACCAGGTTGGGAACTAAAATAAGCTTATTGGACCAGGACTGGAGCTAAACTAAGCTTATTGGACCAGGGTTAGACCTGAAATAAGCTTATTGGACCAGGTCTGGAGCTAAAGTAAGCTTATTGGACCAGGGTTGGAACTGAAAGAGGCTTATTGGACCAGGGCTGCAGCTAAACTAAGCTTATTGAACCAGGGCTGCAGCTAAACTAAGCTTATTGGACCAGGACAAGAGCTAAACTAAGTTTATTGGACCAGGGTTGGAAGTGAAATAAGCTTAGTGGACCAGGGATGGAGCTAAACTAAGCTTACTGGACCAGGGCTGGAACTGAAATAAGCTTATTGGACCAGGGCTGGAGCTAAACTAAGCTTATTGGACCAGGGCTGGAGCTAAACTAAGCCTATTGGATTGGAACTAAACTGAACCTACTGGCCCAGAGTGGGAGACCACTGACTGACCACGACAAGGCCGAAACCAGAGAGAACTGCAGAGAGCGAGACGGCGTCTCTCTCACTGCTAAGACCCGAGCGCTGCTAATTACCGCTCCAGAGAAGAAGCGTAATGTCAGAGTGTTCTCCTGAAGCTATTTATGTAATTACATCTCAAATTAACTCAATTAGGCTTAATGCAGCATAAAAACCAGAATGTAGCTATAAAACGTTGCTTTAGTCTAATAATACACAATTATCTCCGGGCTATAATGTCTGTGGGAGATAAAGAGGTAAGTATAATTAGACGTACTATGCAAATTCAGTGACAGGCTCTGTCCAGCTGTACTAAGTATGAATAAAACACTGCACTGCAGAGTAGAAGTACAGCGGAGAACTGTGTCTAAACACTGGCCTGCACTGTTTTTAAACTAAACCATTTACATTTATCTCATAATATAAATGCTTTTAATTATTGAAACAATAACAGGACACTTGTGATTGGACAGGTAACATTGTGACTGGACAGATGATACCACTATTGTTACTATTATCAGTAGAGATTAGATGTGCTGGATTGATATGGGCTGACTAGATATCAGAAATATATATCTATGTGATATGCAATGGATTGGTGATCTGTCTATGGTGTACCTCGCCTTCACCCAATGACGCTGGGATTGGCTTCAGCCCCCCTGTAACCCTGACTAACGGGATAAAGCGGAAGATAATGGATGGATGCATATGTGTGTGTGTGTGTATGTACATATATATATATATATATATATATATATATATATATATATATATATATATATATATATATATATATATATATATATATATATATATATAAACATGTCTCATTCAGAGTGCTTTGATGTGAAACATCCCCATCTATATCTATCTTCTTAAGGAACATATCAGTGGGATCTGATCTTATTGGGTGGGATCTGAAAATAAGCTTATTGGACCAGGGCTGGAGCTAAACTAAGCTTACTGGACCAGGTCTGGAGCTAAAGTAAGCTTATTGGCTTATTGGACCAGGTCTGGAGCTAAAGTAAGCTTATTGGACCAGAGTTGGAACTGAAAGAAGCTTATTGGACCAGGGCTGGAACTAAACTAAGCTTATTGGACCAGGGCTGGAACTAAACTAAGCTTATTGGACCAGGGCTGGAGCTAAACTAAGCTTATTGGACCAGGGCTGGAGCTAAACTAAGCTTATTGGACCAGGGCTGGAACCAAACTAAGCTTATTGGACCAGGGCTGCACCTAAACTAAGCTTATTGGACCAGAGCTGGAGCTAAACTAAGCTTATTGAACCAGGTCTGGAGCTAAACTAAGCTTATTGAACCAGGTCTGGAGCTAAACTAAGCTTACTGAACCAGGGCTGCAGCAAACCAAGCTTATTGGACCAGGGCTGCAACTAAACTACGCTTATTGGACCAGGGCTGCAACTAAACTAAGCTTATTGGACCAGGGCTGCAGCTAAACTAAGTTCATTGGACCAGGGCTGCAACTAAACTAAGCTTATTGGAACAGGACTAGAACTAAACTAAGCTTATTGGACCAGGGCTGGAGCTAAACTAAGCTTATTAAACCAGGGCTGGAACTAAACTAAGCTTATTGGAACAGGACTAGAACTAAACTAAGCTTATTGGACCAGGGTTGGAACTGAAATAAGCTTATTGGACCAGGAACGGAGCTAAACTAAGCTTATTGGACCAGGGTTGGAACTGAAATAATCTTATTGGACCAGGGCTGCAGCTAAACTTGTGATTGGACAGGTAACATGTTGAAGACTCCTGTGATATCACTATTGCTACTATTATCAGTAGAGATTAGATGTGCTGGACTGGTATGGGCATCCATACTGACTACATTTTTAAACCATTCATGGTGTAGAGATACACACACAGTGATAGAAGGTATCCTCATCACCTGTATATGTTCTCTATCCAATTTAAACAGTACAGCTGCTCTTCATATCCTGTGAAAGGTTTAAGAATAATAGACCAATAGAAATTCACTTAAAATAAAACCTGTTTACAATAACCTACACCGAAAGTTAAGACAGGACATCATGACCCCTGGTTCCAATCACCACCACTGTAAAGGAATAATCAACCCTTTCACATCAAACCACTTAGAATTAATTCATTTCTCAATAAATAAATGTAAATTTTGAAAAAATAGTGGAATTGCCCTTTAACTACGTTCATTTTCCCTGATGAAGCTCGGCCATGTCCTGGACAGTCACATGCAAACACACATACACTAAAATACACACGTATACACTCAGACACGCACACACTGGTGAGGCCTACAGCAGGACTGGACACGACAGGCCAAGCAAGCAGCACCCATACAGGGCAAAGGGAGCGGGGGGCAACAGGAGCACTGTAAACAAAGACTCAAACAACTATACGCAATCATATGAGACCGACCTTCAATCATGTGACGGCAATAACAGCCCCTCACTTAGGCTCCCCCGAAACAAGAGGCGAAGATCAGACAGCAAAACAAAACACAAAGCAGATTCATGCCCACAAACAGCAGCAACATGAGGAACATAGAAAACAAACAATGAACACGTACAGTTACAGTTCAAATAAATCATAACAGGGGTCTTAGGAGGGGAAGTCCAGCAATTTTCCAAAATTGGGTAAATGGTTAAGATGTAAACACAGTCTAGTGGGAAACGCAGGTCCTAGAGAAACTTACCGAGTCAGAACTGTTCAGTGTTGTCGATAGGAACCAGACGTCTGAAGAATTTAATGGCTCTTAAAGAGGGGGCGCTATTTTTACAACAACCCAGAAGGAGCCTGCAGGTCCACTGGATAGTCACAGGTTGCAAATAGTAGGGTCACATATGCACTGGAGACATTCCCTGCAAGCACTGTTAGGTTGTGACAACGTTGTGACAACGTACTGTTTTGGTGCCACAAAGTCGTCATAACGTTGACATGTAGTTCCTCAGAAAGTTGTGACAACGTAAAGGCTTCATTGGCACAAGTTCAATTAAAGTAGCCAATAAGTAGTCATAATACAGCGTCACAACATTCTTTAATAGTTACGTTGTGACAATGTTGTTGAGACAATGTAGAAAGCAGCCTTAGAGCAGGGCCGTAGCAATGTTGTAAGAAAGTAGGCAACGTTGTGTGTTTGCTGGGTTGTGACCCCTGGTTCCCATCACCACCACTGTAACGAAATCTTTTTACATGTTTACGTTTCTCTACCAAGAAGTATTTTACTTCCCACTATTCATTAATGACTTTGCTTGCACGTCAATGAGTCATCCGTGCAGAAATTTTAAAGCATTGGTGGAATTCCCCTTTCACTGTAAACAAACGTAAGAAATTAACAGATTTTGTCTGTTCAGTCAGTGGGCAGATATATGTACCCACAGTAATTAGAAGTGGAAACTCGGTTATGTTGAAATGTAGTTCCTCAGAAAGTTGTAACAAAGTTATATGGCAATGTTGTAACAATGTAGTGACAACGTTTTCACTACATTGTCACAACCTCCAAGAATCTGTCATGTTTAATTTTCCAAATTTTGCTAAGTTGCAAGTAAGTACTGCTAATACTGTAAAACAGAAGTATTTAATAGTCAACGTTGTGACAACGCTGTAGCAATGATTTTAAAAAAGTAGGCAACGTTGTGACAACGTTGTGCGTTTGCGGGGATAGCAGAGGTCACACACAACTTACATCATGATCACAAACTTTCTAAGAGCACAGAAGAGATTAAAGAAGTGATACAGCAAATTTCTGAAGATAATATTTTCATTAAAAATACTGATAATTCCAACCGAGAAAGAAAGCTGGGCTAGTTAGCAGAAGCTAAGATATACTCACAAAAGATTTTATCCACTGCTAGGAGAATTCACAGTTTTGGGAGGAGTATTCCATTAAAAAGTTTAGCAAAAGGCAGCTTTTAACTCAAACTTTTATTTAATATATACACAGACCAAGTCACCTGCTTTGGTTAATACATTTATACTTCTAGAAATCAGTTGTGGTCTTTCTGCTAATGGCTGAGAAGCCACTACACTAACACTCACATCTCTACTAACTTAAACCAGAGTTTAAAATTGGAGTCTAAAGATTATCTTATTATGTTTCACCAATTAGCATTATGCTAACCCTAATAATCACATAATTGGCAAACTGTGGATGCTATAGATTTGGGAGCTACTCGTAGATAACAGTATATAATACAGTGTTAAATACAGAACTACAAAATTCCTTTTTTTAATTACTTGTGTGAAGTTTTAGGCAGGCTACTTAGCTAAATGCCAACTGGTTAAATGCTAAAGAGCAGCTACTACTACTGGTTTTAGCTACACAAGCTATTTATGTCCATTTAAATAAAAAACAGTATATAATATAGTTTCAAATATAGGTACTACACAATTCTTTTTTGAGATTACTTTACATTTTTAAGCAAGAGGTGTAAAGATTTACTCATGTTATATAGCTACTAACTGACTAAATGCTAAAAAGCAGCTACTACTACAGTTTTTAGCTACACAAGCAATTTATGTCCATTTAAATAAATAACAGTATATAATACAGTGTTAAATACAGAACTATACAATTCCTTTTTTGAATTACTTGATGCATTTTAAGCAGGTATGAAGATTTAGGCAGGCTATTTTGCTAAATGCTAACTGGTTAAGTGCTATAAAGCAGTGACTACTACTGGTTTTACCTTTATGAGCTACTTATGTCCATTTTTATAGATAACAGTATATAATACAGTGGTACATACAGAACTACACAATTCCTTTTTTAAGATTACTTAACATTTTAAGAAAGAGGTCTAAAGATTTAGTCATGCTACCTAGCTACTAACTGACTAAATGCTAAAAAGCAGCTACTACTACATGTTTTACACAAGCTATTTATGTTCATTTAAATAAATAACAGTATATAATATAGTTCCAAATACAGAACTACACAATTCCTTTTTTGAATTACTTGATGCATTTTAAGCAGGTATGAAGATTTAGGCAGGCTATTTTGCTAAATGCTAACTGGTTAAGTGCTAAAAAGCAGTGACTACTACTGGTTTTACCTTTATGAGCTACTAAAGTCCATTTTTACAGATAACAGTATATAATAGTTTCAAATACAGGAACTACACAATTTTTTTGAGATTACTTAACATTTTTAAGCAAGAGGTGTAAAGATTTAGTCATGCTACCTAGCTGCTAACTGACTCAATGCTAAAAAGCAGCTACTACTACGATTTTTAGCTACACAAGCTATTTATGTCCATTTAAATAAATAACAGTATATAATATAGTTCCAAATACAGAACTACACAATTCCTTTTAAACTTAGTGACCCTGCAAAACATTAACATTGTGACAATTTATTGTTTTAGTGCCCACAACACCAAAATGCAATTCCACAGAAAGTTGTGAGAATATAGTGGCATCATTGTCAGTACACTGTCATAACCACCCGGAATCCTTAAGACGTTCCGTTATATCTGCATGGAATTCCATGGAATTTTGCTGAGTTACTGAATAGTGACGTTGGGAAAACGTTCAGTCAACGTAAAACCACCACATTTTAACAGTGCTGTAGCAACGTTGTTGAAAAAATGGTAGACAATGTTGTGACCCCTTTGTGTGTTTGCTGGGTAATACCTTGAGGCGAGAGGTGTGAGGATTAAATGCTAAATGCTAACTGACTAAATGCTAAAAAGCAGCAGCTACTACTACTTGTTTTAGCTATACAAGCTATCTACTTTAATAGACAGTATATAGAGCAGTATCAAATACAAAAGTCTTTTTAAGATCTTATAACAACTTGATTCATTTTAAGGTGAGAGGTGTGAAAATTTAGGCATGCTACTTTGCTAAATGCAATTCGGCTAAATGCTAAAAAGCAGCAGCCACTACTACTGTTTTTATAGACAACAGTATATAATACAGTGTCAAATACAAAAATCTTTTTAGGATAACCTACCTGAAGTATTTTGAGGTGAGAAGTGTGAAAATAAAAGCATGCTATTTAGCTAAATGCTTACTGGCTAAATGCAGTGGCTACTACTACTACTACTGGTTTTGACTATACAGGCTACTTACGTTATTTTTTAAAGACTGTATATAATACAGTAGCAAATTTCAAAGTCTATTTAAGATTTTGAACAACCTGAAGCATTTTGAGGCGAGAAGTGTGAAAATAAAGGCATGCTACTTTGCTAAATGCTAACTGGTGCGCTAAAGGCTGCCATCACTTGTTAGCTACATTAGCCTTGTTGCTCTGGTGGACAACTAAGGATGCAAATCTAAGACACCAAATTTGTCTGAGAAGCTGACTACACCGAAACGTAAAATTTTCACTAACTTAAAGGGGAATTCGACTGAGATGTACACAAAGTAACTCGGCCAGCTACAGTACTATAACGGTTAATGTTTTTTCTTGCTTTGTGGGTTAAAACCTCGATCAAAAACTGATGAACGGTCACCACAGCCACCAGTCGACCGTGGAATTTTATGCTTTGCTGTTGCAGTTATTACAGTATCCTTTACTGAGTTGCCTACTTTTAGCAATTTGTTGCAAACAGCACATAAAACTTATGTAGTTAATGTCTGTTGAAATTTTATTTGATATTAACCCTTTGATGCACGGCCTGGGTCAAAAGTGACCTGAGAATGTATTTTCTGTGTCTTTGCAATAAATTAATTTTATCATTTACTCTTCCATGAATTCCCCAGTTTACTTGTTTTTGATCAACACAAATCCTCATTTTAGTTTTATGTATATATTTTATTAATAAAAATCATTTTTGTATCAGTACCAACACAACACGGCTCAGAATGAACCCGTATGTGTTTCCTATGGAGTTTGATAGGAACTGTTGGCATTTGTAAACATTTGCAGTCAGAAACATATTTACAAACATGATTTCTGTTCATGAAGTAAATAAATAAGAATTAAAATAATGATTTAAGATCAAAAACAAGATTTTTAAGGAACACTGGGAACATGAAATAATGTAATAAACTGATTTTAACAGATTTATCAAAGAGACACTCAGCAGTACAAAAAGTACATAAGAAATGAATACAGGTGAGTATGATCCATGCTGAGCAAGTAATAATAACAATAATAATTAATTAAAATAATATTACAGTTCCAGTAGAATGTAACGGGCCTTTAAATGAACATTTAAGACGTCTGGTTCCATTCACCACCATTCTAAACAATTCAAACTATAGACCTGTTTTTCTAGAACGGAGCATTTTACACCAAACCCCTCCAAATAAGTTTGTTTACATCGCAACTGATAATTTATGCAGCCAATTTGAAAAGCTAGTGGAGTTCCCCTTTAAGGACCAGCCGGCTAGGCCACACAGTCATGCAAGTAATGACGTCAGGCACGCACACGTCTTCATGCAGCTCTTTATTTCTTTGATATATAACAAGATGATGCACATGATCTGTGAGTCTAGAGCTCGTCTCATAGCTGTAACACTGTTTGTCTGGCTGTTTCGGGCCTTAGGCAGTAACATCTGTAACATCTGTCCTCGCTGTCGCGTCATTAGGACACAACAAAAACAATCCACTGCAAGGCTATACTGTTAGTACACTGGTGTTATGAGAATGGATGAGTGGACGCTTTTTATGGGATGCAGATGAGACGAAGACAAACAAATGGACCAAAATTAAACAGACATGGAGCAACAGAGAGATGGGATTAAATACATTTATTGAAATTATAATAATAATAATAAAAAAAATGTGAATTAATTACCAGCAAGACACTGAAAGCAGAGAAAGCAACACTGTATTCGAAGCACTGGATACACTTGGAAGAGTAAAACACCTGAAAGCATTTCTATATAAATACTGCCACTGCAAGCCAAGACCTCATCAGCATGGCTGTGTTATTTATTCATTTATTTATTTATTTGTGTATTTATTTAATAGGAGTAGTCACATTAGTAATACAGAGAGAGAAAGATTTCGGTTCCCTTCATTGTTCAAGTAATCATCAAGTCCTGCTTCTGTTAAGCTTTTTAAAAACAGAGGCCTGCCAGGCGGTCCCGCGAGAGCGCCGGACAGGCTCGGAGAGGGTGCAGCAGCAGCAGCACAGAAAATAAACATGCATCCAATCCAGTCAGTTTACATACAGATTACAAAGAAAACAAAAGAAAAGAAAAGAGTGAATGACTGAAGCTGACAAACTCATGCTAACGGCAAGCTTTGGTTACTTTAGGTGCATTTAGACTCGAGATCGTGTACAAAAATGATGAAATAAAAATAAAAATATAACCACCATATCATACATAACCAGAGAACACAAACAAACATGCTCTACACATAACTTAAGAAATGAGGCCTAGCAGTTCATACACAGAGTAACAAAGAGAAAATCAAATACACACAACAAATAGTTTCAGATAAAATAATAATAATAAAAATAATAAAAAACGTTTGCCGTTGCAAGAAAGCTGGGAAATATTGTTTGTTTGTTTATTGTTTGTATTTATTTGTTTATTTTAAGGTAAACCCGACTCCAAATACTGTCACTGTGCTCATGTTTCATTCGTAAAAGTTCTGCTGTGTTTAAAATGAATGGCTTTCTTGCAACAGTAAGAGATTTAAAGCTAAAGGCTGAATCAGAAATCGCTGCCCCAGATGACCCAGCAAGGGCCACTGCAACATCAGGGGCTGCCAACAGCAAGCGCGCCCCCAACTAAAGAATACAGCGGGTCATCTGGGGGTTTCTGATCGAGGCTTTAACCCACAACACATGTGGAAACCATGAACCATGATGATGCGATGGCTAATGGTACCCGCTCAACAGTACACTATGCAGCGGCGGGGCCCCAGGACAGGCCCCGGAACGGCTAAGCAGCATAAGATCTAAGGCCTCTTAAGCTGAAATATGTACATGTGCAAACGGGGCCAGGTCAGCATTACGGGCAGTTAGATTAGGTTGAGAATCACACACGCACCTTCCCTACGACTCCGAACCGGCTGCTGGCCGCCTCTCTAATTCAACCACAGTGCTCTGAGTAGCAGTCTGATACTACAGCTAGTCATATCACACTTCTGACAGCAGGGGGCGCTGAAGACCACCGTGGGCCTTCAAGGCTGGCAAGAGTTTCTTTTTCTGAGGCACTTCAGCTTCATTAGGAGCAGTTAGAGCGTGTTCAGTGTAATGCTCCTGCTACTGTTCAGGCAGGAATGGCAGATTTAATAATAATAATAATAATAATAATAATAATAATAATAATAATAATAATAAAATTAATTAAAATGATATTGCAGTTCAAGTAGAATATAAAGCGCTCTTAAATGTTTGGAAAACAGAGTATTATGTCACACATAAACAGTGCTAAGGTTTCCGAATGTGCCACTCACTGTGATTTATAATTCCATATATGGAAAATACACAGGAAGAATAGTTTCGCTTTGAAGTAAGTGTGTTTGTGAGGTCACAAAATTTACACATTTACAAAGATCCACCTATTCTCACAGCAGCTGATATTATTTATATATATATATATATATATATATATATATATATATATATATATATATATATATATATATATATATATACACACACACACACACACACATATATATATATATATATATAGATACATATACATATACACTACCGCTCAAAAGTTTAGGATTTAATTTCCTGCAATTTTCATGCAATTCACAAACAATATTGTTCATTTCACAATTAATGTAAGTGTATCAGATGATTTTAAAGAATATAAATGTTTGTATTAAAGTCTATTTTTGTATAGAGGCTTATTTTACATATAGTTCTATTATCAGTAATTCTCAGTCCTCTGTCTAAATCTCCTGGTACGACCACCAATCCAAGTTAAGGATGTTATTGGACTAATTGGTTGTTAGGACACTCTTGATCAATTGTGATGCACAGCTGAAAAACATTCTACTAATAAGTGAGTATAAAAGGGAACAACATTCTAGGTTAGTTTAGTATCTGAAGATCAGCAGTTGATGTCTTGCTGACCGACTCACAATGACCAGAAAGAACCAACTTTCTTTAGAGACCCGTCAGTCCATTGTTGTGTTAAGGAAGAAGATACTCCATTAAAACAAGAACATTTCACTGTGATCCCAAACTTTTGAGCAGTAGTGTATGTATATATATATATATATATATATATATATATATATACACACACACACACACACACACACACATATATATATATGTCACTGTCCAAAGAAAAACATGCATCATGTATGTTTTATCAATTATGAGTGGACCAATAGAAATGCTCCAAAATCATTTTCAATACAAGCTCATTACACTGACTTACATTAAAGGTTTTTGGACATGTTTGTTGTTGGACAGTATATATATATATATATATATATATATATATATATATATATATATATATATATATATATATGTACATATATACCTATATATATATATATATATATATATATATATATATATATATATATATATATATATATATATATATATATATATAGACAAGCAAGCTGAAGCGGTTGTTGCCACTGAACCCAGCATGGCCACAGCTGAAGGTCAGGGGAACCTGCGTCACCACAACCGTCTTCTGACAACACACGACCAGCGATCAATAACGCTCTGCGGGGAGTCTCAGGGGAGTGTGTATGGGAGTGTGTATGGGAGTGTGCGCTGATTTGCCTGAGCTCACCAAACGATTGGTGGTGAAACGCTATTGACGTCACGTTGGACTACAGGTGGACGGGGGCGGAGCTTGTTTCAGTTAAAGCACAAGAAGCTAAATGACTTGATTTTTTTTTATTTTAAATGATTTTTATTTTTTTGAAATGTTTTTTTTGTTAACACTGTGGTTGAAAAGAGCTTCAGCCTGCACTCAGCAGCCGGTCAGGATCCCAGCTGTGACTGATCACTCGGAAGGGACGCGTCAGTGAAACACGCAGACACCAGTTCACAGGGTGCCATTTCTATAATGCTAATCAGCAGCCATTGACTTTCATTCATTGTTAGCAACTTTAGCATTACTAAGTGAATTGTTTCTGTAACACCTGCTGACGGAGAAGAGGATACAAAAAAAAAAGAAGTGAAAAAGAAAAAAAATTCCACTCCTTGCCCTTTAAATGCACTAGGAAGGGGAATTCCACCAGCTTTTTAAAATTTCTGCAGAAACAGAGGTTTTATGTCTCATGCTTTATTCTACAGTCAGTATTGACGGGAATCAGACAGGTACAGTTTTGAGTGCCTTGAAATAGTTAACCACTTACAAGAAATGCTTATGATTGTGTGTGTCACTGAGACTACACTACAGCCTGTAGCACAGCTATAGCTTTCAGAATTGAAACACAGTTTTAAAATTCGTTTATGATGGTCCCTAACCATAGATTCCCAGATATACTATTAACATGACATATTAAATAAACTTGAATGTATATTAATAGCTGGTTCTCATAGTAAATAAACTCTGATATAATAATACTATATCTGTTGCAGGCATGGTGACCACTGGATCGCATTACCACCACTGTAAAGTGATTAAAACCTCTATAATTAACCATTGCACATCAAAGCACCCTGAATAACATTGTTTATATCCCAAACACTGAAGCGTGCAGAAAATTTAGCAAAATCGGTGGAGTTCCCCTTTAAGCTGTCAGTGCACGTTCCAGCTCTCTCTCCTTATTAATCCAAACACCTCCTACGGCTTCCCACCGCGTAACAAACAGAACAGAAAGAGCAGAGCGGCTGCATCCCTGTCCCCCTCGGAGAGGAAGACAGGGAAACAGCGCCCCTGCTGGACAATCACAGAAAAACGTAACAAGAAAATAGAGAAAATAAATAAGCTGTCTGGCCCCGCCCCCCTTATTTTTTTAATTTTTTATTTTTTTAATTTACATCTGCGTCCAGATGAAGCAGGTCCGTTTAGTTGTGCTCCTCGATACTCTCCATCCTATAGACTACTGTGGTGGAACTGTCCTCATTGGACTCAGTGGGCGAGACTTTTTTCCACAGAGTGTCTTTGAGAGCCAGCTCCTGCTGAAGGCTCTCGTAATCCATGGGCCCGAAGCAGGGGTGCTGCTGTGTTGTGAGCAACACGGGGAGAACACGGGTTAGTTTGGCTCGCCCGCAGGGCTGCTGCATGTGCGTGCATGTAAGATTCACAGTTTTAAATATAGTAACACAACAATAACACCCAGAACCAAAACAGAGCAAGGTACACGCCCTCTTATCTTCAAGAGGCACACGGGCCAACGTGGGCGTGGGTCCGCGTTGGGCCCGCCTCACAAACAGTCTAGCCTTCAAACTAGTTATTCCTGCATGCCTTGACACTCACTCACAGCTGGAGTTACGGAATAAAGGACGACCAAACACACTAAATCTTTCCGTCGGAGGGGAAACGAAGCGTTCAGAGAGGAGCACCCTGACCCCAGAGCGGAGGAGTTTGGAGACGAAAGCTGTTAGGAGGGAAAGTGACACCAGGCATGCGGAATCGGGGCAGCTTTTCTTCAGTTAGTAACCCAAAGCATGAGCGCTGCTTGTGTTGTGATAGGTTAAAATGAACTAAGCTGTATGCATAGCTTGGCAAGACTGGCAGTGCCACCCTAAATCGAGCTGGTTAGTACACAATGTATGCAACACTGGTTAGAACCGGAATGATCAGAGCAGCATTCCCGCTGTCAGATCTGTGATTTCACCTTCCCAGGGCAAGGCAGAGAGAGCGGGGTGGGGTGAGGTGGGGCTAGTGCTCGGTAACAGTCATGGTTTAAAGTGGACAAGGCTGGTCACTAGGCATCACATTCTATTGGCTCACATTATTTGGCTTGTAGTGTTAACACTGTCCTGTAGGGGGCGGAAGGGTTTCACCAGGAGTCGACTAGCATAGCAGCACACAGGTCGGCGGAGAGAGAGCGGCCGCGTGACAGGAAGAAGGGGCTTCCTCTGCCCCGCGCGAGGGCCTCAGCCAGCGCTCGACCGTCGGTCCGAGGCGACGCAGGAAAAAGGGGGCGGGGTCACTCGTATAGGACGCTGTGTAGTGCGTTGATGGGGCATGCAGGGACGGCTAGGTGGGGAGGCAAATGAAAGAGTCCACTCACCCGCTGGTCACCGCCCTCACGCCGAGGGTCCAGCTTCTTGGCGAAGTGACGCAGGTTGTCGTAGTTGTGGAAGTTGAACAGGGACACCAGATCCTGCCGGGAAGAGAACATCAAAGCATGTACACGAGGAAACTTCAGAGTCTTGACCATCAAAACCTGAGATCACAGGTATATATATATATATATATAATAAGTAGTAAGAACAGCAGATCTGATTAGAACAGATGTAAATAATAATACATACAATACAAAGTATCATGAATATGTTATTGTGAGAGAAGTAGATCAGATCTTGATCCAGTTTGAAGAACAAAGTTAGGTTCCAGATTTCTCCTGGACGCCCCAGACATTGTATGAATGTGTTCAGTTCCTTCAGCAGCAAATCTTGATTTATCTTAATGAAGTACTGAGCAGTCAAAGCAGGTATTAGATGAGAACTGATAATAATACTGGGTTGTTTAGGAGAAGCTTGGAAAGAGTTAAATAAACACACTGACGTCTGTAAAACACTACTTACTCTATTAATACTGATTAATATTTAATAATAGTGTTTCTCAGCTCCACTGACCATATAGGAGCTACACTTACAGACTGTAGCTTATCTGATTCTCTGTATACTTTATTACCCTGTTTTTTTAATGGTGAGGACCCCCACAGGACCACCACAGAGCAGCTACTATTTGAGTGGGGGATTATTCTCAGCACTGGAAAATTATTATTAACATTTCAGCTCTATTATTGTCTTTTCTTGACATTAAACAACTACAAAAATCAGCAGAGCAGTCTTTAATTAGATTGTATATATATATATATATATATATATATATAATTAAAATGTAATGTAATTCATTATATAGTTTGTATATGATTAACTATGTAATAAATAGTTAATAATCATGTAACGCAATGTGTTATTCAGAGAGTGCTGGTAGAAATAAGCAGAGTTCTCAGAATAGCCTGAAGGAAGCCTGCCAGTGACAGCAGAGAGCAAATGAACACGCAAACACACACACACACACACACACACACACACACACACACACACACACACACACACACACACACACACACACACACTGTGTAGGTCATTAGGTCAGTCTGCTGACTGTCCCCACAAGAAACTAATATCCTTCAGGGTTCTGGACGAGCAGGACAAGTGCTGGAATCTGTTCTCCTCACTAGGCCAGCTGAACTGATCTCAGGTCTATGGTCTGTAATGTGAATCCTCCGACTCCGGCAGGACGCACACTGTTCTAGAAGTTTCTTAGAAAGCCAGTATCTGTAAAAGGGAAGTTTGCTTTGCACACTGTGTCCAAACCACATGTCCATCTTTATAACTGAACCCACTGAAACACTGCACTAATTATGTGTGTATATATAAAAACAAGTATCCTCATCAGTAAAATCAATTAAAAAAAAGTGTAATTTAATGTAAATAGGTTTTATTCTGAGTGAGTTTGGAGCATTTCTATTGGTCCATTCATCATAAAACTTTCACAGGAGCAGCTGTTGTGTTTTAATTATAGAGAAAATAGAAAAACATGGTATAATATATGACCAAGCAGATATTAGGAAGCCTTAAGACTTTCCATACAATCACCAGGAGCCAGAACAGACAAAGACACTAGGAATAAAAAAACTAGAAAAGTGCCCAGCGTGAGCACTGGAAGGAACGAGGGATGAATAAACGACAAGTAGAGAAGGGCAGGTCAGTGTGTTAGAGGTCAGTGTGTTTGGGGACTTGTCCTGAGTGAGTACAGGCAGTTTTACAGGCATGATGTTGGGTTTGGCTGAAAATGAATGGGACCCTACGGTAGAAACGAGGGATGAATAAACGAGAAATAGAGGAGTGCGGGTGAGTATGTTTCTGAACTTGGGGATCTGCTCTGAGTGAGTACAGGCAGTCTGGAGGCTGTAGGTTAAATGAAACCATGAGGTTTGGCTGCTGCTTGAAAATGAATAGGACTCTATGGGGAAAAAAGAGGGATGAATAAAACGACAAACAGACGAGTGCAGGTCGAACCAACACCGCAGTCATGCTTGGGGGTCTGCCCTGAATCAGTGTATTCGAAACCATGTCTCTTGGACAAGTAGAAGTTCAGTAGATTGGCATGTATTTTTTCATCCCATTCATTCTCTATGGGGAAAATTGCAGGATATTCCACTCCTATCCGGAATCCACACACCGGATCAAAAACTGAATACAAGCCCGAATTACACAATCAGACCAGACAAACTACAGCTGGAATAGTGTTGATATTTCAAAAACTGCAGGACGAATCAGTTTTGAAATGTGCAATAATAATAATAATAATAATAATAATAAAAGGAATAGATTCTATAAGAAGATTCTATAAGAAGGTGACCAGAGTCTGGTTTAAGCAAATGTTCTCTTTACATATAAACCCAAACATTCCCCACCAGAAGACCACCGAAGAGACCAGCGTAACAGAACGCACTGAGCTGAAAAGGAAACAGTCAAGCACCTTGAAAGGCACCTCAACAACATAAACAAGACAACTCATCACAACCCAGCACCCACATCTCCTTCCCTTCCGTCAGAAAAGCTGAACTGGCCTCTCCTTCAGATGCTGGCCAGCAAACACATCAGCACCTCTGAAGAGCCTGGCTGTTATTCAATGAAAGAATCAACCTGCATTAATAGGATATGGACATCCTGATGAGTAAGAACCAGCCAAACTTGTTTAAAGGGTCTATAATTTAATTACGTTACAGAGAATGTGTGGTTTTAACACATGTCCCATCCTCTCTTTATACCTTTGAATTGATCAGCCTGGGGTTTAAGACTGACCTCTGCTCTGTTTACCCTATTTAAATACTAGTCCAAGCTGAAACACTCCTTATAACTTCAGCTTAGACAGTCCATATATAGAAATTAAGCTGCAAATATGATTTTAAATGTACTGATTTGGTGGTATCACACACACCAGCATACACACTGCTCTGTGGTGGTGCTGATCATCCCAAATCAGATGATCTACAGTCTGTAGGAGTAGTTCCTATATGGTCAGTGGAGCTGATAACAGACAGTGTGTGTAGATACGAGGAGGTGGTTCTAAAGTTGTTGATCAGTGTATGCTACCAACATGGAAGCCATATTTTATATTTGTCTTATAGGTGTAACGTTTTAACATGCTGACTGTGCTAACGTCCTAGTATAGGCTACAAATATAATATAATATAATATAATATAATATAATATAATATAATATAATATGTTCAGGAAACAATAATTCTGTATCATTTGTTCTGGAGCAAGGACTCTTAATTTGAAACAATGTTTCTGTTTTTCTTTGCTGTCCAAAGAAACACATGCATCTTCTTTTCTGTCGGTCTTCAATTTCCGACATCAGGCGTTCCCAATCTTTTGCAACCCAAGGCCCACTTAACCCACCCCAAAACTTTCCACGGCCCCCCAGAATATTTTATATTGCCGTTTAAAACCAAATACAATCCAACCATCCATACGACCTGAAACTGACTGCATAATCACACAACAAAACTATACCAACCTATACTCACCTATACTAACCTATACTCACCTATACCAACCTATACTCACCTATACTCACCTATACCAACCTATACTCACCTATACTCACCTATACTCACCTATACTCACCTATACCAACCTATACTAACCTATACTCACCTATACTAACCTATACTAACCTATACTCACCTATACTCACCTATACTCACCTATACTAACCTATACTCACCTATACTCACCTATACTAACCTATACCAACCTATACTCACCTATACTCACCTATACCAACCTATACTAACCTATACCAACCTATACTCACCTATACTCACCTATACCAACCTATACTAACCTATACTCACCTATACCAACCTATACTAACCTATACTCACCTATACCAACCTATACTCACCTATGCTAACCTATACCAACCTATACTCACCTATACCAACCTATACTCACCTATACTCACCTATACCAACCTATACTCACCTACACCAACCTATACCAACCTATACTAACCTATACTCACCTATACTCACCTATACCAACCTATACCAACCTATACTCACCTATACTCACCTATACCAACCTATACTCACCTATACCAACCTATACCCACCTATACTCACCTATACCAACCTATACTAACCTATACTCACCTATGCTAACCTATACCAACCTATACTCTCCTATACCAACCTATACTCACCTATACTCACCTATACCAACCTATACTCACCTACACCAACCTATACCAACCTATACTCTCCTATACCAACCTATACTCACCTATACTCACCTATACCAACCTATACTCACCTACACCAACCTATACCAACCTATACTAACCTATACTCACCTATACCAACCTATACTCACCTATACTAACCTATACCAACCTATACCAACCTATACTCACCTATACTCACCTATACCAACCTATACTCACCTATACCAACCTATACTCACCTATACCAACCTATACTCACCTATACTCACCTATACTCACCTATACCAAACTATACTCACCTATACCAACCTATACTCACCTATACCAACCTATACCAACCTATACTCACCTATACCAACCTATACTAACCTATACTCACCTATACCAACCTATACTCACCTATACCAACCTATACTCACCTATACTAACCTATACTCACCTATACCAACCTATACTCACCTATATTAACCTATACTCACCTATACCAACCTATACTCACCTATACCAACCTATACTCACCTATACCAACCTATACTCACCTATACTAACCTATACTAACCTATACTCACCTATACTCACCTATACTCACCTATACTCACCTATACTCACCTATATTAACCTATACTCACCTATACTCACCTATACTCACCTATACCAACCTATACTCACCTATACTCACCTATACTCACCTATACTCACCTATACCAACATTAAACCTAGTCCTGTATTTAGTCCAGCCTTTCCAGTCTTTGCTATAAGCTGCGCTACACGGTAGGAAACCTCAACAGCTTTAGCACTATCCAGTCCAGAGCAAGATAATTCAAGGGTCTCTAACCTGCTTTGGAATTCTTTAAGTTTGTTCTCAAAAAAATTCCACAGGTTTAGATTCATACTCGCTGTGTTTAGTCTCCAAATGTCGACGTAACTTGGTTGCTTCAACTCTTCATTTGCCAAGACCCCCGAACACACAGCGCAGAGTGGTAGCAGCTCGTTTACTGTTCCTGTACACGTGAAGCCTAGCGCTAGACACTCACTGCTTTTCTCGGTTCTCTCAGTAAGAGATACAGTGGCTGCTTCACTAAGATGGTCCAGCTTCAGGGTCTTTTGTTGTCAAAGACCCTGTTGTGATAAAGCGTGTTCCCCCAACCACAAAATGTGGCCAAGAAGACACCCTTTATGGGTAGAGTCGGGCAAATGGTCTGGAGCACCGGATAAAAACGGCAGAGAGGCAAAATTAGTCCATCACCTTTTATAGCCAGTCACCCCCAAATACACACAACGCCAAAAAAGCAATAAAGATAAAGAAAAAAAAAAGAAATAAACACACAAACTGAAAACAAACGGCCTCTCAGAGGTATAAGGCAAAGACTATAACATCATAAGTTACATAATTTTTCTACTAGCTTACACAGCATCATCTCTCACAGGCAGCTTAGCGAAGAGTCCCCTTTTTCCTCCATCACTGGGGGTATAAATACAGGTAGCCCCTCCCCGGCATATACCACCATCAATTACAGGTTAAAACCCCACACCCCAATCACTCACACAAAGCCCCAAAACCTCAACATGGCAATGTCGCGGCACACGGTCCCATCACAAACAACGGCCGTCTCTGGAACAGACAGTCAACCTGCATACAATGATCAATACACACATTCTCCTTCAACGACACTCTTCCTCCCCTCCCCGTCTACACAGGTTGGACTCACCCACGTAAGTTAAATTCAGGAGCTACCGCACTGGTACTCTTTTGGAACCCTGACGGTAAGTATCAACAGTGCCAATTTGAAAAAGTTAAGGACCTATGCCTGAGTAACTTGGTAATGGGTAGGGGTAACCTACATCATTACACCTGTTTTTAACCATTTATCCATGATGTGTACACAAGATAACAGCTTCACTCAGACTGAAGTGGCTAACTAACTAGCTAGTTAATCCACTAGCTAGCGTTGCACGTCATGTGACTGTACTACACCAAACCAATCAACGAACTCAAACTAAACACGTTTTGTTTTGCAAATAAATCTATTTATTGGAGAAAAAAATACTTAGCAAAAAAAAAAAAGAAAGATTTTTGGCCTACGGCCCACGTCTGTGGCCCACAGGTTGAAAACCACTGTCCTACATCATTGGAACACGACAGCTGCTCTTTATATCCTGTGAAAGTTTCACGATGAATGGACCAATAGAAACGCTCCAAAATCACTTACAGTAAAACCTCATTCCATTAACTTACACTGACAGTTCAGAAGTTTGTGGGCTCTCCTGTAAAGTTACTGTTTTGGAGATCTAGTGATGCTATGCTGAGCTCGAGGAGAGCTGCTGCACGGCTGACTTCATTAGTTACTAGCAAAGCTGCACTGTGTCTGTACTGTTACATGACCAGCAGTCTGGGCGCCAAACTTAAGGGTCAATGGTCCACAAATTAGCAGTTATAAAATATACAATATAACACAGGAGGGGTGTTTAATTAGAGTCAGGTCCAGTTAGAGGAGATCTCCTCAGGCCAAGGTCTGGACCTTCATCATCTCTAACGTGTGTTCTGATTCAGTGGTGTATCCTGTTTACTGAAGTAGTCTAGTATCAGCATCTTATACCATCAACTACTGAAACACCAACACACCACACATACCGTTCAGTATATTTCAGTATATTTACTGTTTAAATACTGAACTGAATGAATGCTTTTTTCATCACTAAGTAAAAATAAGGGCTACATTTGAAATAATTTTTTAAAAAGTGCATCATAAAGTGTTTATTTATAATAAAAAAAGTAAATAATATGTTTAGTCTTGTTGAGTGAGTTTTAAATCTGAACAGTTTATCTCTCTCTTGTGTTCCTCACTCTTGTTTAGTGAGAGAAGTGAGCTCTTGGTGGTCCAGCTAGGACTTTAAACCTGGACCGTTCTCACACAAATGAGAGATCCAGAACGTTCTGTGTGGAGTGTGCAAGTTCTCGGGTACTCCGGTTTCCCTCCCACAGTCCAAACAAATGCATGTTAGGTTGATTGGTCACTCTAAACTGCCCGTAGGTGTGAGTGTGGGTTGGCCATGCGCCCAGTCGATGGTGTCTGCACAGATCTGATTGGCTGAGGCATTTTGTGATTTTACTACGCACGTGATTGGTCTGTAAGATTACTACGCCGCAAAGCCCGTATACAGTAAAGACTAGAAAAGCTCCGCCTTTTAAAATAAACTGTCAACATTTTCAGTAGTTGATCAGTTTAGGTCCACATTGGTCATCATTGGACGCATTGGTCAGCGTGTCTGATAATTTATTGTTAAAACATTGCAAGGTTTAATTGTACTATAAAGGAGGATTATTTTATTTTCACCTAAAATCTAATTCTGCTTTGCAGACACAAGGGGGCAGTAAAAGAGCCACAGACCACCTGACTAGGCAGTGACCGGTACGCTCGGAAGTGTGTGTATACAGAGGTGTTCACATACCTGGCAGAACTGGATGCCACGCACACTGTTGCCCAGTTTGTCCAGCGGAGGAGACCAGCACATGATGCCCATTACGTTGGGCACCACCAACAGGATGCCCCCTGCCACGCCCGACTTGGCCGGCAGACCCACCTAAGAACGACAAACCACATGCGGTGAGTCCACGATTACAATCTGCTGCTGTGTTTGTGGTACACGTCATAACACAAGTCAGCGACTGTCATGAAACCTCGCTGAATGTCCACCCACTGACCACTTCATCAGGTACACCTACCTGGTATCTACACATACTTTCATCATTTGATCAGATCCACCTACCATGGGGTGTCCAATGAAAACCATGCATCTCTAAAAAAGGTAACCGAATAGAGCCAAGACCTTCTTTACTACTAGGAGCAGGTCTTGTGATCGAAAGGTCGCCGGTTCGATTCCCCGGACCAACAGCACACGACTGAAGTGCCCCTGAGCAAGACACCTAACTGCTCCCCGGGCGCCATGGATAGGGTTGCCCACCGCTCCGGGCATGTGTGCATGTGTATGTATGTGGGTGTTTCACTGTCCCAGTGTGTGTGTATTTGGGTGTTTCACTGCTCCCTAGTGTGTGTATTCACTGGTAAGTGTGTATATATGTGGGTGTTTCACTGCCCCCTAGTGTGTATATTCAATAGTGTGTGTATATGTGGGTGTTTCACTGCCTTCTAGTGTGTATATTCAATAGTGTGTGTATATGTGGGTGTTTCACTGCCCCCTAGTGTGTAGATTCACTAGTGTGTGTGTATATGTGGGCGTTTCACTGCCCCCTAGTGTGTGTATATGTGGGTGTTTCACTGCCCCCTAGTGTGTATACTCAATAGTGTGTGTATATGTGGGCGTTTCACTGCCTTCTAGTGTGTATATTCACTAGTGTGTGTATATGTGGCCGTTTCACTGCCCCCTAGTGTGTATATTCAATAGTGTGTGTATATGTGGGCGTTTCACTGCTCCCTAGTGTGTGTGTTCACTAGTGTGTGTATATGTGGGCGTTTCACTGCCCCCTAGTGTGTATATTCACTAATGTTTGTATATGTGGGCGTTTCACTGCCCCCTAGTGTGTATATTCACTAGTGTGTGTATATGTGGGCGTTTCACTGCCCCCTAGTGTGTATATTCACTAGTGTGTGTATATGTGGGTGTTTCACTGCCCCCTAGTGTGTAGATTCAATAGTGTGTGTATATGTGGGCGTTTCACTGCTCCCTAGTGTGTGTGTTCACTAGTGTGTGTATATGTGGGCGTTTCACTGCCCCCTAGTGTGTATATTCACTAGTGTGTGTATATGTGGGCGTTTCACTGCCCCCTAGTGTGTATATTCACTAGTGTGTGTAAATGTTTCGCGTTTCATTGCCCCCTAGTGTGTATATTCACTAGTGTGTGTAAATGTAATAGAGGACACATTCACCTTTCCTGTGGTATGTTACGACACAGTCATAACCTTAAGTTATGAAATCAAAAGCCAATACAATCTTATATTCTTAAATTTGTTCACT
>CM038709.1:1814416-1846916 GCA_021613375.1 Megaleporinus macrocephalus
CTCCAACTACACACACACACTCCAACTACACCCTCACACACTCACTCCAACTACACACTCACTCCAACTACACCCTCACACACTCACTCCAACTACACACTCACTCCAACTACACCCTCACTCCAACTACACCCTCACACACTCACTCCAACTACACACTCACTCCAACTACACCCTCACACACTCACTCCAACTACACACTCACTCCAACTACACACTCAGACACTCACTCCAACTACACACTCAGACACTCACTCCAACTACACACTCAGACACTCACTCCAACTACACACTCAGACACTCACTCCAACTACACACTCAGACACTCACTCCAACTACACACTCACACACTCACTCCAACTACACACTCACTCCAACTACACACACACTCCAACTACACACTCACACACTCACTCCAACTACACACTCACTCCAACTACACCCTCACACACTCACTCCAACTACACCCTCACACACTCACTCCAACTACACCCTCACACACTCACTCCAACTACACCCTCACACACTCACTCCAACCTCACTCCAACTACACACTCACTCCAACTACACACTCAGACACTCACTCCAACTACACACTCACTCCAACTACACACTCACACACTCACTCCAACTACACACTCACTCCAACTACACACTCACTCCAACTACACACTCACTCCAACTACACACTCACTCCAACTACACACTCACTCCAACTACACACTCACACACTCACTCCAACTACACACTCACTCCAACTACACCCTCACACACTCACTCCAACTACACACTCACACACTCACTCCAACTACACCCTCACACACTCACTCCAACTACACCCTCACTCCAACTACACACTCACTCCAACTACACACTCAGACACTCACTCCAACTACACACTCACTCCAACTACACACTCACTCCAACTAGAGCCACAATGAGCCCGTCCCTCCATTCCTATATACTCACATAGTCAAACTTCTCTGCGTTGCTGGCCTTTTGCTGAAAGAGACGGAGAAGATAAAACAATCAACCGTCTGACAGAAAACATCACTGCTACAGTCACATGAACCACGAGGACGAGAAGTTTCATTAGCACTACTGAATACTATCATATACACACGGACTGACCGTGACCCGTCTTTATCTCCCTACAGCGGCTCAGCGCAACCAAATACAATCAAACAGAAACGTGGCTACATACCGGCACGTCGCAGGTGACTTAACATACAGATCAAAGCAGTCGAACACAATCAGATCAGTTAGTTATTACTGTTAGACATGGATGAAAAGAGGAGGCTACAGAAAGATGAAGCCGAAACAGAACATGTAGATCTGCTGCAGTGAATGATCTGTTATTCACATATTAGCTGTACTGCTAGGAATCAATGAGCTATGACGATGCACTATCACTGTCTACAGGGAAACAGCTGCTACAGGGGATCCGGTTAATGTCCTACACGACCATCTGGACGCCGAACAAGCGAAGACGTCGAGATAGGAGCTGATTTTGGGGTGCTGTGTTGTTTCTGGTCCTGCAGACTGAGAGGGAGGTGTGGCGTGGTTGGGAGGAGTATGAGGAGCAGCACTCACTAACCTATCTATAGCTGTGACGGAGGGTGCTGGGAGATGAGGGGTGGGTAAAAGGGGCTGCATGAACATCTCTGTGACCTCAGAAAGTGTGTTATGGCCACGCTGCACCTTAACGAGGACCAGATCTTCATGGAAAACGAAAGCAGACGCAAATACGTGGCTATGTTTTGCTATTTTTCAGAATTTCTGAATTCTGGGCCGGAAGCTGATCTTTGCTTCTAAAACTTGCTGGAAATAACATTATACAGAACAGCTCAGTGGGCGGAGCTTATGCATTGCTCTCTCTATTCAGAGTAAAGAGGGCGGAGCTTATGCATTGCTCTATCTATTTAGAGTAAAGTGGGCAGGGCTTATGCATTGCTCTCTCTATTCAGAGTAAAGAGGGCGGAGCTTATGCCTTGCTCTATCTATTTAGAGTAAAGTGGGCGGGGCTTATGCATTGCTCTCTCTAACTATCTACTCAGAGTAAAGTGGGCAGGGCTTATGTGTTGAACTCCATCTATCTATTCAGAGTAAAGTGGGCGGAGCTTATGCATTGCTCTATCTAAGTATTTATTCAGAGTAAAGAGGGCGTGGCTTGTGTTGAACTCCCTTTATCTATCTATCTATCTATCTCTCTATCTATCTATTCAGAGTAAAGAGGGTGGAGCTTATGCATTGCTCTCTATCTATTCAGAGTAAAGAGGGCGGGGCTTATGCATTGCTCTCTATCTATTCAAAGTAATGAGGGCAGAGCGTATGCCTTGCTCTCTATCTATTCAGAGTAAAGAGGGCGGGGCTTATGCATTGCTCTCTCTAACTATCTGTTCAGAGTAAAGTGGGCGGGGCTTGTGTTAAACTCCCTTTATCTATCTATCTATTAATATATATATTTAGAGTAAAGTTGGCGGAGCTTATGCACTGCACTTCCTTTATATATGTTCAGAGTAAGTGGGCGGGGCTTATGCATTTCTCTCTCTAACTATCTATTCCGAGTAAAGAGGGCGGGGCTTATGCATTGCTCTCTATCTATTCAAAGTAATGAGGGCGGAGCGTATGCCTTGCCCTCTATCTATTCAGAGTAAAGAGGGCGGGGCTTATGCATTGCTCTCTAACTATCTGTTCAGAGTAAAGTGGGCGGGGCTTATGTGTTAAACTCCCTTTATCTATCTATCTATTAATATATATATTTAGAGTAAAGTTGGCGGAGCTTATGCACTGCACTTCCTTTATATATGTTCAGAGTAAGTGGGCGGGGCTTATGCATTTCTCTCTCTAACTATCTATTCAGAGTAAAGAGGGCGGGGCTTATGCATTGCTTGCCCTCTATCTATGTTCATAGTGAATTGGGCGGGGCTTAGGCGTTGCGCTCCCTTTCTCTATATATGTTTAGAGTATAGTGGGCGAAGCTTATGCATTGCTTTCTCTATCCATTTATCTATATTCAAAGTAAAGTGGGCGGGGCTTATGCATTGCTCGCTCTCCCTTTCTATCGATATTCAGAGTAAAGAGGGTGGGGCTTATGCATTGCATTTATATATATATTTATATATTTATTTATTTATTTATTTATTTATATATATATATATATATTTATTTATTTATTTATTTATTTATATATATATATATTCAGAATAAATAAATGAAATGAAATAAAAGCCCTGCCCACTTTGCTGTGACAGGACCCATTCCAGCTTTGATCTGTGACTGGTAAATAGAGATGAATAGAAAAAAACTAAACAGTTTTAGATTTTTATTTTAGATTTCCTGCTTTTCTCCACTTTTTTGTTGATACCGTCTAAATTGACACGCGGTTAATCTGCTGTATCTTCTTAAGAAGATCTTCATCAAGTGGCCTAGTTTCTCTTTTGACTGCTCAGCTGCTCGTGGCTGAGTCTCTCATATCCTGTGTCTGATGGAAATATTGGGAATAACAGTTTACAGCCGGAATATTATGCAGCACTAGCTGGGGTGGGGGGTCGATGGTGGGAAGGAGCGGTCGGAGGTACAGGTGGGCTGGAGGTTGAGGAGAGGGATGAAGGACAGTAAGGAGTGGAGAAGGTGCCAGAAGAAGAGGTATGTTTTTTGTAAGCGAGGTCAAACTGCAGTTCTGGACGTTTACAGTACTGCACAGGCTCCACGCTTTAGACTGTTCAGTTTAAACACTCCGTCTGCATCCCAGCTCTGATCACCACCAACAGCACCAACCAGCAGGAACAGCTGTCACACAGGCCTTCACCACAGATCATCATATGGAGGTGTTTTCCTGCGTTTAGGCAGAAGAACAGAAACTGGAACGGAACTGAAACACTTAATAACAGACGCCAAACGCAGGAGCTGGAACAGCTGCCCCTTTATTCTGTTACTGGAGTGTTTCTATAAAAACTTCAGAGGTGTGTGATGCTATGATTCAGATGTTCCTGCTGTTCACACTGTTTGTGGTAAGTAATGGTCTAATCCAGCTACAGCAGACTGAAGTTGTAAGTGCTTGTGTTGTGCACACTGATCTGGGTACAGTTATTAACACTCGATAGTTTTGGTGGATTAGCAACCAATGAGCAATGATGAATCCATATTCTGTGGAACTGATATACTTATAGGGTAACACTTTAAAGAAGGTCAGTGTTTATAAGGCTACACAACACCTACATAAGGCTTTCCTGACATCAACCTATATGGACCATCGTCCTGAATTACTTCAAACTGCAGCCCCCAGAGTAAAAACAACCAAGTATTCTAATACACTGCTTCAACCCAACAACTCGTTCAAACCCAAAAACCTATTTAAACCCAACAACTCGTTCAAACCCAAAAACCTATTTAAACCCAACAACTCGTTTAAACCCAAAAACCTATTTAAACCCAACAACTCGTTCAAACCCAAAAACCTATTTAAACCCAACAACTCGTTTAAACCCCAAAACCTATTTAAACCCAACAACTCGTTTAAACCCAAAAACCTATTTAAACCCAACAACTCGTTTAAACCCAAAAACCTATTAAAACCCAACAACTCGTTCAAACCCAAAAACCTATTAAAACCCAACAACTCGTTCAAACCCAAAAACCTATTAAAACCCAACAACTCGTTCAAACCCAAAAACCTATTTAAACCCAACAACTCGTTCAAACCAAAAACCCATTTAAATCCAACAACTCGTTTAAACCCCAAAACCTATTTAAACCCAACAACTCGTTTAAACCCAAAAACCTATTTAAACCCAACAACTCGTTCAAACCCAAAAACCTATTTAAACCCAACAACTCGTTTAAACCCCAAAACCTATTTAAACCCAACAACTCGTTTAAACCCAAAAACCTATTTAAACCCAACAACTCGTTCAAACCCAAAAACCTATTTAAACCCAACAACTCGTTTAAACCCCAAAACCTATTTAAACCCAACAACTCGTTTAAACCCAAAAACCTATTTAAACCCAACAACTCGTTTAAACCCAAAAACCTATTTAAACCCAACAACTCGTTTAAACCCAAAAACCTATTTAAACCCAACAACTCGTTTAAACCCAAAAACCTATTTAAACCCAACAACTCGTTTAAACCCCAAAACCTATTTAAACCCAACAACTCCTTTAAACCCAAAAACCTATTTAAACCCAACAACTCGTTCAAACCCAAAAACCTATTTAAACCCAACAACTCGTTTAAACCCAAAAACCTATTTAAACCCAACAACTCGTTTAAACCCAAAAACCTATTTAAACCCAACAACTCGTTTAAACCCAAAAACCTATTTAAACCCAAAAACCTATTTAAACCCAACAACTCGTTTAAACCCCAAAACCTATTTAAACCCAACAACTCGTTTAAACCCAAAAACCTATTTAAACCCAACAACTCGTTCAAACCCAAAAACCTATTTAAACCCAACAACTCGTTCAAACCCAAAAACCTATTTAAACCCAACAACTCGTTTAAACCCAAAAACCTATTTAAACCCAACAACTCGTTCAAACCCCAAAACCTATTTAAACCCAACAACTCGTTTAAACCCCAAAACCTATTTAAACCCAACAACTCGTTCAAACCCAAAAACCTATTTAAACCCAACAACTCGTTTAAACCCCAAAACCTATTTAAACCCAACAACTCGTTCAAACCCAAAAACCTATTTAAACCCAACAACTCGTTCAAACCCAAAAACCTATTTAAACCCAACAACTCGTTTAAACCCAAAAACCTATTTAAACCCAACAACTCGTTTAAACCCAAAAACCTATTTAAACCCAACAACTCGTTTAAACCCCAAAACCTATTTAAACCCAACAACTCGTTCAAACCCAAAAACCTATTTAAACCCAACAACTCGTTTAAACCCCAAAACCTATTTAAACCCAACAACTCGTTCAAACCCAAAAACCTATTTAAACCCAACAACTCGTTCAAACCCAAAAACCTATTTAAACCCAACAACTCGTTTAAACCCAAAAACCTATTTAAACCCAACAACTCGTTTAAACCCAACAACTCGTTCAAACCCAAAAACCTATTTAAACCCAACAACTCGTTTAAACCCAAAAACCTATTTAAACCCAACAACTCGTTCAAACCCAAAAACCTATTTAAACCCAAGAACTCATTTAAACCCAAAAACCTATTTAAACCCAACAACTCCTTTAAACCCCAAAACCTATTTAAACCCAACAACTCGTTTAAACCCAACAACTTGTTTAAACCCAAGAAAATTTTTTAACCCAATAACTTGTTTCAACCCAATTACCAGTTTAAACCCAACAACCATTTTAATCCCACAACCAGTTTCAACCCCACAACCTGTTTTAACCCAATAACTTGTTTCAACCCAATTACCAGTTTAAACCCAACAACCAGTTTCAACCCCACAACCTGTTTTTAACCCAATAACCTATTTTAACCCAACAACCAGTTTAAACCCAACACCTTGTTTAAACTCAATAACGAGTTTCAACCCAACAATGAGTTTCAACTCAATAACCAGTTTCAACCCCACAACCAGTTTTAATCCCACAAACAGTTTACACCCAACAACCTATTTATTTGAATAGCTGTAGGGTACTGTTCATTAAGGTTTATGACAGCTGCATGACGTAGTCATGACAACTGACATAACCCTACATAACTGCTTATTCCAATAGACGTCATGTCAGCTGTTATGACAAGCGTAGGTGTAATGTAGTCTTATGAATGAGACCCCATTATTAAAATGACAGTTTATGAATAATTAAGCGGTGAAAGCTAAATTCTATTACAAGCATGTTCATTCCAATAATAATAATAATAATAATAATAATAATAATAATAATAATAATGATAATGATAATGATAATGATAATGATAATAATAAACCAGTGGGTTTCAGCAGTTACACTGCGCCTCCTGGTCTGGTGCTCAGCTG
This sequence comes from Megaleporinus macrocephalus, assembly GCA_021613375.1. Taxonomy (NCBI): domain Eukaryota; kingdom Metazoa; phylum Chordata; class Actinopteri; order Characiformes; family Anostomidae; genus Megaleporinus; species Megaleporinus macrocephalus. The sequence goes on from CM038709.1 coordinate 1,821,384, forward strand.
GTTCTGCCTGGTTTGGAGGCATCAGAACTGGGAAACGCTGAACAGTGCAGTGCTGCAACCTCACAGGACTGGAGTTCGTGATTTAACGTATCTATTCGCTCCTCCTCTATTCTCGCCTCCGCACTAACAGACTAGCGTGTTCCTGCGTTCTGTTACGATTACGCAAAGAAACGAAACCAAAAACAGACGAAGCTTCTACGTCGCGTTTACGGGCATTAAGGCGAACGGCTGAGAGGGTCGCTGTAGCTTTACGTCACATTAACCAGCACAGTGAGGTACTGAGGGCTCAGTGTGTCCCGGCTTGTTTCAATGAGAGGGGGAGGGAGGAGAAAATGGAAAGGAGAAATTACCAACGTCATTGACCTGCGGCAGTGGTCAAAAAATCCCACAGTTCCTACGTCTGTAAAATATGCAACAACATAAAGAAAAAAGCATACAGAGAAAGCCTTCATCACCATATTGCACACGGCAGCCTGCACAACCCCCTCGCCGGCCGGAAGGAAAATCTCATGCGTTAACTTGGTACAAAGGGGTCCTACGAAAACAACAACAGCAGCAGCTTCCACAGACTGAACAGCACTGAGCGAGCACACACACACACACACACACACACACACACACACACGAGGATGACACAATGTATATGTGTGTGCATGTGTGTGTGAGACATACATTCATTCATTCATTCTGTTAAGACCCCTTGGTCGTAACAGCTTTTCTTTCATATCTATTGGTGGCCATGTTGTTGTGTATCTCTGACATTGTGTGCAGGTCCACTACTGACCACTAGGGGGAGCCTATTGGTATATAAGATAGTCAAGTAGCCATCTTGGGGAGACGTTCAGGGTTCTCTCCTTTAACCTGACCTGGAACAACTCCTGTCCAGTCCAGCCCGGACCAGCCCGGCACTCTCCACTACTATTCACTTAGCTACAGCTCTGTTAGAGCCATCAACTCTGACCATTACCAGCGATCAACTCTGACCATTACCAGCGATCAACTCTGACCATTACAGTCATCAACTCTGACCATTAACAGCGATCAACTCTGACCATTACAGTCATCAACTCTGACCATTACAGTGATCAACTCTGACCATTACAGTCATCAACTCTGACCATTAACAGCGATCAACTCTGACCAGTACAGCCATCAACTCTGACCATTACAGTGATCAACTCTGACCATTACAGTCATCAACTCTGACCATTAACAGCGATCAACTCTGACCATTACAGTCATCAACTCTGACCATTACAGTGATCAACTCTGACCATTACAGTCATCAACTCTGACCATTACAGCGATCAACTCTGACCATTACAGCGATCAACTCTGACCATTACAGCGATCAACTCTGACCATTACAGCGATCAACTCTGACCATTACAGTGATCAACTCTGACCATTACAGTGATCAACTCTGACCATTACAGTGATCAACTCTGACCATTACAGCGATCAACTCTGACCATTACAGCGATCAACTCTGACCATTACAGTGATAAACTCTGACCATTACAGTGATCAACTCTGACCATTACAGTGATCAACTCTGACCACTACAGAGACCAACTCTGACCATTACAGAGATCAACTCTGACCATTAGTGATCAACTCTGACCATTAACAGCGATCAACTCTATTACAGCGATCAACTCTGACCATTACAGTCATCAACTCTGACCATTACAATCATCAACTCTGACCATTACAGTGAACAACTCTGACCATTACAGTCATCAACTCTGACCATTACAGCGATCAACTCTGACCATTACAGAGATCAACTCTGACCATTACAGTCATCAACTCTGACCATTACAGTCATCAACTCTGACTATTACAGTCATCAACTCTGACCATTACAGTCATCAACTCTGACTATTACAGCGATCAACTCTGACCATTACAGAGATCAACTCTGACCATTACAGTGATCAACTCTGACCATTACAGTCATCAACTCTGACTATTACAGCGATCAACTCTGACCATTACAGAGATCAACTCTGACCATTAGTGATCAACTCTGACCATTACAGCGATCAACTCTATTACAGCGATCAACTCTGACCATAACAGTCATCAACTCTGACCATTACAGTCATCAACTCTGACCATCACCGTAGTGATAGATAAACAAAAGGCACCCGTCCCCTACGTCTCACAGAGATCTTAGAGTCTAACAGAGCTGTAGCTAAGTGAAGAGTAGTGGAGAGTGCCGGGCTGGTCCGGGCTGGACTGGACAGGAGTTGTTCCAGGTCAGGTTAAAGGAGAGAACCCTAAACGTCTCCCCAAGATGGCTGCTTGACGATCTTATATACCAATAGGCTCCCCCTAGTGGTCAGTAGTGGACCTGCACACAATGTCAGAGATACACAACAACATGGCCACCAATAGACATAAATTATTATTTTTTTTAAAAAACTATTACGACGAAGGGGGTCGTAACAATTCACTCACAACATGTGATCAATATGGAACAATGCAATAAACAACACGTCACATGATGATCAGAGATGAATGGAGGAGGTTATAAATAGTTAAAACCCCGGTATGCAGAGGTCACATTCCATCAGGTTGGTGTTGGTTCGCTGGATGTAAACAAAAACAAAAACAACAAAAACAACAACAAAAAAAAGTATGCAAAACTAAACCGAACCAGGATTTCACGGTTACAGCGCCAAGCTCACAATGGATGGGAAGACTTCCTGTTGGCCCGACATGGAATAACAGATGAGAGCAGGCTGTATCGTGAGGGCGGGTATGACTGAGGGAGGATCTGCTCACTGCTGGATCATCTGTACCGTCTACAGTACTGTGCAAAAGCCAGAGACCAACGTTCACTCGTCAGGTTTCAGGTTTATTTATTTATCAGCATCTTTCACAGCAGCTTTAGAAAAAAATCTGGGTTCAAACCCCCCCAATGAGCAGCGCCAACTAGTGGGGGTGGTGGTTAGATCAACCAGCGTTTATACAAATTCGATTTTGGGTGTGTACAAGTCTTCAAAGTTATGTTTTTTTAGTTCTGCTTGCATGCAGTTAAACAAAATGGCATTTTAATAAAATAAACATAATTATTATCAATAATAATAATAATAATAATCTTTATTTATAGAGCACGTTTTACGCCAGTGGCAGCTCAAAGTGCTTTCCAGACAGTTTATCACTAATAATACAGTTAATCAAAGACAAAGTTCAGATTTGTAGCTACTACGATGTTGGAGTTTAGATGAAATGCTGAGTTCAGCTGGACTGTCTAATAGAAGCTCAACTGAGCTCCACAGTTTAGAAGCAGAAGATCTGAAAGTGTCTCCAGGTTCTCTGTATGTTACTGAAGGTGTTTGTACAGAAGGTCAGTATCTGCAGATCTAAGATCATAAACATAAACAGAGAGATGTTCTGTGATGTAGCAGGTTCTAGATTATCTAGATCTTTATAGACGAGTACAGAAGTTTAAAGTCTGGTCTAAAAGATACAGGAAGTCAGTGCAGCTCTTTTAAAACAGGACTGATCTGAGATCTGTGTTTGTTAGGATCCCAGCTGCTGCGTTCTGGACCAGTTGGACTGTTTTCTTAGGAACTCCAGTAAGAAACCATCACAGTGATCAACTCTGACCATTACAGCGATCAACTCTGACCATTACAGTCATCAACTCTGACCATTACAGCGATCAACTCTGACCATTACAGCGATCAACTCTGACCAGTACAGCCATCAACTCTGACCAGTACAGCCATCAACTCTGACCAGTACAGCCATCAACTCTGACCACTACAGCCATCAACTCTGACCATTACAGTGATCAACTCTGACCATTACAGTCATCAACTCTGACCATTACAGTCATCAACTCTGACCATTACAGTCATCAACTCTGACCAGTACAGCCATCAACTCTGACCATTACAGCCATCAACTCTGACCATTACAGCCATCAACTCTGACCATTACAGTCATCGACTCTGACCATTACAGTCATCGACTCTGACCATTACAGCGATCAACTCTGACCATTACAGTCATCGACTCTGACCAGTACAGTCATCAACTCTGACCAGTACAGTCATCAACTCTGACCAGTACAGTCATCAACTCTGACCAGTACAGTCATCAACTCTGACCACTACAGCCATCAACTCTGACCACTACAGCCATCAACTCTGACCACTACAGCCATCAACTCTGACCACTACAGCCATCAACTCTGACCATTACAGCGATCAACTCTGACCATTACAGCGATCAACTCTGACCAGTACAGTGATCAACCCTGACCATTACAGCGATCAATCCTGACCATTACAGCAATCAACTCTGGTCATTACAGTGATTAACTCTGACCAACGTTGCTGATGTTCTAGACTCTGTGGTGGTCTGTCCACTGTTCTGAGACCACCAGAAGCTTCTTTGTTTGATTATCTGATAAAGACTCTGTTTTTTTGCACTTTCTCTTTGACTTTCTTATGAAAGTACATTACATCACATACCTGAAATCTTCAGAATATAGTACAGAAAGTAAATACTGCCCTGAATGGAGTGAATAAATGAAAGATGGTCTCTGACTTTTGCACAGTGTTATAAAACAGTCTTGGGACACGTTTAGATTTTAACCTGAAATAAAATAAAGCAGCAAAATGCATCACTGAGACAACGCTGACCTGACCTGACACTGGGGGCAGTGCTGAGTAATGCTGGTGTGTTAACTGTGGAGCTACAGTAGTGTAGTGGACTGGTGAGTTGGTTTATTGGATTTTCTCCACTGACCATACAGGAGCTCCAGTTACAGACTGTAGTTCATCTGATTCTCTGTATACTTTATTACTCTGTTCTTTAATGATCAGAACCCCCACAGGACCACCACAGAGCAGATACTATTAGGGAGGTGGATCATTCTCAGCACTGCAGTGACACTGACGTGGTGGTGGTGTGTTAGTGTATGTGTGTTGTGCTGGTGTGAGTGGATCAGACCCAGCAGTGCTGCTGCTGGAGTGTTTAAACACCTCCTCAGTGTCACTGCTGGACTGAGAATCGTCCACCAACCAAAACTATCCAGACAGCAGTGTCCTGTGGGCGGCGTCCTGTGTCCACTGATGAAGGACTAGAGGGACACAAACTGTGGAGCAGCAGATGAGCTACTGTCTCTGACTTTACATCTACAAGGTGGACCAGCAAGTAGTAGGAGTGTCTAATAGAGTGGACAGTGAGTGGACAGTGTTTAAACAGTCCAGCACCACGTCAGTGTTACTGCAGTGCTGAGAATGATCCACCTCCCTAATAGTATCTGCTCTGTGGTGGTCCTGTGGGGGCCCTGATCATTAAAGAACAGAGTAATAAAGTATACAGAGAATCAGATGAACTACAGTGGAGGTCCTGTATGGTCAGTGGAGCTGATACAGTGGACAGTGAGTGGAGATATGTGTATATTGATATATTACATAAAGTCAAATGAAGACAGATGTGTCCCTAGACTACTTGTGAGCAATATATATGTACTAAATACTGTATATACTAGAAAATACTTTGGTAGTTTGTATCAATAGCTTCGTCTGGATAAACGCAATGGAAGCTCAGCTCTACAACCTAACTGTTTTCCCACAACGTGGCCTCAGCAACACTACACCCAAATCCCACTGAGACACACACACACACACACACACACACACACCTTGCCAGTGAAAGGCAAGCCCTCTATTTAAACTAAGGGACCCGAATGCCGTCCTTCCCTGATCCTTCCTACGTTCAGCAGCTTCTATCCAAACAACTACTGTGGCTGGTGGAGTCAGAGGAGATGGTGACTAGGCAGGAACAGGAAGTTCAAATGAATTTCATTTAAGAATTCATTGGAGACCAACAATCATAGGAATGTTCCCAGAGTTTCACGACTTCCACATTTTTGTCCTCTAGCACGGACGTGGAGGTCTGGAGTGACAATGTTGTCGTCTGGATAAAGAGTGCACAGATACAATGAGAGGGGAGTACACAAGTGGGTCACTTTGCAATGCACATAGGTGTCCAGTGATGGGTCATTTTCCCTTTACGCACCAATTACATGCACCGAGGGGTCAACACCACACAAACCAACCCAAACCCACCAACATCCTCCAACATGACAGTCACATTGAGAGCGTAACAGTTAAATCAATCACTACTAGCAGCTCAGAAAACCTTCAGATTCAACTAATCGACTGGGTCTACATATACACAGTGGATAATAATCTATGTATATCCAACATACAGGCTTTGGAGTTACTTGATTCAAATCCCAAAATACGGTAACGCAATTCCTACCAAATGGAATGACAGCAGTTGTGTTGAATCAAGTAAAGTCAAAGTGCTTCTCTGCTGATACTGCTACACAATGTCCAGACACTTTAGGCACTTAGCTGTGAGTACAGTTAGAACAAATCATTCAAAACACAGATCAACACAGAAACCAGGCGTCTGCTTACCTTTATCAGAGAGGTACACACAATCGCACCAGCGTTCACCATTGGGTTATGGGGTTTATCTGTGTGCACAAGCAAATACACAACGTTACACGTCAGGATAGCAATTAAAATAGAAAATCTCACTGAACTGCACACATACAGTACAGTGGGGGACAAAATTATATATAAAAAGCTATTTTTCCAGACAGGAAACTTTATTAGGAAACCTTATTATTTGAATATTCAAATAGTATTAATACAGTAAGTAGTGCTTTTACATCAGTATGTTTATTTATGGGTACAGTGTGGTGGGTATAGTGTGGTGGATTAGACATGGTTGGTATAGTGTGGTGGATTAGACATGGTGGGTATAGTGTGGTGGATTAGACATGGTTGGTATAGTGTGGTGGGTATAGTGTGGTGGATTAGACATGGTTGGTATAGTGTGGTGGGTATAGTGTGGTGGATTAGACATGGTGGGTATAGTGTGGTGGATTAGACATGGTTGGTATAGTGTGGTGGGTATAGTGTGGTGGATTAGACATGGTTGGTATAGTGTGGTGGGTATAGTGTGGTGGATTAGACATGGTTGGTATAGTGTGGTGGATTAGACATGGTTGGTATAGTGTGGTGGATTAGACATGGTTGGTATAGTGTGGTGGGTATAGTGTGGTGGATTAGACATGGTTGGTATAGTGTGGTGGATTAGACATGGTCGGTATAGTGTGGTGGATTAGACATGGTTGGTATAGTGTGGTGGATTAGACATGGTTGGTATAGTGTGGTGGATTAGACATGGTTGGTATAGTGTGGTGGATTAGACATGGTCGGTATAGTGTGGTGGATTAGACATGGTTGGTATAGTGTGGTGGATTAGACATGGTTGGTATAGTGTGTGGATTAGACATGGTGGGTATAGTGTGGTAGATTAGACATGGTTGGTATAGTGTGGTAGATTAGACATGGTTGGTATAGTGTGGTAGATTAGACATGGTTGGTATAGTGTGGTAGATTAGACATGGTTGGTATAGTGTGGTGGGTATAGTGTGGTGGATTAGACATGGTTGGTATAGTGTGGTGGATTAGACATGGTTGGTATAGTGTGTGGATTAGACATGGTGGGTATAGTGTGGTAGATTAGACATGGTTGGTATAGTGTGGTAGATTAGACATGGTTGGTATAGTGTGGTAGATTAGACATGGTTGGTATAGTGTGGTAGATTAGACATGGTTGGTATAGTGTGGTGGGTATAGTGTGGTGGATTAGACATGGTTGGTATAGTGTGGTAGATTAGACATGGTTGGTATAGTGTGGTGGGTATAGTGTGGTGGATTAGACATGGTTGGTATAGTGTGGTAGATTAGACATGGTTGGTATAGTGCAGTGGGTTGGACTACATATATCTCCCAAAACTTTACTGGAGAGAAAAAACGATCTTCACTTTTAAGGCAAGTCAATGGAATCAGCTATTTTGGAGCACTTCTATTGGTCCATTCATCATGAAATTTTCACACAATGTAAACAACCACTGGCGCGTTCAAATGATTGAGAAAAAATAAAAATGGAGATAAATGTTTTTCATAGAGCCTGATGATATACACAATGGACAATAATCTATGTGATTTCTACATACAGGCTTTGGTCATGATTCTAATCTAGTCATGATGTTTCAAACATGCTTACTGTTGAGGCCCTGAAGATTAAAGCTCATATGGGATTCAGGAATGGAAAAATAAAATTTTTTAAATTTAATTTATGAATTCATTGGAGACCAACAATCATAGGAATGTTCCCAGAGTTTCACGACTTCCACATTTTTTGCTTTAGCATGGGCGAGAAGGTCTGGAGTGACAATGTTGTCGTCTGGATAAAGAGTATATAGACTGGGTCTATATTAGGGCTGATATATGTATCGCGATACAGCGGTCACGATTCAATATATCACAATAGACTTACGATACTGCAGGCAAAGTAATATACTGTGATTTTTCAGATCCTACTATTAAAACTCACCACTATATGAACAGATTTATCAATGCTTACAATAGCACTGCACCCTTGTGCTACTTGTTAAGGTTGGAGTGGAGCTGAAAATGGGTTACAACACTGCCATCTAGTGATCAGAGGTTTGAACTAGAGATGGAAGGATTGATCGGCTATGTATATTTCTCCACTTTAGCCGATCCCGTGAGCTGAAACAGCACAGCTAGCACAAAACTAATAACCCAGAACACCATGTAGACCAGATCTGACCGGTATGAACAGAACAGCAGCAACAATTCAATATTCTACATTTAATGATTACAGTTTTAGTTTAAAATAACAGAGTCTGAGTTTAATGACTGCAGTTTTTACTGTATTTATTAAATTAGCTTTTTTTGTTTTAAATTAAGGGTCTAAATGTAATGATTACAGTATTGGGGACATTTGTTTGATGTACTTTGTTTATTTACTGTTAATAACTACATGTAGCCCTGCCGTGGCACATAGCCCCGCCCTCTATCGGTTTCGGCTATCGGGCGATCGCACTGAAAGGTGATCGGTGATGGCCTCAAAAACGCTGATCGGTCCATCTCTAGTTTGATTCACTTTCATACACCCCTAGTCTATATACACAATAAATAATAATCTATGCATATCACACATACATGTATTTCAAACATCCTTACTGTTGAGGCCTTGAAGGTCCAGCAGGACTGAGAGCATGTTAAAGCTCATATGGGATTCAGAGACTGACTCATGCACATGGACCATGTTTCAGAAGATTTACTACAAGGCCAAAGAAAAAGCAGCAGCAGCAGCAGCAGCAGCATCACTAGTCTGTAACTGCAGCCCACGCTGGCCTTCCCTCTGCTCTACTGATAACATCGGAATTCCTCGGCCACTGCATCACTTCCAGCCACCGATGGTGGCTTTGTGGAAGCAGAGAGCTGCTTCCTCTGTGTCAGCTAATCTTTCAGGCCATGTTTACCAGAGTCCTCAGAGCGGAAGAGCTGGCGGAAGACCCCGACTTACAGTTCACTCTTAATCCGACTGTCCTACCTGCTAACTGGACATCAGCTCCTCTTACTCAGATACCATACGGAGCTCGTTCAGGTTGAACACTGCTCAGAGCTGCTGGACTTACTGAGAATGATAGATAATCTGGAAAAAGATCATTTTCCCCAGAAACAGTGAGTTACGAGCACCTGTCACAACAACAGCTGAGACATTTCTACTAAGTGTCTACACCACAGAGCACCACTGATTCTTCAGCTGATCACAGGTCAGCACAGAGTTCACCTTCACAAACGCACCACTCATTCCACACCAGTATTATGGGCTGGATTTACCAAAATATCTGTGTTGCCATGGTGGCAGAAACGGCATTCCAGGCTGTATTGGGAGCAACACGATCCTAGAGGCAGCAACACACCAACACTGTTTTCAGAGAAGATTATCACTACTGCACAGAGAACCACTACAGATTACATGTACTTCAGTATATTAAAGTATTAAATACAGAGGTGAGTAGTAACTAGTTACAGTTATTTAGTACATGTACTTCAGTATATTAAAGTATTAAATACAGGGGTGGGTAGTGACTAGTTACAGTTACTCAGTACATGTACTTCAGTATATTAAAGTATTTAATACAGGGGTGAGTAGTAACTAGTTACAGTTACTCAGTACATGTACTTCAGTATATTAAAGTATTAAATACAGAGGTGAGTAGTAACTAGTTACAGTTACTCAGTACATGTACTTCAGTATATTATTGTATTAAATACAGAGGTGGGTAGTAACTAGTTACAGTTACTCAGTACATGTACTTCAGTATATTATAGTATCAAATACAGGGGTGGGTAGTAACTATTACAGTTACTCAGTACATGTACTTCAGTATATAATTGTATTAAATACAGAGGTGGGTAGTAACTAGTTACAGTTACTCAGTACATGTACTTCAGTATATTATAGTATCAAATACAGGGGTGGGTAGTGACTAGTTACAGTTACTCAGTACATGTACTTCAGTATATTATAGTATTAAATACAGAGGTGGGTAGTAACTAGTTACAGTTACTCAGTACATGTACTTCAGTATATAATAGTATTAAATACAGAGGTGGGTAGTAACTATTACAGTTACTCAGTACATGTACTTCAGTATATTAAAGTATTAAATACAGAGGTGAGTAGTAACTATTACAGTTACTCAGTACATGTACTTCAGTATATTATTGTATTAAATACAGAGGTGGGTAGTAACTAGTTACAGTTACTCAGTACATGTACTTCAGTATATTATAGTATCAAATACAGGGGTGGGTAGTAACTATTACAGTTACTCAGTACATGTACTTCAGTATATAATTGTATTAAATACAGAGGTGGGTAGTAACTAGTTACAGTTACTCAGTACATGTACTTCAGTATATTATAGTATCAAATACAGGGGTGGGTAGTAACTATTACAGTTACTCAGTACATGTACTTCAGTATATTATAGTATTAAATACAGAGGTGGGTAGTAACTATTACAGTTACTCAGTACATGTACTTCAGTATATTATTGTATTAAATACAGAGGTGAGTAGTAACTATTACAGTTACTCAGTACATGTACTTCAGTATATTATTGTATTAAATACAGAGGTGGGTAGTAACTATTACAGTTACTCAGTACATGTACTTCAGTATATTATTGTATTAAATACAGAGGTGGGTAGTAACTATTACAGTTACTCAGTACATGTACTTCAGTATATTACTGTATTAAATACAGAGGTGAGTAGTAACTAGTTACAGGTACTCAGTACATGTACTTCAGTATATTATTGTATTAAATACAGAGGTGGGTAGTAACTATTACAGTTACTCAGTACATGTACTTCAGTATATTACTGTATTAAATACAGAGGTGAGTAGTAACTAGTTACAGTTACTCAGTACATGTAGTTTAGCATATATTAAATACTGAGATTGGTAGTAACTAGTCACTTATATGAGTGTCTGCACTTCAGTAAAGTACAGCTGGATTTGTACTCTGCTGAGTATTTACTAATAGTAATACTTTTACTTCTCCTCATGTATATTAGTTATTATACTCATGTTTGATGATGTGCTGTATTAATATTGATACTCTTTTGTAATTTTATGAAGCCAAAAAAAAATGCAATGTGTGATTAACCCATCTGTAACCGTGTCTACATCACTACTAGTTACAGTGGTGTTTAACTACACAGTTTATAGAGACCTCCAGTTCTCCTACACCACCCCTCACTTCTGAGCCCCCGTCACCTCCACCGCTTCCTCCCTATACAGGCTCTCTGCAGACTGAACTGAGATGAAAGCCAGTAACTTACACAGCCATAAAAGTTTCAAGACTGCCAAGATGACTTCTGATTTACGAAGGCGGTCTCAGAGAGGCTGGGTGGGTGAACAAGTGCAGCAGCAACGGGTTAGCAGGGAGTAACAAGGCTGGGGGGCCTCAAGGCTTCTCACTGTGGGACATATATCCCCCTATAAGAGTCACAGTGGGCGCTGTGATCAACATCAGGCTGGCTGATCTGAATTTCATGAGCTGCTCATGGCCACTCCACTAATGTGTGATGTGATTTACGGGGTGCTTCCTTCAGATAATAGGGGTCCTACATCCCTGCAGGATGTTGGCTGGAGCTCTGATTTCATCGCCTGTCCAATGAAAATCAAGATATCGTAATTTTTTGAGATTTTTGGTTTTCTGCGTCTAGTAAACTCTACACACGTCCTTTACATCGGGTCAAAGTTTCATGACGATTGGACCAATGAAAATGCTCGAAAACTGCTTTAAACTAAATCCCGTTCCATTAACTTACATTGAAAGTAAGGAGTGTTTTTGTGCTCTGCTGTAAAGTGATCATTTTGGAGGTGCTAGTTTTTCTTTGGCATATGAAAGCACCCTGAACGGAAAGCCCTGAACTCGAGTGAGTGACTCAGCTACTAATATTAAAACTGTTTAGGCTGCATTACATAACCGGGACAGCAGAAGAACAGGAGTCCAGTTCTACAGGTGAGCAGGTAAAGAGTGAAAGCTGGAGTTAGGGGTCTGAACGCGGATATATAATCTGAGCTCACAGCCACGCAGCCTGTGCTGGACGGGTGTCGTGACGAGGCTGAAAAGCGGCTAATCCTCACCGTCCTCGTTCAGAAAGAGTTTGTTGAAGCGTAAGCCGCTGGGCTCTTTGCCGATGAAGCGGTGCACGTACTCCGTGCCATGGTCGTGCACGGCGATGGCGTACTTTAGCGGCTTCACGCACGACTGCAGACAGAATGGCACTTTGGTGTCGCCCACGGTGTGTCTGTGGGAGAGAGAGAGAGTGAGAGAGAGATTATTTATTTATTTATTTATTTATTTATCTGTGTAGCACTTACAACGATGTTGTCTCAGAGCAGCTTTACTGAGTTTTAAAAAAACAGACAGTTACAACATATACCCCCCCAGTGAACAAGACCACCTCCCTCAGACTGGAGGAAGAAACCTTGGGAGGAACCAGACTCACAAGGGGAGACCCGTCCTCCTCTGATCAAACAGTATGTAGAAGCTGCACAGGTAGAGGCAGTCTCTGACTGAGGCAGTCTCTGACTGAGGCAGTCTCTGACTGAGGGAGTCTCTGACTGAGGGAGTCTCTGACTGAGGCAGTCTCTGACTGAGGCAGTGTCTGACTGAGGCAGTGTCTGACTGAGGCAGTGTCTGACTGAGGCAGTGTCTGACTGAGGGAGTCTCTGACTGAGGCAGTGTCTGACTGAGGCAGTGTCTGACTGAGGCAGTCTCTGACTGAGGCAGTGTCTGACTGAGGCAGTGTCTGACTGAGGCAGTGTCTGACTGAGGGAGTCTCTGACTGAGGCAGTCTCTGACTGAGGCAGTCTCTGACTGAGGGAGTGTCTGACTGAGGGAGTCTCTGACTGAGGGAGTCTCTGACTGAGGCAGTCTCTGACTGAGGCAGTGTCTGACTGAGGCAGTCTCTGACTGAGGCAGTCTCTGACTGAGGCAGTCTCTGACTGAGGGAGTCTCTGACTGAGGCAGTGTCTGACTGAGGCAGTGTCTGACTGAGGCAGTGTCTGACTGAGGCAGTCTCTGACTGAGGCAGTGTCTGACTGAGGCAGTCTCTGACTGAGGCAGTCTCTGACTGAGGCAGTCTCTGACTGAGGCAGTGTCTGACTGAGTCTTTATGCTCAATGCTGGAGCATCTGGATGGCACAGTGATGTAATTGAAGGTGTTGCAGTTTGCACAAATGGACAGGTGAGCTAGCTGGTGATGGGTGGGAAGGAGAGAGAGAGAGAGTGTGAGTGTGAGTGTGAGAGAGAGAGTGTGTGAGAGAGAGTGAGTGAGTGTGTAAGAGTGTGTGAGAGTGTGTGTGTGTGTGTGTGAGAGAGAGAGAGTGTGTGAGTGAGAGAGAGAGAGAGAGTGTGTGTGTGTGAGTGTGTGTGAGAGTGTGGGAGAGAGTGTGTGAGTGTGTGTGTGTGGGAGTGTGGGAGAGACAGAGAGTGTGTGAGTGTGTGTGAGAGTGTGTGAGAGACTGTGAGAAAGAGAGAGAAAGAGTGTGTGTGAGTGTGGGAGAGAGTGTGTGTGAGAGAGAGAGTGTGTGAGTGTGGGAGAGAGGGAGAGTGTGTGAGAGAGAGAAAGAGTGTGTGTGAGTGTGTGAGTGTGGGAGAGAGGGAGAGTGTGTGAGAGAGAGAGTGTGTGTGAGTGAGTGTGTAAGAGTGTGTGTGTGAGAGAGAGAGACCCAACTGACCCACTACCAAACCTGTACATTAAGTATACACTGTTATATATATATATATATATATATATATATATATAGAGAGAGAGAGAGAGAGAGAGAGAGAGAGAGAGAGAGAGATAGAGAGAGAGAGATTGATTTTTTTATATATTAATATATATGTATATATTTCTTCATTATATTATACACGTCTTATTTAGATTTATTCAGTCTAATCCTGTTTTATTGTTGTTATTGTGACTACTATGATTATTATTCATAATTCTAGGTTTGGTTTTAGTTTTATGAAGTTGAGCTTGATGTTTATATATGCTTTGGCAACATTGTATTCAACACAGTAATGCCAAAAAGTCAACTGATCACTATTTACACCATATACAGTCTACTGGAGGTCATTTGTCGAAACACAATCAAATCAATACAGTTATATAACACCGGCCAATCCGATAGAACCTTCAGTCTTTAGCCTTCAGTTCCATCATACACAGCCCAGAACAGCCTGCTTAACTATTAATGATCAACAGAAAACTAATAAATATGCATTGTGACCTACATTATTAGTACATAACTGAAGATCTATAACTTGAAAATCACTAATAATTTCATTATTATATCTCAACGAAACCCAAGGCTCTGTTCACATAGCATGTAAAAGTAGTTCAGGGCTCAGTTCTATCTTATAACTCCAAACACTAGGCTTGGTTTCTGCAGATGTACTACAGAGATGTAGGTGTTATACTCTTGAACAGGCTTGAATTGTATACGTTTAGGGGTTTTGCTGTTGGGAGTTTGGTAGGAACTCACTCTGGGGGTTTATTGAGATTGTATTTGTCCAGTAAATCCCAAACTACACTCTTCTGAAGCTGCGTTCAAACCCATCACTAGTCTGAACAGATCAGCCAGAGAACACACGCTTCACATATCGAGGTGAACAGTCACTCCTGATGGGAGCAGGTTCGCTCCTGGATTTATTTTAATCTTCTCCAGCATCGCTAGAGCATCACCAGGTTTCAGAGACTCATGATCAAGAACACTGTCAAGAAGGGCACCTCCATATGGTGCCACAACAGACTCTACAAGACTTCTCGAAGTGTCGTGTGTAGCTGGCGCCAACATGTTCACAGTAGATCCTTTATTGGGTCCTGGAAGCGGTAAGAAACGGAGCTGCTGCGGATCGGACTTCTTTTTCTCCAACGTTCCACAGACACTGGGTTGGACTGAGATCTGAGGAACTTGGGAGGTCAAAGAAGCGGCTGCAGCTGAATAAGGTGCCCTTTTCTGGAGTGTTCTTGGTGGTGAGTCCAGCCTTCAGTCGCTGGAACCTGGTGATGCTCTTGTGAGGTTGGAGAAGATGAAACTAAAACCAGGAGTGAACTTGCTCCCATTAGGAGTCACTGTTTATATGTAAAGCGTGTGTTCTCTGGCACAAGGGTCAGTTTATGAGCTGATCTGCTCAGACCTGTGATGTATAGATCACAGACAGTGGATTTGGAGTCATAAGATAGGACTGACACCTAAAACACACACACACTGTGTGCATTCAGGACCAAGTTCACGGCACACATCACCATAAAGAACAGTCTGTAGATTATATAGAACATAAAGACTGCAGTTAAACTGATAAGCACCATAAACAACTCAGTTGGTACGTCAAACAGACCCTGAATGACAACACAGGGGGCCGCGGGATCTCTAACTGGCTGACCTATGAATGACATCTCACTTTGTTCTGAGTTGAAGATAGAATGCACTCTCTACCGACCCCAGTGCTGTGTTCTCAGGCTTTGCTGAAACTGGTTTGTTGAGTTTGCCCACATGGTCTTGGTTCTCAACATGCAGGGGCCTATATTTACACTTTCCAGCTCATCAGAGTCCGACTAGCAGTAAGGAGACCTTATTTTACACCAGGAAACAGTCTCCGCTCTAATTCATCCCAAAGGTGTTCTATGAGGTTGAGGTCAGGACTCTGTGCAGGACTCTGTGTAGTTCTTCCACACCAAACTCGCTCCTCCATGTCTTCATGGAGCTGCTCTGTGCACTGGTGGGCAGTCATGTTGGAACAGGAAGGGGCCGTCCTCAAACTGTCCCCACAAAGTTGGGAGCATGAAATTTTCCAGAATCTCTTGGTCTGCTGAAGCATCAAGAGTTCCTTTCACTGGAACTAAGGGAGCCCACCTCCTGAAAAACAACCCCACACCATGATCCCCCCTCCACCAAACTTTACACTCAGCACAGTGCAGTCAGACAAGTACTGTTCTCCTGGCAACCGCCAAATCCAGACTCGTCCATCAGATCACGAGACGGAGAAGTGTGATTGTTCACTCCAGAGAACTCGTCTCCACTAGTCCAGTGGTGGTGTGCTTTACTCCACTGTTTGGTGATGTAAGGCTTGGACGCAGCTGCTCAGCCATGGAGACCCATTCCATGAAGCTCTCTATGCTCTGTTCTTGAGCTGATCTGAAGACCACATGAAGTTCGGAGGTCTGTAGTGATGGACTCTGTAGAAAGTTGGTGACCTCTGTGCACTATGCTCCTCAGCATCCGCTGACCTGCTCTGTCATTGTACATGTTCTACCACTTGGTGTCTGAGCTGCTGTCGTCCTCAATCACTTCCACTTTGTTCTAACACCACTGACAGTCCACTGTGGAATATTTAGTAGTGAGGAAACTTCACCACTGGACTTGTTGTACAGGTGGCGTCCTATCACGGTACCACGCTGGAGTTCACTGAGCTCCTCAGAGAGACCCACTCTTTACTAATGTGTGTAGAAGCAGTCCGCATGACTAGGTGCTGGGTTTATACACCTGTGGTCATGGAAGTGATTCAGGAACTCCTGAATTTGATGATCTGGATGGGTGAGTGAACACTTTGGAACTGTATCATGTAATATGAACTGCAGCAAAACCTTGAAAAGGTCTACGGCAACAATTCAAACTTCAGTGTGTTTTTATGAGCTTGGCTGTTTATCCACTTATCGCGAGAGCCTTCGCTCTTTACGTCTTTACGAGCAGCCTGTTGTGAAACGCAGCAATCTTACAAACAAACACTATCTTTACTGCCCCGGTGACAAAGCAACAGGATGTGCTGATACGCTGAAGAGCCCCATAAAGAAGAAGGGACCCTGTGTGGGCTTTTTATGGTGCCGTTATCAATTACAGGAGCAGCTACGGAGAACACCACACCTCCAAAACACTGACACTGATTGGTCCAACCCAGAGAGAACTGGGGCAGTCCTGTAACCTTAACCTAGCATGTGCCCTCTAATCTATTTAAAATGATTGATGCCTCGAAACATAATTTTTTATTTTTCTTTCTCATGTGAACACAGCACCTGCTGTTTACGTTGTGTGCAACCATGATGATGAATGGACCAATAGAAATGCTCCAAAAAGGCTTGGAAAAAAAAATCCTGGTTCCATTGACTTGCATTAAAAGTGAAGACAGTTTTTGTCGTCTCCTGTAAAGTTGGTATTTTGGAAGGGCAAGGCAAGGAAATTTTGAATTGAAATTGTGAGAATCTCTCTTGAGCAGGAGCCAGGACACACTCAGTGAGGCACTTTACCTCCAGAGGAAGTTCTCTGCAGGCAGGTCCTACAGAGTTCACTCTATCTTTGTGCAAGACAGCTGTAACAGTGCAGATTAGCTGAAATGCTACATTCTGTTCGTTGGCAGGATCGTTATGGAGCTGCCGAAGCCATTCATCAATCAGTCTATACACACATACAGACACACACTAAGGGTGAACTCACACTGGGCGATCTGTACTGTGTCTGAGCTTGTATAACCCCTAAAGTCCAGTTAGCTTCACTAGTGTGGTCACTATGTGTCTGGGCATGGTTCAGTTGGACTCAGGCTCAGTTCACATTAAGTGTGATCACTGATGGCGTCAGAGTTCAGAACAAGAACCCGTAACTGCTGCGTCTGTCCCAGTAAACCAACCCAGCAGCAGAGGGTCACTCTGGTCCACTGTGTTAGAGAGTCCTGCCAGACCATTTAAGGTGGAACGAGAGAATTCCAACAAGAAGCTAGAGAACAGGAAGCACAGCTTCAGCCTCGTGTGAGATCAGAGCTTTGGATGGTCCAGAAGTTGTGTGTCTGAAGAAGCAGAGCAGTGATAATCTCTTGTCAATTCAAGGCTTGACTACTGCAACTCGCTCCTGGCTGGTCTTCCTCTGCAGAACCTTCAACTGATCCAGAATGCAGCAGCACGGCTCGTCTTCAATCTCCCCAAGTTCACTCATGTCACTCCACTGCTGTGCTCCCTTCACAGGCTTCCTGTAGCTCCTCGCATTCAGTTTAAAGTTCTGATGCCTACAAAGCCAAGACTGGAACAGCTTCTCCTGAACTTATGGCAATGGTCAAAAGTTGAACCGCACCTTGAGCCCTTCACTCTTCAAGTACGGCTCGGCTTGACCCGCCATCTCTCAAGACAAGACTTCTAGGGTTAGGGTCATCTTCTAGGAGTGATGACATCAGCGGCTCGGGTAGGCACATTAAGTGCAAGGTGAGCTAAGACCAATGGGGGAGGAGGAATTGAGCCCAGACACAGTTGTCCAGGTCTGGAGGGAGGTCTGGAGTAAATGAGGTCTGGTGTGAGCGAGTGAGTGAGGTCTGGAGGGAGTGAGTGAGTGAGTGTGGTCTGGAGGGAGTGAGTTTGTGAGCGAGTGAGTGTGTGAGTGAGGTCTGGAGTGTGTGAGTGAGTGAGTGAGTAAGGTCTGGGGTGAGGTCTGGAGTGAGTGAGTGAGTGAATGAGTGAGTGAGGTCTGGAGTGAGTGAGTGAGTGAATGAGTGAGTGAGAATGAGTGAGTGAGTGAATAAGGTCTGGAGTAAGTGAGTGACTGAGTTCTGGAGTAAGTGAGTGTTCTGGAGTAAGTGAGTGAGTGAGTGAGTGAGTGACTGAGTTCTGGAGTAAGTGAGTGAGTGAGTGTTCTGGAGTAAGTGAGTGAGTGAGTGAGTGAGTGAGTAAGTGAGTGAGTGAGTTCTGGAGTGAGTGAGTGAGTTCTGGAGTGAGTGAGTGAGTGAGTGAGTGAGTGAGTGAGTGAGCGAGTAAGTGAGTGTTCTGGAGTGAGTAAGTGAGTGAGTGAGTTCTGGAGTGAGTGAGTTCTGGAGTGAGTGAGTGAGTGAGTGAGTTCTGGAGTGAGCGAGTGAGCGAGTGAGTTCTGGAGTGAGTGAGTACACCCCAAGTTAAGTGTAGGTAGATGGTACCTAATAAACTGTCACTATTCTGGAGCACTTCTTCTGGTCCAATCATCAACAACGTAAAGGACAATGAGAGAAATACTTGCTTTTCATTGGACAGGGATGATGTATGTATTGAGTCTATCAGAGCAGCCTGGCTGTCTCCGGGGGTCCGATTCTCTGAGAATGTTTTGTACTTTTATGACTGTTATGTAACCTTGATGCTTGGAGGGGGAGTGGGTGGGCTTGTTTGGGCCAGCTGAGTGTGATAACCAGTGTGTGCTCTGTTGGTGAATATGGTGACCTCCCATCTTCCTCCTTGCGTGACTCAAATTCCAAAATTCAAATAGCTTTTATAATCTGGGAACTTTAATGAGCTTTATTAAACTGATATCTTAAGATCTTGCTTGGTGTTGCTAATAAGGCTTCTAAAAAAAAAGTCTACTCAACAAGCAAACCCAACATAAGGAATCACAGCTGAACGCTGGAATCTTCCTGAAGGTGGCTTATGAGAAGAAGCTGGTAAATGACCCAAAACTTGGTCCACACTGAAAGTCCTTACAGATCTCCACCAAGAGAGAAAATATGCTCCTATCTGCCGACCTGAGGTGGTCACCTCCCCTCCTTGTTTGTATGACCCTTTGATTGCCGGCCATAAGGCGATTACAACCCACCCCACCAAGGTGGCAACCGTCAGAGTGTTCATGTTCGCCCATCCTCGCAAGGAGTCGGCACCTCCTTCCTTTGATAAGGTGAAACCATCGCCCCCTATTAGGCAATGACTAGCAACCCCTCTAATCCCAAATGCCCTCACCTTCATCCCCCCTCCTCACCTCCTCTTCTTCCTCCACATGCATCCCATCCTCTTTGGATCCTCTTCTGATTTCTACGTACACCATGCCAGACTAGACTAGACTGGGTTAGAGACTGGACCTCACCGGACTGGGCCGGCCACAGACCAATGACCCAAGCTGTACCCGTGTATGATTGGCAGATTTGGGTGTCCATCATCTTCCTCTTGCTTGTGATTGGTGGATTATAGTGTTCATCATCTGCCTTTTGTTTGTGACTGGCAGATGTAAGTGTCCATCATCTGCCTCTTGTTTGTGATTGGCGGGTGAGAGTGTCCATCATCAGCCTTTTGTATGCGAATGGTGGATCTGAGTGTCCATCATCTGCCTCTTGCTTGTGATTGGCGGATTTGAGTGCCCATCATCTGCCTATTGTTTGTGATTGGTGGATTTGAGTGCCCATCATCTGCCTATTGTTTGTGATTGGTGGATTTGAGTGCCCATCATCTGCCTCTTGTTTGTGATTGGTGGATTTGAGTGCCCATCATCTGCCTATTGTTTGTGATTGGCAGATATGAGTGTCCATCATCTGCCTCTTACATGCGATTGGTGGATTTGAGTGCTCATCATCTGCCTATTGTTTGTGATTGGTGGATTTGAGTGTCCAACATCTGCCTCTTGCTTGTGATTGGCGGATTTGTGTGTCCATCATCTGCCTCTTGTTTGTGATTGGCAGATTTGTGTGTCCAACATCTGCCTCTTGCTTGTGATTGGCGGATTTGAGTGTCCATCATCTGCCTCTTACATGCGATTGGTGGATTTGAGTGTCCAACATCTGCCTCTTGCTTGTGATTGGCGGATTTGTGTGTCCATCATCTGCCTCTTGTTTGTGATTGGCGGGTGAGAGTGTCCATCATCTGCCTCTTGTTTGTGATTGGCAGATTTGTGTGTCCAACATCTGCCTCTTGCTTGTGATTGGCGGATTTGTGTGTCCATCATCTGCCTCTTGTTTGTGATTGGCGGGTGAGAGTGTCCATCATCTGCCTCTTGTTTGTGATTGGCAGATTTGTGTGTCCAACATCTGCCTCTTGCTTGTGATTGGCGGATTTGAGTGTCCATCATCTGCCTCTTACATGCGATTGGTGGATTTGAGTGTCCATCATCTGCCTCTTACATGCGATTGGTGGATTTGAGTGCTCATCATCTGCCTATTGTTTGTGATTGGTGGTATAAGTGTCCATCATCTGCCTCTTGTTTGTGATTGGCTTACTCATCACACCAGAAACCTCCCGTAAGAATTTACCGCTGCTTGAGCTGCTGCAGCGTCTTTGGAAAGCAGTGATTTTATTCATGTTTTTTTGATATAGTCCACTATTTTACTGAACCTAAGACCTTGGTGGACCCATTTCGAGCACCAGCCACCTGTTCACAAGAGATTTTAAGAATTTCTAAACTTCAAATTTTTCGTTTTTGGCCCAAATTCATTCTCTACACACGTCCTTCATCAAAATAGGCATTGTTATCGTGAGAGTTCTGACTCTTCTGAGATGGAAGGATCGATCGGCTATGTATCGTACTGGCCAATTTTTAATCAAAATATGTGATCGGTGATCAGACATTCTCCAATTTAGCCGATCCCGAGAGCCGATCGATGGCGTTAAACAAATGAGAAACAAATGTAATTTCTGTATTTCCAGCTAGTGTTTCATCCAGGAAGAGGAGCCCTCCAGCTCCCTGCAATTCCTATCTGAACCACTAGGTGGAAATACACACCCTTTCATTTTCCACAGACTGACTAAAGCAGCGGCTTCGTGAGAAAAGCATGTGCTGATAGAAAACATGTCGTCCGTCTGGCAGTGTTTACCGTATGTGACTCAGACTCATCCAGGACGTTTTTAAAATTAGTAAAATCAGCGTCTCTAGTTGGAGAACCAAAGATATTTAACTACTAATCTGATACGACACTGTACGCGGCTGAATACAGTGAGTATCAGTAAACAGCAGAGCTAACACACACAGCTAACACAAAACAAACAACCCAGAACACCTACAGACCAGATCTGACCGGTACCAACAGAACAGCAGCAGTAATTCAATATTCTACATTTAATGATTACAGATTTAGTTTAAAATAACAGAGTCTGAGTTTAATGACTGCAGTTTTTACTGTATTTATTTAATTAGCTTTTTAGTTTTAAATTAAGGGTCTAAATGTAGTGATTGCAGTTTTGGGGATATTTGTTTGATTTACTTTGTTTATTTACTGATAATTTAGTTTAAAATATTATACTGTTTCATATGAGCTCGTTAAAAATGGTAATAAACCAGTTTAGACCATGTTTAATGACTTGCTTGCACTAATAACTACACGTAGCCCTGCCGTGGCTTATAGCCCCGCCCTCTATCAGTATCGGCTATCGGCTGATCATGCTGAAAAGTGATCGTTGATCTGAATCTGCCTCAAAAACACTGATCAGTTCATCTCTAGTTTTAATATAAAACCTGTGAGCACTGAGTTGCATGCAATGCCTTTCAATGCCACTAATTTAAGCTCATATGTAAAGAAAGTCCTCAGACGTTGAGAGTTGGTTGTATATGTTGTGCGCTGTATTAACTGACAGCCTTAGGAGTCCTGCTATCTTCTCTTTTACAAGTTTGAGGTCTATGTCAGCCGCAGACGTTCTCACCTTTGTCCGTCCACCGTGCACAGAGACACTGCCCACAGGTCCGGGCTGAACTTCGCAAGCTGAGGAATGTAGTCAGCAACCTGGGAGGAACAAAGCAGAAGCTAATCATATGAAGAGCCTATAACGAAGCGCATGAGCGAGCAGGAAGGAAGAAGGAATGCGGCGGAGGTGAGTCTTACCTGACCTCCCGACAGATTTTTGGCTTTCTCGTACAGCTTGTCGATGTGGGCGGCAAAAGACATGAAATCGGGGATGACAAATTTCTTCCGGAAGGCTTGGGTCAGCAGCACTATGTTGCTCTGGACACACCTGGGGGGGCAATAAAACCCAGATTGATCTACTGTGACTCACTGCTTAGACATAAAACAACTTTTTCTATCCTTGTTTCAATGGATGTTCATGTAGGAACAGTTTAAACCAGAAAATCAACCATCGCTATCTGAATACACTGGTTTACATACACAGTGGAGTCACATTATTATGACCACCTCCTACTTTGGACAGCAGCATCGCATAGGTGGTAGTTATTCTCTGGACCCACTCATCCATGTGCACCATACATAGTGATTGTCTTCTTTGGGACAATAAGACACGCCAGATGGCTAGAAATGTCCCACACTGGTTGGAAGAGCTGACCATGACTTCCACCTAAGTACTACCCTGGACCTTAATTCCCCAGACTTGAACCCAATTGAGCATCTGTGGGACCACCTAGATGATGATGTTGGCTCTATGGATCCTCCTCCACACTCCCTCCAGCAGCTACTGGGCACTGCAGTCAGCATGATACCTCCAGATACCTGTGACCACCTACCAGGGACATTCCTGAGTCTCCCAGTCCGTCTAGCTCTGGATATTAGCTGGTGGTCATAATAATGTGACTCCACTGTGTATATATACACACACACAAAATAGATTAGAAGCTCACAGCAGAGCCAAAAGCTCCAGACGCATCTCTTGATTTATCACCTCTCAGCTGTAGTTACTGAGGACAGCACAAAGACTAAAAACCAGGGAGACTTTTCCTTCCAGCTGCTTCTTCTTCTTGCCAGCAAAATCTAGACAGTCACTTTAATTAAAACAGCAGCAAAAATAATGACTCTGCATTAATCAGCATCTGTCAAACCTGCAATCAAAGCTGGGAAATGTTCAGAAAATGTTCAGAAGCAAATAATAATGCCTTCGAAATCTGCATAACCAGCTGCAGAACATAGAAAAACAACAGTGTGACTTAGAGCAAAAGCGATATGGCCTTAATTACAGGGCTGTGAACATCGGCAAGAACTTGGTGATACGATACGTTTTGTGATACAGCGGTCACAATTCCATATACTGCGATACTGCAAAGTGATATATTGCAATTTTTCAAATCCTACTATTAAAACTCACCACTGTATGAACAGGTTTGTAAATGTTTACAATAGCACTGCACCCTTGTACCGCTTGTTAATGTTGGAGTGGAGCTGAAAATGGATTACAAAAGATTGCAAGCAAGATTGTGAAGCATTACGAGTTCCTTTCTGTGGAACTCTGTGGGTCCGAGCCCACCTCCTGAAAAACAATCCCATATAATGATCCCCCCTCCACCAAACTTTACACTCGGCACAATGCAGTCAGACAACGACCATTCTCCTGGCAACCATCAAACCCAGACTCATCCATCGGATTGCCAATGGAGAAGCATGATTGGTCACTCCAGAGAGTTTCTGTTTATATCTTTCCGTCGTAGTTGTTGTAACTTCGTCTTGAACGAATGAAGAGAAAATTTTAAGCTTGTTTAATTTGGAATTGTGGTCTTTACTCTGAGTCTTCACACCCTGATCTGAAGCTGATCAGGGGCTGGTCAGGATCTGGTCTGCCTGGTTTAGGCTGTATGGTCTCTTATAGGTCCGTCCCTCCATGGCCTTCAGGCCACATGGGCTCCTCCTGGCCATGTCGTGAAACTCCCCTCGGTTCCGGGCTGTTCGTTATCTCCTGCGTGGAGGGGTTTCCGAGCCGGGGGGGGGGGTCTAAAGACAACATCGCAGGGTCTGGCTCTTGAGCTTCAGATTGCCTGTCATAAAGGACCCCCTCCCACTGTCGGGGGCAACAAAGCCAGGACCTTCCCGCACTCTGAGCCTTCTGTCTAATAAGATTAATACAAGCTAAAAGTTATATAAAGAAAAAGATACAACATAGTATCGTCTAAACCAGCTTAGTACAGACTCCGCACCTCCATCTCCTCCACTCCGCACCTCCATCTCCTCCACTCGGTTCCTCTCTTTCTGCCTCCGTCTGGATTCCTACTGTCGTCAGAATCACATGAAACTAACTTTTTTAAATGAAACGATTCAGAAAGATTCTCACACCTCACAATAACATCCTTTGTGCTTTGACCTTCTGGAGAAAACAGCTCCTCTACCCTCACCTCCCGCGTCCGCATACAAACAGGAAGTCACGCCTGGCAAAGCCGTGGGCCGGCACAGTCATGCAGAAACCTATGTGGAGGAATGCGTCTGTGTGGGAAACGCAGGAGCGGAGACGAGACCCGTCTCGGCTGATCTCAGAGCAGATCCCAGATGAACGTAGCTGTCCGTACGGAGGCTGCTCACCGGTAACGGACCACCACTCGCTCTCAGGGAGCGCAGGAGAAGCCACAGGCAGAACAGGGAACAGATGGTCAGCCTCACGCAGGGGCCCTGTCTGTACATGCACA